>CAXIVR010000009.1:80321655-80859155 GCA_964035755.1 Teleogryllus oceanicus
AACTCGCTCACCAGACTGCTATTTGGATTTAAAGCAAACGAAAACATTCTAAAAATCAGAAAAATGTACTCGTGAAGTGTATCAATATAAAAAAAAACACACTAACAATTTGATTTTAAAAATTATTTTACTGTTTAATTTGTAAACAGAAAAATTCACATCAAAATGTCTTTTAGTGCATAAAGTGAATGTTTATTTTAAAATTCCACTATAATTTTTTAACATAAAATATCCCGTCAAAGTTTCGTTTACTGCATTAAAGATATATTAACAATTTAATTTTAACACTTTTGTTCTTTTAATTCTTTAACATCAAATTTTACGTCTAAATGTTGTTTATTCCATAAAGACATGTTAACATTTTGTGTTTAAAATTCCTTTTTCAACATCAAAATTTACGTCAAAATTTCGTCCTCTGAAATTTCTATAATTTGTACAGATATTTGAAAATATTTAAACTCTTATTGCACTGTTTCATTTTGTGAGTTATATTATAAAGTACCTTTTACTTTTCACGTAAATTATGTTTCATTTAGTAAATTCAGATCAGTTAGAATATTAATTAGACATTCCTAGTTGGCGTATGAAAATTCTTTGGTTTACACAAATTTAATCATTATCAGAGATAGTAAAATTACAATGAATTTTCTGTAATCTTATTCTTAAAAGAGAGTTATTTTTCACATGAGTGATATTAGATATGCACAAAAGTTGTACTGTTGTATTATAATTTCAAATTCTGTAAAGAAGATTGAAAAAAGTACAGGCAGCATAAAGTTTCAAAACTTTTGGCGATTGAGCAACACGTTTTTTTAGCTTTATTGGGTGAGCGAGTGATTTGATAAGACAATGTGTAGAATAGTATTGAAAGACAATCTTTTAGATTTTTAAAGTACAGGTGCGAGTTCCTTAATATACTTACAATTATGTGTTATTTAATGGGCATCGGGATTTTTCATCGATCTTGGATAACGTGAATATTTACTCAATGTCGTTCAGGCTCACATTCATTCATTGTAATAATATATGGTGGATTTTTGCAAAACATTGAGAGAAAAGCACTTGTAGAGTTATATTCCATGATTGCATGCACAGTTCAGAGATGAGTTAGTTATAAAATATGAATGAATAACTATTAAAGATGAGTAGACAAGGACCCAGACCTGAGTCAATAATGATATACAACACCCTACAAAATGTCCCAACTAGTAATTCTGCCGTAAACCTTTTGTCTTCCTATACACTCCCTAGTTTACGACCTTTCTGGATTATGAGTTTTCCCTCATATGAGATTTATAGGGAACAAGCTCCCTTTTATATATTGTAACGTTTATTAAGTTTTGTGCGTCCCTGACACTCCAAAGTCCCTTATCTTAAGTTTCTCGAGTAATTACTGTGACAAATTAAAATAATCCTCATTTGCACGTACATATTCATATTTTATGGACATTACAGGCATTATTATTATTTTCTGTGAAAATGTCAGTTAACCTTGAGAATTGGGTATAATACGACATTGTACCTACTAGTAAATGTACGAAGAAAAATGTGTATCAAACAATTTGAAGAAGTGAATATTGAAAGAGATGGCTAACATTACTATAAATTATATTATAACTACATAAATTTTACGCAAAATTACAAATAAAATGGGGATTTAATAAAAACTTAATCACTCTAATAAAAAACAAAATGTCTTAAAGCGCGTTAACATTTTCAGATGTGACATTATAATTTTCATAACTGAAAGAAAATGAATGTTTCCTGAATTGAGGCGTACGTACAACACGATTAAATCAATTACATATTTAATACAATGATAACACATTTACATCCACAACATTACAGATTTACATTACAACTAGATTCAAATAAACGTACAATTAATACATTTTGATCTATTGCTCCTCAGATAACAGAGTCTGTTAATTGATTGATTAATGATTTCGGACTTGTCAACTCCTACGGACGTGTCTTTAGTTCCATAAGGGTAGTGTGTCATTTAGCACGGGAGTTGACGGTGTTCTTTCCCAGCTGGAGGGCGAGATCCAGCGCCGATATACACGTCGTCTTGTAAGGTTCTCCACAACCAGGTATCTCCCACCAGCGGGGTGCCGCCCCACCCAGGACAAGCTCTACGCCCTCGCCGGGTCTCCGGACAAGGCAGTGTTGTAGATGTAAATGTAAGTAAGGATGAGGATAGAACAAGGAAGAGGAAGGAATGATCGCGCACAGCCCAATTGAATTTGATCCAATTGAATTTGATTCAAGTAAATCTGTCAAGGTGAGGGTGAGATGAATGGTTTGGTTGGTTAGTCAGCGATTCCGGGTGAGATCCGGCGCCGACCTGCCGTCGGCTAGTGGGGTTTCCCCCTAACCAGGACTCTCCCACCACCAGGGCACCGGCCCAGCCGGGACAAGCTCTAAACTCCCGGCCGGTCTCCCGGAATATGTGGTAGTGTGGTGCATGTTAGTGTAAGTGTGTGTGTAAGGGGGAGAGGATAGGACAAGGAATAGGAAGGAAAGATCGCGTGCGGTCCGTGGCCCGTTTGTTAGGGTTTTGCTTCGGCATTCGTCTGGTGTTGATCGGAGAAACCACGGACAAGTACCGATCAGAGCAACCTGCCGGTAGAATTCTCCTCCAGACAGCGGCTGAATTCGACCTAGCTGAAGAGCTAGTGTCGAAAATCCTGCCGCCGTGGGGAGTGAGAACCTAGGACCTCCCGGTGAGAGGCGCTGCTGTGACATCAGTTGATGCTCTGTCCCACCTAAGGCGGTACGAAAGTCGCCACTAGTGTATATGTCCCCTCACGTGCGCCTTTCGGCCCATTTCAGAGCCGCGCGGAGGGGATGGAGCTGAAGGAGGGGAAGCAACTCTGGCGGTTTTCGCCGCTGAAATGACAGGCTCATTAGCGCCTGACAGAGAACTGGAGTTTTTCCCTCCGGCCGACTAATTTACGATAATTGAAGAGACCGGGAAATGAGCAACCGACTTCATTTAGGGGTTTAGGACGCCACGAAGCGAATGCACACTTGTGTTCATCGTTGACTCTCATTTCTTTACTCGTTATTTGCTTTCATTAATGAAGATCAAGTTGCGATTTTTCTCATTAAAGTCGTTGAAATAAAACCACAATAATGACAAAAAATGAATATTGGTTGTTTTAAAGGGTTTAATGAACCACCATTCAAAGTTCGTAAAAATAAAAAGCTCATAAGCTAAAAAATGTCATCTAATATCATTATTTCTAAGAACGAGTTCAAATTGTAGTAGTTGAAGTACTTGAAATAGTTTTATGTGGAAATATGTTTTTGAAAAAGTATATGAGAAGGTTTCAAAAATATTGAAAGCAAATACCGGTTTTCAACTTTTCAACATTCATTAGTCTAGCATCCCAATCCGAGAACTGCATTAAATATAACATAGTATTAAAGTAGATGTAAAACCAATTAATAAAATGTTACGAAATTGACGTTATTTGTGTTTAAAGCAAAATTCAATATATTTTTTTACATGTGAGATGCAAAGTCAGAGATTTACAGTCAACCAATGGGACAAATCCGTTAATATCATGTGATAGAAGCTCAATGTCTAATCTCTCATGAGGCTCTGCAGTGTTAGATCTGCTTGTATTAGTTTTTAACTAGTACTTGGTAAACTTAAAGGGATTGCCGATTCGAGCAGAAGAGATCACGATTACGGAACTAATTCAAGCAGTGTAGATGCAATAGAACTGTAACCTACTCTCTTTCAGAATTTATAATGTTTACTTATGTGTGAGCTCTTTGCAGAATATTTCGTTGCACGACTAAAGCACCCTGTAATTTAAACGAAATGTTAACAAATGACGAAGTGTCACGGCGAGAAAGACAGACATATGTGAATACTCATTCACTTTGCTTGATGTGAAGCTTCATTCATTTGTGTAGTCTTTTAATAACAGTAAAATAAAAAGTAAAATAAATATCGTGTACATCTTTGCAACTGCGGAATGAAAAAAGGAAAAGAACTAAAAAGTCGACCGTGCCTGTCTTATTTTGAAAATAATAAATTTATGAGACATTCTGAAGCAATAATTACTACTAAACGCACATTCATATTTCATCAATCATATATCATTCTTCAGTTCAATAACTACGTTTTTCCCTCTTACCATTCTCACTGACCTTCTAACCATTCGTTTGTAAAGAATATCATCACCTTTAAGATGACCACTAACCAAATTAGGTTGACGTGAGATTTCCAAGCAACTCTTAAAATATTAGTAAATATATTTTTAACGCATTTACATGTAACACAGGAAAGTATGTGCTATTGTAACAATTCTATATCAATGAAGTAGTCTAGCACCTCTAGAGGTCCTTTCTGTAAAATAAGGTGGGGATTGCTAACTTATTTTCGCGCCACAAGACAAAGAAATCTAAGGCAGTGTGTACCATGCTTGAAGATTTCGGATTTGTGGATTAGAAAGTTATATATTAATGAAAAAGAGCCCTTAATAGAATTATTTCGTTTATGTTGTCATTAAGTATGCCGAATCTATCTAAATATTGTGAAAAATTAGGAGCAAGGTTGTGGCGCATAAAGTAGCTTTCTGTTTGTCTGACACATTATATCACTGCATAAAACACCAGCGTCTATCGGTCCTCCGAGGGAGTTTATAAGTGACAAGCAATTTGTTCTTCTAATTTAAAAATATATCTTAGGGGATTCGGGCTTTTTAGCATGCTCGAATCCGATATATATATATATATATATATATATATATATATATATATATATATATATATATATATAGAGAGAGAGAGAGAGAGAGAGAGAGAGAAATATCGGAGAAATATTATACATGTTAGTAAAATAGGGTCTTCATTATATTCTTAAGACATTTACCTGATCTTATAAATGCCACGAGAAAGTATGTGCCATATTGCAGCACGTAAATATGTGTTTTGTCTCTTAATTTGAGTGTGCCTCCTCTACTAGTCATTAGAGAAAAGAAGGTTGATGCTGTGCTTGAAAAACAGCATGCTCATATATTCGGTTTCAACTATCAATTTAATTCAGATAGTTTAACGACTTTCACCGATGTAAGGGAAAATACACCATTAGTTATAAAGCATTAGTCCGTCCGTCGTGTCGTCCATCTGACCGTCTCTTCTAGTGCTGCTCAAAGAGTGGCGTGGGGAGACGCCCTGGCCCATTTCTTTTGCGCCACAAGAGAAGTCAAGTCTCCGTCTGGTTTTGAAGCGCGGGCGTTGCAGCCGCCGGCGACGCAGCGTGTCTGCGCTGAAGAGGATCGCGGGGGGAGGGGGGAGGGAAGACGAGAGGAGCGACGAGGGCCCGACGTCAGCGCTATCGGCGAGAATGGATCTTGGCAGCTGCGAGGCAGCAGCAGCGAACAAGTGCCGTGAAAGGAAGTGAGCCTGCACCGTCGTACCGGAACTACGTAGACGTAAACTTTTTCCAAAAAGAAGAAAAACATTTATTTGCTATTACAGTATACTTTATTTCTACTTTGTACTACTACTAGTGCTTCTGATCGCGAGGTCTAAAGGTTCGAGTGCCGACGGTGGAAGGATTTTTTGATATGAGTTTCATAGCATTTCAATTCTAGTAGCCGGCTGCTCTGATCGCTAGTTTTCCGTGGTTTCTCCGATCAATACGAGGCGAATGCAAAAGCAAAAACCAAACAAACCGGACACGGACAGAGTGCGATCTTTCCTTCCTCTTCCTTGTCCTATTCTCACCCCTAATTACTCCCACACTTTGATGCTGTACACAACCACACATGCCGCAAGACCAGTCGGTATCATAGCTTGTTCACACCGAAGGTTCCCCGGAAACCTGACAGGTCGACAAATAGGTACCGGGAGCGGTAGCTCAGTTTATCAACTGATGTCACTGCAGCGCCTCTGACTGGGAGGTCCTAGATTCGAGTCCTGATGGCGGCAGGATTTTCGACACTAGCTTTTCAGCTAGGTCGAATTCAGTCGCTGTCAGGAGGAGAATTCTAGTGGCCGGCCGCTCTGATCGGTAGTTTTTCGTAGTTTCTCCGATCGACACCAGGCGAATGTCGGAGCAGTACCCTACCAAACGGGCCACGTACCGCGTGCGAACTGTCCTTCCCATTCCTTGTCCTATCCTCTCCCCTTACACACACACTTACACTAACATGCACTACACTACCACATATTGCGGGAGACCGGTCGGGAGCTTAGAACTTGTCCCGGTTGGGGCTGGTGGGGGTGTCCTGGTTAGGGGGAAACCCCACTAGCCGACGATAGGTCGGCGCCTCTCCATCCAGCGGGAAGACCACCGCCATCCCCCGAGAAAAACATGCACTACACTAACGGGAATAATGACCAGAGCAGTTGACGCGCCCGGAAACATGAAAAAATTAATCAATCAATCGACAAATAGATCGGCGCCGGGTCTCACCATTCAGTGGGCGAAGATCACTGCCACTTCCCGCGAAAAAAACCTTAATTACACTAACGGTAGTAATGACCTTAGCAGTTCACGCGCTTGGAATCACTAATCAATCATTTAATCAATCAACTGTGCACCAGAGTGAGTCGTCCAGTAATTCAGGGATCAGACTGCGAGAATGCTAGAAGATATAGTGTTGAACGTTATATACAGCACGGTGAGTTGCGAATTCGATGTCATTTGCATTCGAGTGAGTCCTTATCATCCAAGTTAGTTCCACGTCCGAAAAAAGTATCAATGTGATATTTATTTTAGATAAAAATTTAAATTTAGAATTTGAAAAAGAAAAACGTGCGACGTAAGTCCATTTATGTAAGTAGTACAAAATTGTCTGCTCAACAATAACCGACATAAAGAAAACACGGAGAACATTGTCAAATTTCAAAAGTAAGGAATCACCTATCAGTGCGAGAAAATCTTATTTTTGTACCCTTCATTAATATGGTGACTTCGCCCATACGGCCTCATATAGTCTTTATAAAACGCCGGATTAGTAAGAGTCTATCAAATTCGTTATCATTAGCAGAAGTGTAGTTACTGGTGGCTGCATTTTGACGTTTGTTTGTGAACTGATTCCAAAAAAACGAAATGACTGATAACGTGTTTTCTCCTGTGGTGTCCTATTGACGAGAAGTAAAGTGAAGAGATGTTTAAAATATTAATATTAAAGTGAGAGATGTAAAACGGGAGTCATTTACAAATAACGTATAATTAGCTTGCTTATATGTTTGTAGTATTTCACGTATAGCACTAACTTAAAGCAAGTAATAAATTTATCCATTTTACAATGTATTGGACATCCATAACCACTATATTCTCTACATTAGGAAAGTTTTGGAATTTGGATGTATAAATAAGTTTAGAGCTTCTCAAACCATTGAGAAACCTTTATAGGGCTTAAAATCACTTTATTTAAAATTGTTGCAGGGCAAACAAGACCGTTCAAGGGAGTTGTGGAATGATTTCACATTTACTTATTCACACATGTTTTGAATTTAGAATAAAAGTTTCCAAGAAAGCTTACAATTAAAGTCGAATTATGTAAACCAAGTTGAAAACTACTAATATTTGGACATAAGCGCAAAAAGCTTTTGCTAGTCATCAGATATAAGTACAAAATAAGTTGTTGTGAATTTTTGTTGTTTTCATTAAGTAAATATGGAGAAAAGAGGACTGCAAATAGCATATTAAAATAATATAAATACAAAATAGTTTCCTTAAAATGCAAAATTAATGAATAAACAAAGACAGAATTAAGCAAAAAAGTAACAAGCAAAAAGTAAAAAAAAAAAAAGAAATGAGCATTGAAGAAGTGAAATAGGGAAGTAAAGCACTGTGCTAGAATACAACGAAATATGGAAATAGCTAAGTAGCAGTACAGGGGCGTCCAAATTTTAAGGCTTCAAGGGGCCCAACTAAAACCTTTAATATGGTGGCAGGCCATATTTTCATTAAGAAGAAATAAAAAAGGTCATCTTCGTCAACATTTATTTCTTCTTATAAGAACGTCAACAACACCAAATCAGAATTCCCACATATTTTCATTACTCGAGTGATCCACACCTGATTTTCCCGTTTTGCTGATCTCGGCAGTCTGTCTGGCTGCTCCGAAACGGTGTGTGTCTGTAGGAGGGGGATGGACCCATGCGTAGTATGAAACATCACCTAACTAATGCAGTGAAACACATTGGGATAATTTTGACTCGCAAACAATCTCAAAATTTAAACTTAAACAACATTTTTACATTGAGGGGGCGTTAACCTCGTCAGGGCGCGTGCCCTAGGGGCGCAATGTTCTCGCCCGACATGAACGCAAGCGATTTCACTTTTGACTAATTGACTGATTGAACTTTTGACCCTTCGCGGGCCACAGTAAATGACGCCGCGGGTCTCATGCGGCCCGCGGGCCGCCCGTTGGACAACCTGGTATTGCATATAGGCAAAACGGTTACATATTAGTGCCTTAGTGACATATCCAAAATGTAAGTAAGTGAGTATGTAAGTAAGTAAGTGAGTGAGTGAGTGGGTGAGTAAGTAAGTAAGTAAGTAAAGTAAGTAAGTAAGTGAGTGAGTGAGTGGGTGAGTAAGTAAAGTAAGAAGTAAAGTAAATAAATAAGTAAATAAATGCGTTTTGAGAACGGCAGTAGTCTTTTGAGAGTGTTCACACCCCAGGAAACAGAGCAATACGTCAATCTCCGGCAAAATGTGGAGCAACGGCCGCGGTGGATCTAAGCGTCAGCAGCTCCCCTCATCGGGCGACAGAAGGGAGAGCGGTCAAAGCGCGTTTGCGCGGGCGATCAGTCCAGCGCCTGATGCGCCCCATCCATCGTAATCCGGCGGGGCGGGGCGGGGTGGGTGGGGAGGGGAGGGGCGGGGAGCGGCACGGCGCGGCGCAGCTCGATTTTTCATTTATAGCGATGAAGTCTAGCGATATTTCTCCTTCGGACGCGGCGGCCTCTTTGCTTTACCCTGCTGTCGCTCTGCCAACCGCCTGCCCGCCCCGCCCCGCGTGCTAATGCTCCCCGCGCCACGCCCACGCTCGGCGGCAGGGGTGCCCAACTTCACCCATCCGCAGCGGTTTCTTTCTTGCTTGATTGATCGATGATCCCGGGTGCGTTAATTGCTAAGGAAGTCCCTAAGTAAAGTGCGTGTTTTGACTCGAGAGGTGGCGGCGATCTTCCCCCGCTGAATGGCGAGGTCCGGCGCCGACCAAACGTTGCCTAGCGGGGTGTTTCAGAGGGGCACCGCCCCAGACGGGACAAACTCTTCGCTCCCGACCGGTCTACTGTAATGCGTGGCAGAGTAGTACATGTAAGTGTATGAGTGCAAGTAAGGGATTAGGATAAGACAACGGGAAGAAAAAACCGTGCGCGGTTCGTGGCACATTTGTCACTGCTCCGGCACTCGCCTGGTAGGAGAAAATACAAAAAACCACCGATCAGAGCAGCCGGCCATTAGATTTTTCCTCCAGACTGCGACAGAACTCGATCTAGAGTCGATAATCCAGCCTCCGTCGGGACTCAAAACCTAGGAACTTTCTGTCAGAGACACTGCAGTGACATCCGTTGATGCACTGAATCACTCTCCCGGTGCATTTTTTCTCGGACCTTAATGAATGATTTGCCTAATTTACTTTGAATTGTAAATGACAAGAGAATTTCCATGAATTCGAGGAATCATTCTACTTTTTGCATAATGGGTTAATTTTAAGTCATTTTTTTATTTTATTGTTCCTCCTTGTTTGGAAATTTCACCTTTCAGGAGTGACATTACATATCGATTTTTGTTGTTCATTCTCAAGCTATTTATCCCCTTGTTATAGGTTGTTTTAAGGGAATAGTTTGAATATTCGTTTCAATTCATGTGCAATTTCTACTGGAAGCCAATGAATTAAAACTATTTTATTGTAGTGAATATTGCTAGATCGTAATTACAGATACTATTAGATCGTAGTAGAACTATTTATTTTCTATCTCTATAATTGTTTGCATTTGTTATTCTTAGAAAACGTAAGCTTATTCGTTTTTTTCTGGTTTCGAAGTAATTTAGTAAACCCTGGTGGAGTAACTCTACTATTAAAACTTAATTAAACGACGCGTTTGTCGCATGGCATCAACAAATATATCTTATGAAGTTTCGCCAGATATGCAGAGATTGTTTGGGACTGTGGCAATCGCTATATAAAGATGGGTATAATGACTGTTCGCAAGAATTAAAAATCATTAAAATGTTGCTTTCATTAGTGTTAATGAGCAATTAGTTACCGGTTCAGTTAGATTAGTGTCTTTGTTTTCACTGGAACGCGTTATTTACCGTCCCGCACTGGTCAACTATCTGCTTTTCCATACTCGATCTCGAATGTAAGTTTGGAGTAGAATTTACTCGTGTGTATAGTTTGTATTATCACTGAAAATGATCAAAGATAGTGTTTTGAGAGCAAATATAGTTCTTGGCTCAATAGTGGATGCATAGAGCGCACGGCCGCGCTGATACGTGTATGGTAACAACTGACGGTGGAGTTTGATTTGTATGGAAGCACGATTTGAATTTCGCCTTTTCATTGCGGAGTCATGTGCATATTTCTGTGTCTTGGTGCAAGAAACGCTAGTGTCAATATTCAAAGTTTTACAGAATGGGTGGTTTTATCGAAATTACAATTGAAATGACAAAACAATTGTAGGCCAATGCAAATCAATGGGAAATTAGGAGATAGGATCGACTTTTAACTTTGACCTTTCTTGCACTGAAAGAAGGGACTGTAAAGAACACATTGGTTGCAAACTCAAAGTCATTAAAAGCTGACACGGGCCCTTCTTGCAACAAGACACAGATTTGATCTTTAATGTTTATCTCGTGAGATTACTTTAGTTACGTTAGCTAAATGCAAATGCACATCGGTTGAATTCAAGTTGAAGACGAATTTCTAATGTTATTTTGGAAGAATTTTGAAGATTCGTTGGGAATTAGGTCGATATTCCGAGAACCAAAGTTGTGATTGTAGGAACCTGTCTGTTATTGAAATGATTTCCTTAATCGAGCGTTATTATTTGAGGTCGAATATTTCTGGTCAACACAAATTTGCTTCTTTTGCACTAATTTGCAAATTTTATTGATTCAACAGACACAGAGATCCCGGACGCAACATATAAGCCACCTTTCGAATTCTTGAATGCTATGTGTCGATTTAGTCGAGATCACTAAAACTTTGCGTTGTCGCAATATATGTAATAATTTTATAAGACCGATCTCAGCTGCTAATGCCTGTGGTTAGGCCGGTGGGAGAGGCCGATGTAAAGAATACAGTGGTTGGTCTGCACCGAAGTTGGACTGCACTGGTTTATGCAGGTAAGGTCTAACGGTTTGGATATTTTTGTAGAAAAACATACCCACATAACAAGTGATTGGCGTTCTAGATGCTCTAGTAGCAACATAACAACAATATGGAGATAACATTCGCTAAACAGATGCTAATAGTTAGACGCAACAAATTACTCACGTATTTACGCAGGATTTTCGACACTAGCTTTTCAGCTAGGTCGAATTCAGTCGCTGTCTGGACGAAAATTCTAGCGGCCGACTGCTCTGATCGGTAATTTTCCGTGGTTTCTCCGATCAACACCAGGCGAATGCCAGAGCAGAACCCTATCAAACGGGCCACGGACCGCGCGCGATCTGTCCTTCCCATTCCTTGTCCTTTTCTCTCCCCTTACACACACACTTACAATTACATGCACTACACAATTACATATCCCGGGAGACCGGTCGGGAGCTTAGAGCTTGTCCCGACTAGGACGGTGCTCCGTTGGTGGGAGAGTCCTGGTTAGGGGAAACCCCACTAGCCGACGGTAGGTCGGCGCCGGATCTCGCCATCCAGCGGGGGAAGATCACCGCCATCTCCCGAGAAAATAACGTGCACTACACTAACGGGATTAATGACCAGAGCATTTGAAGTGCTCGGAAACATGAATCAATCAATCAATCAATCTAAATTGTTTCGAGTTATTGGATTAATTAAACATTTAAACAAACTATCTTCATAGAGCTTGAATCTAAGTTCATACCAAGCATCCGGCTTGCATTGTGCATGTCAGGAGTATGGCGGTTGTCCGACATAGTTGGATTCCCCTGCTGTAGAAGCTGCCTGCGAGCACAAGACGTGCTTCTCAACATCCTGAGAGCAACGCCGGAGCTCCAGGATATTTAAAAGTCAAATACTGATGCTTTCATAAGTTACGGTAAACAAAAATACAAAACTCTACATGTCGCAAATAAATACAAATTTATTTACGAAATTCACTTCCTTTTCAAGCCGTTGGGAGTAGGAATTTTGAATATGAATACCTACACTTTATTCCTTGCACGAAATTTTACTTCGTGAATAGATTTTTTGATTAAAATGCAATTAGTAATGCATACCATACATTTTTATCACGGTTTGTCAAGCCACAACTTCCCTGAATCTGCATCATTCTAAGTTTGTTGCCCTAGAATATATTATTTCGAATTAATGTTAAATTTTCTAATGAAAGCAATTAAAGAGGTAAGACGTTTATTTTACAACGTGATTTCTGAATCTGATGTTTCTGCATATTTGTTGTATGTTTGTACGAAAATGTTACATGATTTCTTCTACACATCTCTTGAAGAAACCTTGTTCTCAGACTTAATATTCAATGTTTTCACAGTATTAAATGCAGCTTCAGGTCTAGAACTAAATTCTACAATGGAAAAGAACTGTTTCTTAATCTATAGAAATCATAAACCATATTTCAAATTATCGTTCTCGGTACTGAGATAATTGACGACTAAGAAGAAACAGAGGTGGAAAATACACACAGGAAGAAAAAAATATTACCAAACAAGAAACGGAAACTATTTTTAAAAACAAATCTGTTAGGAAGACATTACAGCAATTTCCAAGCCTAGAACAGTTTGGAGCAAAGTCTGGACAACGTTGCTACAACGATCTCTATTTCCATCCTCATATTCATAGCAGAGATATATCAAACAATGGAATTCGTGTGCGAATTTTCAGAGAGATGATTTATTTTGATTACAGTTTTTACTTTTTCGCCTTTCTTCGTAAGAAGAGAATCGTGAGCCAGAAAATAGTGATTTTTCGACAGGACGAACTCTTATTGCTGAGTCCAGATAATGAAGAAGTGGGTAAATAGTTTCTATACGCAGTAAATTACTTTCTCTAACGCATTGTGGAATCACAATTCATCTTTTTTGAGTCTCTCATATCGAAAAATCGACTGATGGGAGAACGTCCTCCCGCCTGTCTCTTAGATGCCTATGCTAGTGACTACCTCGTTCTGAAGATTTTCTCCAAAACAGATATTCTCCAATTGATTTGAACGCATTCGAGTCTCTGCGAGTTTGAAACGGATATTTTGTTTTTGGAGGTTCTGTACCTGAACCATAAAAATATTTATCAAAAGTTTCTATAAAAAAGGCTCCAATTTTTTTATTAAACTTTTCTCAAATAGTGCAATAAACTCTTCTGAATTGCGCCCGTCTCGTTTTTGCCGAAATTATTGAATTTTCAAATTTTTTGTCGTCTTCCTACAACTACAATATCGAAGAGAAAGATATTTTCCTGAATAAAATTTGTTGTGCAAAGACATATCTTCAATAAGTTCATGTACTACCATTTTTTGAAAATATGAATACTCTTCGCTTAACTTCGCGTGAAATGTATGCAATTGTAGAACAATTATTTTCTCAAAAACGAAATTTCTCGAAATTTTTCTTTACATTTTCTCTTCGTACATAGCAAAGAATGCTAGAAAGTGGCGTTGATTCCATTTATATCTCTATTATTTTGAAAATTGCAAAAATGAAACATTGTAAAATAAATATTAAACATAGAGATTTTGTCCTAAATAAAATCTGATATAAAGAAAATAAATTATTAAAAAGGGTATCGTAAAACATTTTCAAAAAACGAACCTCTTTGCGTAAGTAATGAAATTTATAGAAAAACATTTTCTTAAAACCAGCTCCAAATATTTTTCTTTAATGTTTTTCTAAGAATAGAGGAAAGAATGCTGAAGATTTGGCACAGATCTCATTTTCGTTCGACTGTGACCTTTCCAAATTGCAAACCTTAAAAAAAATGCCAGAAAATATTTGCCGTAGTTGAACCATTGAGTTACTTTTCACTTTATTGATAATAGCGTGCCAATACCAGAATTCTCTCATGTTAAACCCCACTCTCTTCCATGATTTTCCATTTTCATATTAAGTATGCAATATATTTTTTTCTTCAAGACCTTCTTTTCCTCTGTTACTTGTTTCATAGGAGTATGAGAAAAGAGTTACACCCGTGTAATTCAGTCGCGTTGAATATCAAGCAATTTCAGAAGCGTCGAAGCAGCAAAATTATAATAGAAAGTTCAAGATGATCTCATTCGGTAGATTAAGAAGTGAGAAATGTTTCTTTGAGGCTTTGTGCCTCAAAAGTTTAGTTTATAAGACCCTAAAACGCTTCTTTTAGGAGTTATTTAACGATATACGTTCAATAAGCGACCGAGGGTTGCGTTTCGCATTTCACATGATTGCGTTTTTTAAAACAATTATATCATATTTTTAAAGACGAGACGTCATATCTCCGTGAAAATGTCTTTCTTTAGTGGCGTCATTTATAAAGATTGGCCGCGTAGGACAGCCGCAAAAGGTATATATACAACTGATACAATATAGGGGACGATTTGAATTTCTACTTTGTAATTTTGTTACTTAGACTGGAACCAAATGAAAGTGTGATTTTCGTTATTGTCGCTAGGAAAAACATTAAATTATAATATAGGGATAAGTATTGAAATTATTTCAGACTGTAAAGTAGCCGATTTACGGCGGCGGACTTTCTTACTTTCCGTTTTATCCGTAAAAAACCCTAAACCTAGCGACCTCTAACCAATGGCACTCCCTATAGGGAGTATTGACCTCTCATCTGCGTAATCGTAGTAATGAATGTGACTGTCAAGATCGTGGAAAGAGAGAATGTGCGAGCAAGCCAGCAAGTGAGCCAGTATGTAAGTGAGTGAGTGAGTGAGTGAGTGAGTGAGTGAGTGAGTGAGTGAGCGAGTGAGTGAGCAAAGGTGGAAGGGAAGTAGGGGGAGACCGTTGATTCGAAGCGTGCCAACTACTTAAGCCATAATATTCGTAAGTGTAGTGAATGTTATACCTCGGTAGTGGCGGTGAACTTTCTTACTATAACGTCAGATTTGGTGCCGACTTACATATCGATCTGCAAAACGTTTTCTCCCTTCAGTTATCTTACCCAGCGCGGGTGAGGTATCTTACCCAGCAATAGGATACTGTACTGGCATCCGCCTGGTAATTATCAGAGAACCCACAAAAATCTACTGATCAGAGCAGCCGACCGCTAAAACTCCGCCCCCAGACTGTAGTCGAATTCAACCCAGCTACACAGCTTGCATGAAAATGTCACCATAGTTGTGACTCAAATTCTATTTGTTGATTAAGAAGGTTTCAGAGGCAATGCTGTTCCGATTGCTGAGCGATTGCAAGCGGTTAACGGTCATGGGTAAATTCTATTCGGGATTGAGGTCCTAGCCTATCTCTTAACCCAAGGAAGGATTAGGTCAGGAAGAGGAAGGAAGGATCGAGTGCGGTGCATGGCCCGATTTAGAACATACTGCTTCAGCGTACTCCTAGTAAGAAAAATATCAATCAAGGCTTTATAACTTTTAGCCAGTGAACGGATTTCTTCAGGCTCTGATTTGATATAGAAATTTCTCCTCCATCGGGAATAAAACTTAAGCCTTCACATAACGTCTTCCCAATAAACTCTCTACTACCTCTCTCAACATGCCCACCAGTTTTATTTATACCGAGATAAACAATCTTTGGAAACAATCAGAACTATATATTGTGCAGTTTGCTTGTTCATTTTAATTTTCCATTTATGTCGATGAAAAAAAAAATTAATTAAATTGTGATTCATTGAATATTTTTCATCAAGCTATTATTTTGCACTTTCCTGACTTAAACGTTGAAAAAAATATGACTTGTTAATTGAAAAAAATTAATTTAAAGCATAATTAAAATCGTTTATAATACGTAATTAAATACAAATATATATGTTTCTTAGGAGAAAAATCACATTAATGTATAACAAATGCTAAATTTGCTAATGTTGTTGCATCCATCTGCGAGTTCCATAAATGTACTATTTTTCAATAATTCTAAAAAACATAGATAACGCTCATGAACCGTAGTACTTTAGGAGACTCACCAAGTATATATGGGAAAGTGTATAGAAATATTTAATATAAATTCTCATAATTATTTTGGTAAAATTGCAGATCGTCTACCTCTTTCACATTGTGATATTAAAGCGGGCCGCTATTCGATTGTTCTTTGCAATTCACAAAAATTACTCCCAAGCTAGCATTTTAAATGTTTATAACTCTGCGTGCACAACGCAGTGCATTATTGTGTTCAAATTTACAAATACCCATGCTATTACATGACCTGGTTCAAAGAATGATACGAAAGTGCACAGGGGAGTAAAATTCTTAACTTAAAGTTGGGCGACAGGTACAAGGAAGCCTCAGAATATCAACAAGATGTCGATATAGACATTGAACTGAAAAGTAGAGTAGTTTAAAGTATCTTGACCAAACATAATGTACATGTGATGGTAATTTAAGTAATTTGTGACAAACTGCAGTGCCAAATTTAAAAAACTAGGGTGCTTCTTTTAACTTAGGTAAGATAAAAATGTGTAAAACAATTTAAAAGTAAAACAAAATCAATACGGTAAATGTTATGCGAATAGTTAATAAACAAAATATAAGTATATCAGGTCAGTATTGCTTAGTAGTAGCAGTAATACTTAGATTGCGTGCGATCCTTTGCAATACCTCTAAGAGAATATTTAAAGCAGTTGGATGCCAGCCTGTGAATTATGAGGTGTTATGATGATGAGAGATAATCGTGACATCTGTAAACATTCCAGCATTCACCTGTGTGGGCGTGGGGAAATCACGAAAACCCCGGTCAGGATGACCGCTTGGGGATCAAACCGACTGGACTGTCTGAGCGACTCGCTCTGAGCCACTTCGCTCGGTCACTGATGTTTGCAAGGATGTAAAACATCCGTTTGTACGAAAATGAGAATTTTTTGTTTCATCTGTACATTGCATATTAAATGCAATACCATTACAAATAAAAAATGCATCAATTGTTTGGAAGAAATGTTTCTTGTGTTTTGGAAGTACATGAAGAACAAGTAATAGTATGAGATGAGAAAATCGAATGAATGCGATAATTTTTAACTTTTCATCACTACAATGAATATAAAAATTAAATTCATACAATCGTGGTTTTTTTAAGAGACGTGTCAGATAGTTTCGGAGCAAACGCTAAAGAGAATAATGATATCTACAGTTAGTGTTCTCTTCGAAGAGAAGAGACAGACGAAGTTGGAACGTCACATAACAAATTGTTGGAAAGATCGTATGAAAAAATACACGTTTTGAAAATTGAAGTATATATGTCACAAAGGACTGAATCGTTTCAAGAAATTTAATTTTCAGATGACATACGCGGTGAACCACAGCACCAAATATTGTTGCAGCAGATGTTATCACATATACATTCCAATAGTAGTGTTATTATTAAAGTTTTTGTTTAATATAAGTAAAACTACACTAATATCATTGATACAAATATTACTGATGTTTTTGATAAATCAATACATTTTCTAATAAGCATTTAAAATGAATTTCCTGTTTTAAAATGAATTTATTACATGGGAGTTTTTGTTTTTTTTCTCTTTCAAAAATTCAAAATTTAATTAGTATGTGACTTAGTGTAGGGATCACAGAATTTTGAAAATGTGCACACAATTCACTTTTCCCCATAGCACGTCATACGCAGTTTTTAACTGTTTTTTTGACGTAAAATAAATAAAATAAATAAAAAAACTGCACAAAATGTCGACTGAAAGCATACACTATTGAAACGGTTTTCAACGTACCAAACTCGACCTGTAATCCTAGATTCTAGTTTTAATGAAAACATTTTAACACCAATGCCCACAATAAATGCATTGCAAAAACATTGTAATAATGAAGCTTTTTGTAGCATGTATGTACGTGCGCTAATCAAACATCATACCGTCGAGCACAATAACAGTACAGTAACAATTTTGAAATGTTTTATCACACCGAATTCGCCTCCACGGCTGCCAACACTACCGTCTCTCTCTCTCCCTCTGCACGTGCAGCGTTCAACTGAGCCAACTGAGGCTACCGCCGCCAGGGGCGTCGCGGGCGCCGCTGATTGTCGCGCGGGCGCAATCACGGAGAGAGCGCTGCCGGCAGGCGAAAGCAAGGGAGTTCGCGCAGACAAGTCTTAGGAGAAAGACGCAAAAGGGGCAGAGGGCGGAGACACGGAAGGAGTAGGGTGGGTGAACGGGCAGAGGGAATGGAGAGAAATGCGAGACGAAGCCTTGCGTCACGGAGTGTGGGCGGGGTGAGGGTTGATTGATTGATCGATTTTTCCGTGATTCCGGGCGTGTCAACTGATTTAGTCATTAGTTCCGTTAGTGTAGTGCGTGTTTTTTTCTCGGGAGTTGGCGGTGATCTTCCTCCGCTGGATGGGGAGATCCGGCGCCAACCTACCGTCGGCTAGTGGGGTTTCCCCCTAACCAGGACTCTCCCACCAGCGGGGCACCGCCCCAGCCGGGACAAGCTCTAAGCTCCCGACTGATCTCCCGGAATATGTGGTAGTGTAGTGCATGTTTGTTTAAGTGTGTGTGTAACGGGAGAGAATAGGACAAGGAAGAGGAAGGATAGATCGCGCGCGGTCCGTGGCGCGTTTGGTAGTGTACTGCTCCGGCATTCACCTGGTGTTGATCGGAGAAACCACGGAAAACTCCTGATCAGAGCAGCCGGTCGCTAGAATTCTCCTCCAGACAGCGACTGAATTCGACCTAGCTGGAAAGCTAGTGTCGAAAATCCTGCCGCCGTGGGGAGTGGGAACCTAGGACCTCCCGATCAGAGGCGCTGCAGTGACATCAGTTGATGCACTGAGCTACCGCTCCCGGAGCGGGGTGAGGGAGAGCAGGGGCTTGTTAGAGTAGGAAGCGGACGCCAGAACGTTGAAGACGAGAGGCAGTGGCTGGGTTGAGCCGAGGAGGGTCGGCGATTAATTGATTGATGATTCCGGGCGCGTCAACTACATTGGTCATTAGTCTCGTAAGTGCAGTGCGCGTCTTTTCATCGGGAAATGGCGGTGGTCTTCCCCCGCTGAATGGCAAGATCCGGCGCCGACTTGCCGTCGGCCAGCGGGATTTTCCCCACCCTGGTATCCCCCACCAGGGGGCACCTCCGAACCGGGACAAGCTCCCAGCACCGAACTGGTAATCTGGCATGTGGGGTAGTGTTGTGCATGTACGTGTAGTTGTGTGTAAGCGAGGGTGAGGATAGGACAAAAAAGAGGAAGGAAAGATCGTGCGCAGACCGTGGTCTATGTGTTAGGGTTTCCGTCATTTGTCTCGTATCGATCGGCGGTTGAACGATGGTGGGACGGGTAGTGATCGGCGGTGAGCCGGGAAAGGTGTGGAGATGAGGTGGACCCCGGTGGGATGGAGCGGGTGAGGGGTGGTGTGGGCGAGGCGGAGCGCGTGTGGGGCGTGTACGGAGGCGGGGGTGCGGGGGAAGCGTGGGCGCCGTGGCGAGGTGGAGCGTTACGTGGCGGGGCGGGGAGGTGGGAAGCCTGTGGGGCGGTATGGAGCGGCGTGGGCGGTGTGGGGGGTGTGGGCGATGTGGGCGGTGTGGGGGTGTGGGCGGTGTGGGCGGTGTGGGCGGGGTGGGGGGCGTTGACGGTGTGGGGGGGGACGGTGTGGACGGTGTGGGCGGGGTGGGGGGTGGGCGGGTGGGCGGTGTGGCGGTGGGGCGATGTGGGGGGCGGGTGGGGGGGGTGGCGGTGTGAGGTGTGGACGGTGTGGGCGATGTGGGTGGTGTCGGCGACGTGGGCGGTGTGTGCCGACGTGGGTCGACGGTTGGACAGGGGGGAGTGGGGTGGGACGTTGCGTTGCTCGGCGGGAGCCATGTGGGGACGTGGAGGAGTGGAGGTGGCGTTGAGACGAGATTGTGGCGGGGTGGGTTGAGACGCAGCGCGGAAGCGTCGAGTGGAATCACAGCGAACCGCCCGCAGCAGCCTGTTTGCCCTTGTCAGGCTGCACAGTACTGCCAACACTGCTGCACGAGGCGCCAACGAACGTTGGGCGTGGGCCTATTCCAGACAGCCTTGTCGTGGCGCGGAGAGAAAGTCCAAAGTTCAGTATCCGTTTTGGATTGATTGATTTTTTCGTGCTTTCGGGCGCGTCAAATGCTTTGGTCATTATTCACGTTAGTGTAGTGCATGTTTTTTTCTCGAGACATGGCTGTGATCTTCCCCCGGTGGATAACGAGATCCGGCGCCGACCATCCGTCGGCTAGTGGGATTTCCCCCTAACCAGGACTCTCCCACCAGCGGGGCACCGCCCCAGCCGGGACAAGCTCTAAGCTCCCGACCGGCCTCCCGGAATATGCGGTAGTGTAGTGATTGTTAGTGTAAGTGTGTGTGTGTAAGGGAAGAGGATAGGACAAGGAAGAAGAAGGACAGACCGCGCGCGGTCCGCGGCCCCTTTGGTAGGGTACTGCTCCGGCATTCACCTGGCGTTGATCGGAGAAACCACGGAAAACTACCGATCAGAGCAGCCGGTCGCTAGAATTCTCCTCCAGACCGCGACTGAATTCGACCTAGCTGAAAAGCTAGAGTCGAAAATCCTGCCGCCGTCAGGACTCGAACCTAGGACCTCCCGGTCAGAGGCGCTGCAGTCTGTTTTCGATATACCAACACTTTTGACAATTGTTATTATTCAATAATCCCTTCAAATGTATGTATGTGTTTAATATTCCTCCCAGTACATGAAATAATGAATGTTTTATACACTCAATGATACTTTCCATCTTTATACTTCGATTTGGTGTTATAGATGAAATCTGAAATGAAATATTTTATTCGAACAAATGATCAGAAACGGTGGAAAGAAAACATTTAAAAGTTGGAGATACTTCAATGCGAATTAATTTATAAAATTTAGTTGTCGTTAACACCATTGGACAAGCAGCGCAAAAATAATATTGTTTTTTATATACAAAATATAGCAATGTTCACGATTTAAAATAATATTGTAGTTTTACAATATGGTATTTTTTCATTTAACTCGTAAGGTAATGACTGAAATTTGTCTGTGGTATTTTACGGCAGTCGTAGTCTTATTTTAAAAATACAGGTCCATATATAGACGGCAGGCAGATGCAACCCCTCGCGGGTGCATTAGAAGCCGCTGAAATGAGAGAATGCTGGTCTTTGCGCATTTTGACGGTACACCTGGAACCAACTTCACGTAGGAGCATCTCATGCGTACTTCACTTATCAAACGCTCTGTGTGTAGCTCAGAATCTGCTTTCTCCCTGGCTCTGCACTGCTTCAACCTGTAAGTTCTTTGGTTTGAGAAGAGATGGCGGCGGATTTTCACTAGGCAGAGAATTAGATTGAAAGTAGCCGCTGCCTAGAGGATAATTCTAGAGGCCGCATGCTCTGATAGCTTTATGTGATTTATTCGGTCAGTACTAGGTGAATGCAGAATCAGTACTTTAACAATCTACCTAGAGTCCGCCACCGATTGGACGCATGGACGAAAAACAAAATCACTTTACATTAATATACTAACCTCTTAACCTTTGTGTACGTGAAATGAGAATCAATGAAATAAAACGGTTTGGTGGGTCCATTTAGAATAATAATCTACTATATTTTCTTCACCATCGTACTCACAAATTTTTATAACTATTGTCATATGAAAATTGGTGCCTCTTCAAAAAATGTATTTCGTAATAGGAGCTTTTGATGGAACGTTCAAAATTATGAATTATGGTATATTTGATTGTTGAGAAACTTCAAACAGGCGATTGGTTTTTCTAATAAATATAAAATAAATTCAAAAAAGCATTAAATATGTTTAATGCCTTGTGCATATCAAGGGTGTCATTTTGCTTCACAACTTGTTCCTGGACTCTTTCAACTATTCTAAAGTCTTAGAACTTTAAAACTCAGGTTCAATGGCAGAATAAAATATTAAAAAAGGGTAAGAACTATGTACTTTGTATGTAATATTTTTTTACGTTATTCTACAAATTAGAAAAGGGAGCACAGCATGACATTCAACAGAAGTAGGTGTAGATGCAAAGAAAGCATACGAGACAAGAAACTTAATTCACATAATATTGAAATAAATGAAAGGCAACATTCTTTGAAAGATAATGGAATGAGAAATTCTTTTAAAGATGATGAGGAAAAAGTAGATAAAATGGAGTACCATGAAATCAACATATGAGGAAATCAAGCGGAGAAATCCGAACCAAGATTAATAATATTTTTTCAGAATAAATGAAGAAGAGGATGACCATAAAATTTGTATTGTCTTAAAACTATTACATTATTTGAAAGAACGTCGTTAACCAATCGATGTAGACCGTAAACAGAGAATATTTTAGGAACGTATTGAATTAAAAACAAGAAAGAACAATAAAGTAATATTTTGACAGACACGTACATTACGAACGGGGATAGAAAAAAATATGTCAAAATGTCGCAAAAATGTGTTAATTCTGGGAGTAATTAGCATATTTTCTATATAAAAGAGCGTAGAGACATAATTTTAGTGATGTCTGAATCAAACCAAATGTTTTTGTAAATGTCTTAGAATATCAAATATCTTATATCCCAATTGAAATAACGACTTCTTCTTTATGTGGAGTTTGAAAGTGGCAATAGAATATTATACACAGATTAGAAAAGCAATGTTAGGCAATTTACAACCAAATGGGAAGTATCCAATATATTTTGATATCATGAAAGTACCCTGAGCATAGTAAAGAAAGTACAACCTTTTTTTCAACATCGTCAACAAAAGAAATCTTTAATTCACGGTGTATACAAAAGAAACAAAATATGTGCCAAATATATAAGAGACGAAAATATTTCGACTTTATTACTCGAAAATATTTCATCAAACATTTTGTGGGACTTTTTGTGGTGCTTTTTACCTCAAGGAAGGTCGAGTGCGCAAAATACTCAATTTTATATGTAGATTAGGAATATCACAATAAATAAAAACGCCATATCACGTCACAGCTTTTAAATACACCGTAATATACCGTATTTTGCTATTTATGCAAATACATTTAAATTACAGCTGTATGATATGTAAAATCAATACGCATAAAATCTATTATAAATAAAACATTGATTCAGTTCATCTGTGCCACTTTCTTGAGAAACATGAAAACAAAATTAAGTTCTCGTGTTTTTTTTACCATCTGTATTCGACGATTGTAGTCATTAACGCGTCTGGTAGTCGCGCTCAATTATAGTAGGGGTCTTAGTGGACGTTTTGAAACCAAGTCACGTGCACCCTAATATTTCATACCCCGCATGAGTCACCGAAAGGAATTATTTTAGCCCCTTACGTCATCGAAAGAATACATGTATTCAACTGTTGGGGTGGCAGATTCTGAGTCAGACAGTGTCATTTGGAACTGTACCCGCAGTGCACGTGAAGTTCATGTCTGGCCTCAAATACTCTAATGCATAACAGTTCTGTGGTTTTCATTAAGTGAATACACTTAATGCCACATGATATGTAAAATTGAATTGGTTCGATAAAATGCAAATCTACAGTGTTTGAATCACCCCGATAACTTCTGTTACGCTTGTGAAAGATTTATACCCAAACGTCAAAGGAAAATATATGTAAATGAAATTACAAAATTTGCGGAAATTAGTATAAAATTTTGTGCATTTAAAATAATAAATAAGTTCATATCTTTTGAACCTTGCCTGACAGAATTTTTTTATAATGATTTTCGAAATCTGCATGGTCGTTTTCTTTGAAATCGCCTACTTTGATCCTGGAGGTATGAATAATTTTTTGTTCCCTGGTGTTATGGGGGTTAGAATGATAGGTTGTTATCCTTTCAGTGATTTGGTATTGTGCTTTTGAAAAATTATTTTCAACGTAAGATTAACCGACCTCAA
This sequence comes from Teleogryllus oceanicus, assembly GCA_964035755.1. NCBI lineage: Eukaryota > Metazoa > Arthropoda > Insecta > Orthoptera > Gryllidae > Teleogryllus > Teleogryllus oceanicus. The sequence continues at coordinate 80,345,774 of CAXIVR010000009.1, forward strand.
TACTTTAAATATAAAAACCTTACAATAAACCTTGCCTTACATTAACACCACAAGAATTATAATTCGGAAAATGTAATGCAATTTATTTAACGACGGAGGAGATGAAGAAGACAGATGACAAAAAGAAAAAAAAAATAAAAAATGGGAAAAAAGAGAAGAGAAAAAAAGGAAAAGACAAAAAAAAAGGGGGGAAGGAAAAGAAGAAGAAAATAAGATGAAAATAAAAATAAGAAAGATACAAGAAGGAAGACCACAAAGCATAACAACTTGAGGTGTAAGAGTAAGAACAAGAAGGTTAAAAATGAGAAGAAGAAGAAGAAGAAGAAGAAGAAGTGTAAGAACTGGAAGGAAAAATAAAACAGGAGGGAACAACAAAAGGGAGAAGAAATGAAAGGTCAAGAAGGCAAAGTGGACGAATAAGTCATTTTTGACCCCGCACATCCGACCCTCGCGCACTGCCCCTCGAAGCGTCTCAGTTGCGCCCTGTCGCCGGCGCCCTCTGAGACCGAAGGGTGATGAGCAGAGACGCGACGCCGCTCGGCGCCGAGTGGGGGAGAGGGCGAGAGAGACCACTTGGCAGTCGAAAGGACACTTCCTGCTGCGATTTCTCTCGATCGATACCTTTGCGACCTGTATCGCAGTAATTTATGCGAGGTAACGCGTGTGGCATCGGGTAGGAGCTCCTCAGCGTTGCCGCTTCCGACTCGAGACGGGAACACCGGCAAGTTCCACGCGCGTAGAAGGAAAGGGAAGGGGAAAGGAAAGCGAATTTGGCAGGAGCTAATTAACCCTTTTAGACCCACATTTCTATTGGTGAAAAAAAATGTATAAATCACATTTTAATTGCTTATTTACAGTTAAATTAAGACATTTTGATTGAAACTTCAATAAATTTTTTCTTAGAATTTGTGTTTTGGAGTGTTCCCATATGGGAACAGCGGGACTGAAAGGGTGGGTGAAGAATACAAATTTTTTTTTGAAAGTCCACATAAATTTAATGATTTAACTTAGTTTTGAAGATAGATAATTTTATTTTTGATGAAATAATACAAAACAGTCAGCATGCAGAGATATATTACATTTGATACACTTCATTCGAGAATTTTTCTTGCATTGTCCACAACGAGACTGTCTCTCTCCTTTGGAAATGAAATGACCTTCGTTGTCATATCGTGTTTGGTTTGTTACTCTCTTTTCTACACTTCGTACCAAACGAGGTGATTTTCCTGGAGTCAGACGCTGTGAGTATTTTTGAAGGTAGGTGAGAGCAATTGTTCGTGTGAACTCAAGCTGATCCATTTGTACTTTCGAGCCCTTCGTGCACAATCTATAAAGATGCCATGCATTTTGTACAGACGCATTCAATGGAAAAGCGAACAACTGCCAGTACCATTTTTTGCCTCTTATATTTACTCTCATTTTTGAGACATTTTGATCTAAACGATCAACACCTCCCATGTTTATATTATAATAAATTACCCCAGCGGGCTGGTCAATCATTATATGCCTTTTGTGCTTAGCACTGTATCTTCTAGCTTTCCCAACAGGTGCAGCACCCCACTGTGTTGAAGCAACAGTTACAACATTGTTATCATTGTACCTTACAAGAGTTGCTTTTGATGATGTATCTGTGACAAGGCAGTAAAATCCTCTTTCTCTTTTTAGGACGTCTTTTGGATCCATTAGTGGCGCATTTTCAGTTCTGTTTGCGCGTATTGTACCTGTACCGTTCCATCCTCGCTCTTTCAGTTTCTCCAACAAATTTATGGAGGTAAAAAAGTTATCAAAGTACAAGTTATACTTATTTTCTGGAAGATTTTCTGTGAGTGATAAAACCACAGATCCTCCTACTCCAACGTCGGGTATGTGTTACCAGTAGCTGCTCCTGATACAAATTTGCCTGGATAAGGTAACCTAATCGGGTACACAAACACCATGCTTTATAACCGAAACGGATCGGCTTCCCGTGGATGTGCTGTTTTGCCCCATGACGACCGAAGTACGGAATCATTGACTCGTCTACACACAAATTTATGTCACCTGGAAAGTACTGCAACCATTTCTTGTTCAACATCTCCCAAAGAGGCGTTATCTTTGCAAAGCGATTCGATCTATCTAAATTTTGATTATCACACACATGTAGATATTTCATAATTTTCATGAATCTATTTCTAGAAATTGCATCAGATATAGCTTTGTTATAACTGTCTGGCCTCTGTTCCCAGTACATTCTCATTCTGTGTACTTGAGAATAACCACTAACAAGTAAAACTCCCAAAAATACCTTGATTTCATCTTGTTGAAGATTGAGATTGTTTTCACCTTTCTGACGGGCATACAAGTTGGAATAATCACAAATCATTTGAATTATATCATTACTGTAAAATAACTCAAAAAGCTTTACAGGATCCTCGTCAAAATTCAAAATCCAATCAGGAATTTCCCATTCTGTGAGAGTAGTTTCCTCTTTATCTTCATTTATCCAATTTCTTAATTTTCTTTTCTTTTTCTCTTTTCTTTTCAGATTTTCTGAGTCACTTACTTTCAAATTTGAAACTGTGTTTGAAACAACTTCTTTCACCACCTCACCTGATATAATTTTCTTTACATTTCCTTCCGCATGAGATAAAAGTTGTTTTCCGGACAAACGATCCAGTTCAGTTTCATCTTCTTCTCACTATCTTCTTCAGAAATATCGCCTTCGGGTGGTACAATTACTATATCACCTTCCAGAACATCGTTTTCATCCGCCAGAAGATCTGCAATCTCGTTTACAGTCAACCTAAGAAAGAAAGTTTATACCCTGTCATTCAGTCCCGCTGTTCCCATACGGAACATTATAATTGCATGTGAACACTTACAACAATCATAATTTAAAGGATTGTAAAATGATCTCTCGAGATACTAATAGCTACAGAATAATTTATACACACGATGAAATACGTACATAAAATACATACCTTTTCGTTGAAGCCATTGCAACGTGCATACGCTACTGCTTTCTCACAAACAATTGCATCCAGAATGAACGAACCGAGAAATATAATCGCTCGGAGATAAAAACAGATACGATGCTATCGTTCCGCAACGCAACAATAGGAAACTGTTGTTTTTCCTGGTATTTAGAGCATTGAAAACTACTGTTCCCGTATGGGAACAGCGGGTCTAAATGGGTTAACAACGTCACATGAAGTTGCTCTCCGAAGGCGAAATATAAAGACAGCCTCCTCTGGTCCTCATCAAATCGCAGATTCTACGCGGAAGCTTGCTCCCTCCCAGCCAGTAGGGAAGAGAAGAAGCGAATTTCATTTTCAAGTCATTATTAATTAATTTTCGAAAAACTCTTTTGGAGTACCATTGTAATGTGTTGTGTTACTGAATTAATAATTACTCATTATTCAATTAGTAGTAATAATTACGATGGATGTGCAAATTTACATAAATTATTATTTTCGCGTTTTCTTGATATAAAGAAAGGATAAATACGAATAATTTTTATCATCTGTAATAATATTATTATTATTTCACCCATGCACTGAGTGTCCATTCTTATAAAGAATTGATTCAAACGTCAGAGAATCTCGACTGCTTATCAGCAAAAATTAATCGAACGTTCTCCTCACTGTAAAGCTCGCTATGTCATTTCAACGTTTGGAGAAATTCCACAAGCCAAAATAGATGAGAATATAAACAATATGGCTCCACAAACTGGAAAACAAATGTACCTCAACCCAAAGTATGCCAGTATGGCTTACATGTCGTGTGTTCCCATCACATTCCCCATCTGGCTGCACATCTCCTCATCTGGATCGGAAGGATGTCCGTCGACACCCTTTTCTCTAATAATGTTGCCCTTAAAGGGGTCCATTTGCACTCAGTCGTCGTGACAGTTTTACACGGATACGAGATAGGAGTTTAACAATATACTAAAAAAAAACACAAAATCCTGGGTTAGTTCTCTCTTGAGTTTGCGGGTCACATATCCCCAATTGATTGGCAATCTCCGAGCATATTCTCTCCTCCTCCGGTCAATATATTGGAGAAAGGTGGTTGTGGGCGTCTACTGATGTCACTGGAGTGCCTCTGACTGGGATGTCCTAGGTTCGAGTCCCGAAGGTGGCAGGATTTTTTAACAAGCTAGAACGCTAGGTCGAATTCAATTGCTGTAAATCAGAATTCTAGCGACCGGCTGCACTGATCACTAGTTTTCCGTGGTTTCTCCGATCAATACCAGAGCAGTTGCCTAACAAACAGGCCACGGACAACGCGCGACCATTCTTTCATCTTCCTTGTCAAATAATCATCTTTCACTTACACACACACACACACACTTACATGCACCACACATGCCGGGAGATTGGTCAGAAACTTCGAGTTTATCCCGGCTGAGGCGGTGCTCCGCTGGTGGGATATATCTGCTTGGAGAACCCGGCGGTAGGTCGGTGTCGAATCTCGCCATCCAGCGGGGGAAGATAACCGCACCTCCCGATGAAAACATACACTACACTTACGGGACTAATGACCTTAACCATTGACGCAGCCGGAATCACCAATAAATCAGTTGCTTTCATTTGGGCGAGGGCACCTCACCAGCCATTCCTTAGGACAAGGCTGAAAGGTGTTGCGTTTGCCGTGACCCTGCCTCATCGTTTGACTGGGAGTAAACGCTGTGGAACGCTGGTGTCTAGTCAGCTCAATGGGAGGGGAGAGATCGGGTCGATCAGCTGTAGTCTAGTGAAAAGCGAGAGGCATGCGAGCAATTGAAGCGGGCTACCGAGGTCAACCTACCTTGAAGTTTTGAATCTGAGCAGTTCTGCTGAAGAGTCCTGCACTTGAAACAGAATTTCGCACGCAAACCCTGAGGATAAGGGCACCATAAATTCGTTTTTTGAAGAAAATGAAGAACCGATGAATTGTTCATAGCAGTATTTCTGAGACTGTTGGTGAGCTGTGGTTTTGCTGATAGTGTTGGTGTGATCACAGCCCTCACTTTCAAATTTCAGTTAGTGATTACTGGGCTATCGACTGTTCCAACTATCTGACATTGCGTCTCTTTTTTCAAATAGTAAGAATGAAGGATTATATTGTCAATTATATGGTTCAATAAAAGACTCTCTGCAGGATTAAATGTGGTAACTGTCACAGTAAGAAACAAGTGCGTTCACCCTCGACTTGCCACTAAGTACTTTTCATTATGAAATTCCGTAATTAAATTATAAAATAGTGGATTGAATTTCCCCTTACAAAATTAACTTTGATTTTTATCCAAATTTGGACTTATTACAGTCCCTTCCTACAAGATCATGCAAAAATATTCTTGGAAAAACTAAGGAAGAACAGTGATCTAGCATATCAAATCTAAGATTAATGAAAACAGGACCAAGTATTCATTCTCTCAATAAATATCTCCAGTAATGGCCTTATAGAAAAACACGTCAAAGAAAATATTTAAAAACTTTATATTTCTCCAAGGCTTTTAAAATTAAGGCAAAAGTCTGTCATCTTACATACCTACCGCATTGTCTGTAACTTTGTAAAATCAGATTCTTAAATAGATAGCAAATAACACACTTGGGCCCGTTGTTATTTGAGAACCAGGTCTTGCTGTGAACCAGCAATGTGTTAAGATAAAAAATAATGAGTGATAATAATAATATAATAATTATTATTATTAATAAGGTTTCACCTCCCATTTCATCTTCCTTCTTCACCCCAGCGCTACCTACGTGACAACGACCCACGCTGAACGTGTATAGTTCCTCAATTGCGCTAGAGGCTTCAAAATACAATTTATTTCTCAGAATATTTAATACAAAATAGACACACGATAATTAGAAATAAACATGACTCCGACCTTGCAGTGAACTTTGAATATGTTGTGAGCAAACATTGTTTGCTCTAAGCGGTTGGTTTCGCATATTTATCCAATGCAAATTATTTCCCTCTAGAGGGAGGTAGCTCAGCAAATCTGCGACAGCGTCGCCTCGCGTTGGATTGGAGCGCCCTCCGCGTTTGTGAGCGGCGGTGGCCTTTGTGCCATCAATTCTCGCTGTTTCGACTGCGCTTCTTGGAGGCCGCAATTACACCCTCCCCGCCCCTCCCTCCCTCCCTCTCACCACTCCTCGCCCCTCCTCCCTCCCCGCCTCCCTCCCGACCCTCCCTCCGCCGCCCCCTCCTCCTCCCCCATCCCCGCCCTCCGCCTCCCCGCCCCTCCCGCCCCAACCCGCCCCTCCCGCCTCTTCGCCCCTCCCACCCCTCTCAGCCCCTTCCCGCCCTTCCCCGCCCCTCCCCGCCCCTCCCTGCCCCTCCCGCCCCTCCCAGCCCATCCCGCCCCTCCCAGCCCTCCCGCCCCTCCCAGCCCCTCCCGCCCCTCCCGCCCCTCTCCGCCTCTCCTCGCCCCTCCGCCGCCGCCGCGCTGCCACCGCGCGGGATGACCTCACAATAAATGGGGCAGTAATTAACAAGCTAATGGAGTGCTCTCCGGAAAAATTGCTCCGGGGACGCGCGGCGTCGCGTCGGGTTGTCGCGCGCGACGAAGGATGGGGACCCGGAGCCCGGAGGCGATTTTTTTGTTTTTTTGAAGAGGGCAGGGAAAAATCTTCCATTGCGGAACCCACACCGCAGCGTGTAGGATTCACAGCCAGCCTGTGCCTACCCACTAAAAGCCCCTCCCATTCTTCCGGTTCCCTTCTCGCGGAACAGCCGTCAAGGATTACATCACGGAAGGGACAAATCGGCTTATCGCTCTATACCAACTAATGTCACGGGATACTCCTTGAACTAATGTAATGGATATTCCTAACGTAATCGTTCTTATACCCCAAACTTCTTTAACACTTTTGCGGCGTAGGTGATGACATGGAATAAGTTTTTATTTTGCCATTTAAATAATCATAATGAGTAAGGGCAGTTTTTTACAATTAATATAAGACACTTTTAAATCGCTAATCCAAAGATGACCCAAAGCATCTCATTTACTGACGCAATAGTACTGCACAGCAGGGGAAGGGCAATGAAAAAGTAATGGGCTGTAACACTGAGCGAATATTAGCAACTCTGGCATGTAGTAAACCTCAGGTATTGAAAACTGGAATGGATGCAAAACAGCGAAATTAAAAATGCGCCGAGTACATATTATGATATACAATATATGATACAACACATTGATGACGTAAGGAAATATTTTCCTGCAGAACAAGGAATTTTGGGATGAATGATTGTGCGATGGAAAATCAAAAATCGTTGCTTTTCCACCTTCTTCTATTCGTATTCAGACATGTTCCGCAATAATGTGTATTCGCATTTGCTGTTTTTATTGATACAGAATTGAGAATCCAACTTTTGATATAAATTGCTGATGATTCGCAAGATATGTTTTACAGTCCTTGAAGAATGAAATACAAAATTAAAGTAAAAAAAGCTAGCAACATTCAGAAAATCGAATGTTGCACGGCTTGCATGCGAAATATTTCGTTGTGCGTCGAAGCAGCAATCATGTACCGGTATTTTCCCCCCGTAAGTTCCCCACTACTTTCAGAGAAGTAAAGAGAGAAAATAATACTTAAGATAGCGAGGGATCAATCTGATGTACAGGCAATAAATCACATCTTAGGCCAGGAACATTCTTTTTTAAATTAAAAGGAATTTTGTTTGTGTTGGTCCCGCCACTTTGTCTTTGTTTTGCTTTCTGTTTCACTTTATTGTAATTGTATGTACTGAAAGGTATACCACATTTTAAGACAAAATACGACTAGATATGAACATAAGATAAGAAACGACGGAAAACGAGGGAAAATCACAGGACTCACACTTAAGATCTAAACAACAGAAATTTTCAAATTCACCCAAAAATTTAACAATGGAAATACTAAGATCATATTGAGTGGATATTGTAATTAGAATTGAGTTGGAAAACAATTTGCTAAATACGCAACACAGTGTATCATGAATGATCCATGACTCCATGCTTATCAAGGTCCTTTCTTACCCGAGGAAGAGTGAATGCTTACAGACCTATTACGAGAAGAGACCCAAATTAGAGGACCAAAATCAGAGGAATACTTTTCATGTAACGTAAGTAGCTTTGTTTAATGGATTGAATAACTCAATATATAAAATGTAGAACGCAGCTGACCAAATTTTCATCAAAGCGGTGGAAAGTTAATTGAGAATGGGCCAAGGATTCGGCTATGAGCAATATTGCAACGTTTATTTACCGAGTCGGCTTGCATCTTATATGCACGAGATATGGAAATACTAAATACTAAAAATACACGCTTGAGTATGCCTCATGCACATTCATAGTGTGACTTAAGTCTGGAGGAGAATTCTAGCAGCCGGCTCTGATCGGTAGTTTTCCGCGGTTTCTCCGATCAACACAAGGCGAATGCGGGAGCAGTACCCTAGCAAACGGGCCACAGACCGCGCGCGATCTTTCCTTCGTCCTTCTTATCCTCTTCTCTCCCCTTACACACACACTTACACTAACATGCACTACACTACCACATATTTCGGGAGACCGGTCGGGAGCTTAGAGCTTGTCCCGGCTGGAGCGGTGCCCCGCTGGTGGGCGAGTCCTGTTTAGGGGGAAACCCCACTAGCCGACGGTAGGTCGGCGCCGGATCGCACCATTCGGCGGGGGAAGATCACCGCCATCTCCCGAGAAAAAAACATGCATGGCACTAACGAGACTAATGAGCAAAGCAGTGAAGTGCCCGGAAACACGAAAAAATCAATCAATCACTCAATCATGCGTTTGATTCGAACATATCCATCGCCTCTTACATGCAGGAACATGATCACTAGAAGGCTACCGCAATATTGCGCGAATGTCGAATGATGCTAATTAAGAACCGCCAATCAAGACCCTGACGTTCATTCACTATTCGCCTTTTTTCTCCTTAAACCCCTTCTCACCCGCAAAAAACAGTTCCTGTATTGACCACCAACGTTGCTGCGGAACACCGCAAAACTCCGCGTGGGCGCAGTATAATTCGGCGTGACCCCAGCTACGGACAAGTGCACTAGCACGGGGACTTCAGTATTCACCACAGCCACAACATCAGTTGCAGAACCACTCTTAGAAGTGTCCCGTGACGCACATGAATAGTTGCGGCCCTCACTAAAACCTTGCTGGAAGAGATCCATGGGTACAAGAATCGTCACTACATTCTCTGTTAACGTGCAATTGCTGTAGCAGCCTGTTCGCAAAGGAAATGAATTTGTACAGTAAGCTGAAAGTTACTGACAGTTACAGTATCTTCCAGGCTCTCAATGATGTACCAAGGGAGTTATAAGAATTCTAAAGATCGAGCGACCAAAAAACCCCGAAGGCCTTTGGCCCAAGAACTTTTTGTCACTCGAGATCAATAGAACCAGTTAACGTCCGTGGTACATTCACCCTCACCAGGACTCTCCCACCAGCGGGGCACCGCCCCAGACGGGACAAGTTCTAAGCCCCCGACCGGTCTCCCGGAATATATGGTAGCGTAGTGCATGTTAGTATGTGTGTGTGTGTGTGTAAGGGGAGAGGATAGGACGGAAGAGGAAGGTCAGATCGCGCGCGGTCCGTGATCTACAGCTACCGAAGTAGCAAAGAGGTTGAGTTTTTTTGAACACACCATTTTCGCAGAAAACTGATTGCACCAAAACTTCCCAAACAACGACAAACTCTTCTTGATTTTTATTGTGAATAATTAATAGTGTCCTAGAATCGGGCAGTTTAACAGACAAATGGTCAGTAAAGTGGTAACAAATGAAATATACGAGTTGATCATTTACACTTGCGGAAACTGCATCAGGTTTGTAGGCATCCAGATTATAACAAAATATTTATTTACTACTTTAATCTTAGATGCACATTTTTTGTAAACATTCATTTATGCACCAAGGGAGTTATAAGAATTCTAAAGATCGAGCGACAACAAAACCCTAAGGCGTTTGGCCCGAGACCTTTTTGTCACTCGAGATCAATAGAACCAGTTAACGTCCGTGGTACATTCATTATTTTATTTTTGACCTTCTTTTAAGTATTCATATTTAGTTATTTACTAATTCACTTCTTGTTAACTTGACTCGGTTTTTTATTTCATATTTCCCTCTTGTAATTCCCTTTCATAATTGGTTAACTTGTATCTGGAGAGCCGTGTCAGGCAGGTGCCGACGTTTCGGTCGCCATTCTGCGACCTTCCTCAGGGCGTAGTACTGAGGAAGGTCGCAGAATGGCGACCGAAACGTCGGCACCTGTGCCCTGGACGCGGCGTCTCCCGGATAGCCAAGTTAACCATGATTCCGGCCGCGGAAGCCTACGCTCTCCCTTTCATAATTGTCTCTCATAATTTCCTCCATAATAGAACATACATCAATATTCAACTGTTTCATATTATCCTCGTAATCACGACCCTTCCGATCCAGGTAAGTGAAAATGCAGTGTTTATTGAGCTCCGTATGGAATTCAATAACAACCAATAATATATGGGTGAAAATAAAATAAATTTATGCATTTGGTCAGTCGCAGGCAAAGGAGGAGTGGTCATTGCCGGAATCAGTGTATTTTTCATCTGTGCCTTTGTTTAAGTAAGAATTTACTGATCAATCATTTAGAATTTTTATTGTTAGAAATTTTCCAATCAAAATAATACTTGATATTTAAAGAACAAAACAAAAACATTTCAACACTATGGCCAAATGCAACAATTAATCCCTTTGTAGGACCCCTCACTTTGCCTTATAGATGGTCTGTTCATATACACGTTGGCCTTACCATAGATGAAAAACTGGTAAGATTTTAACAGGGCGAAAAAATCTCTCGTACGCCTTCCTTCGGAGGGGAGGTAAATCCGGCTGTCCCATGTAGTAGATTCACTGCATGTAAAAGATCCTCAAGCCTAAAAGAAATCTCTGAGCAAAATTGAGATCCGCCAGTTTCGTCGCCCAAGATAATACCTCCTTTCTCCGCTAGGTGGTGAAAGGAGCGTGGCAAATTTGCGTGGTTAGACGGAAGAGCGGGCCTGATGACCCGAGTCTCGCCACGTAAAATAAGGCATTAACTAAACAAAACTATATATATATATATATATATATATATATATATATATAGTTTTGTTTAGTTAATAAACAAATAATATATTATTTTTTTATTAACTAAACTAATATATTAAATAATATATATTATTTGTTTATTAACTAAACAAAACTATATATATATATATATACGGACAAGTGCACTAGCACGGGGACTTCAGTATTCACCACAGCCACAACAGCAGTTGCAGAACCACTCTTAGAAGTGTCCCGTGACGCACATGAATAGTTGCGGCCCTCACTAAAACCTAACTATATATATATATATATATATATATATATATATATATATATATATATATATACATGTATTAATAAAATTTATTTATTGAATCATACAAGTTGAATTATGAATAGAGCTGAAAACGAGCATTCCTAGCAAGAATCCATACGATATTATTTCTTCCCATGTAATAAAAGTCGACTCATCGTGCTTACTCTAAAGAATCGACTTACTGCCACAATCAGGAACAATGTTTTGATTAACAATTTCCCCCATTCAGCTCTAGTAAGCACGCAGATAGTGGAGTTTCATTTTCAGAAGTCGCAATTGAATATTTTATTCAGAAGAAACGATTATCTTCTGAGGTGAGCTTTCCTTAGCAATATTATATATATATATATATATATATATATATATATATATATAAATAAATAAATTTGTGGTGAACTAACATGATGCGATATTAAGTAATATAATGTGATGTGAAATGTGAGATACACGGTTGGTAAAGCAAAGTTCAATTTTATGATTTTGGTCTTGGCAGCATTTGATTATCATCACAGGAGGTTAAATAAAAAAGTTAGACGAGATTAAATGATGTAAGAGCTCGCGAAGATAGTTTATATTTAAAATTACGTTCTTGCGAGTGAGTTTAGATTGTACAAGCGAGATGAAGTGTTATGGAAACTTTTTAGTAATTTGATGAGGTAATGTGATTTCTATGAAGTGTGCAAAGTGAATTGGGTCATGTTCAGTTAAATTCTACCAGTGATGAGAACTCAGTGAATGCAAAACCCCGAAGGAAATGTGCAAAACAAAAGCAAAAGCGGAGCAAAAGTCCCGTTGAAAAGGCAGATCGAATGCGGAGGAGCAGCCAGGACGACGACGTGTGGGGCGCGCGCCTCGCCTCGCCTCGCCACCCGGGTCGCGAGCACTGCGCCGGAAGAGAGTCGCCTGTTTCCAGTAATTACCTGTCGGTTGGGGGGGGGGAGGGGGCGTTGGGCGCCGCGGGGCTCGCCTCCCTCCCCAGAGACCCCCTACGCCCGCAAATTGCTCCCCGAGCGCTGCCGGCGCTCTCATCAGCCACCCCCCGAACTACGCTGCACGCCGTCCCGCTCAGCTTTAAGGTATCCACTTTCTCAAAAGGATACACTTTCCCATTACGAAGCTGGTAAGTACAAAGGATTTAAATTCGTTTTTATATTTTTTTCTTCGTCTTTTATCTTCGTCTTCATCTTTTCCTTCGTCTTCTTCATATTCTTCTTCTTCTCCTTCTTCTTCTTCTTCTTCTTCTTTTTCGTCTTCTTCTTCTTCGTCTTCTTCCTTCGTTCGTCTTCTTCTTAGTCTTCGTCTTCTTCTTCTTTGTCTTCTTCTTCGTCTTCTTCTTCTTCGTCTCTTTTCTTCTCTTCTTCTTTCTTTCTTTGAATTTTCTTCATATTTTCTTATGGTACACTACGTATCTTATTTGAGTATCAATTTTTTCATCAAGTCATTTAACGAGTCCTCTGTTCTTGTTTATATTCGAAAACAAAATTTCTGTCGTTTATTTGCCTAAGCAGTGCAAATATGGCGCTGTGGAAACAAGTACGCACACAATAACTTTTTCAAGAAGAACCCCCACTCTCTTAGAAGACTTTTCAATATGTCTATTATAGTTCTGTTATAATTTTAAAATTTCATTTGTGAAAATAAATGATTTCATTGATTCCTTATTAAAATTATTGAAATACCAAAAGGTTTCTCGTGTTAATAAGCTCAAAATGGCTTATTTTCAGAAATACTCAAGCGATTTTTTCAAAAAGAACTTCGAGACTAAGAGGGTTTTCCTTCTCCGATAGACTAAAATTTTCACTTCAATTACCTAATATGAGGGTAAGAGAAATGACAGTACGTGAAAAGGTGATTTTATGAAATTTATTATCAGCAATGTAGAGATTACTGGAAATGAATCTAAACAACCGTCTTAATTGAGAAGAACTCTAAATATTGCAATTTTTAATTTCACTTTAATTAAAACTAGCTAAAGTACCCGGCGTTGCTCGGGCAACTCTTACAGTAAATTATGATACAGGAAAAGGAATTCAATATTTTCATGCACTGCGGCGGGTACTCTCTCTCTCTCTCTCTCTCTCTCTCTCTCTCTCTTTCATTGAAATCCCAATATCAATATATTGTCACATTGTAAAATTTATCCTATTTTTATATATTTTTCTTCTATTGTATTCATAAAGAAAGAAAGTTTTGAAATTGATCTGTCAACTCGTGACCTTGAAGGGACTTACTGTTTTAAGCTGAGTATAACATGCGCAAGTTCATGCACGGGTACGGTAGTAAGTAGATCCGGAGTAATAGTTATAAATAAATTAAAAAAAAAAAAAAAAAACTTATTTGCTGAGATAAATAATTCATCATACGACTGATACATTAGAAAACTAATGATCCACCAACATTACATTATGTGTAAATTGACAATGCACTGAAACACATAACAAAACAATATTAGCAGCATTATCTTATCTCAAGGGATAGAGATTATGGATCCTTAAAAATGAATAATAGAAAGCAAGGACTTGCAGATATTATTTGCTTAGACAAAAATATTTTTAAAAGCTTTCTGATGGAATAAAACCGTACGACAAAACATAGCCTTAAATCCATTTCTATTTCAAGTATTATCTACAAAACCATGCCAAATCATACATTGTAGATCAATAGTTTTTTTTGATAAAATATTATGAAACTGAAAAAGCTATTAATAATCAATATATTAAATTGGGTTCAAATTAAAAACATCATTTCTCCATAGATCTACATGAAAGAGCCTGGTTTTTTACCCGTGAGTATTGCCAACAAATTAAAAGATGAAATTTGTAAAAATCTTCAAAATTATTTTAGTTATCTGGTAATCACTAAGCCAGTGCACGAAAAATGATTAAATTTTATTTTTTTTTTTTGAAATTGAAAGCAAATTTTACGTATCAGAAGAAAAATATTTCTGTGTGTCAGTTCATTTTCACTGCAGTGGAATATGATTTTAATGGAGAAAAAAGTGGAAAAATAATAAAACTTTGACTGCTGTAAGCTGTATCTTCCCCCTTAAATGCAATTCACAATTGAGCTGCGCTCCACCTGGGATTAATTGCTGCAGAGCATTGCCGTGTGACGCGAGGCGGGTCGACAAGGACAGGAGCGCGCAGAGCGGGATGCAGACGAAACGAAACTAATGCTGCGCTAGGATTGGTTGATTGATTTTTTCGTGTTTCCGGGCGCGTCAACTGCTTTGGTCATTAGTCCCGTTAGTGTAGTGCATGATTTTTTCTTTCCGGAGATGGCGGAGATTTTCTCCTCGCTGGATGGCGAGATCCGGCGCCGACCTACCGTCGGCTAGTGGGGTTTCCCCCTAACCAGGACTCTCCCACCAGTGGGGCACCGCCCCAGCCAGGACAAGCTCTAAGCTCCCGACCGGTCTCCCGAAATATGTGGTGGTATAGTGCATGTTAGTGTGTGTGTGTGTGTGTGTGTGTGTGTGTGTGTGTGTGTGTGTAAGGGATGAGGATAGGACAAGGAAGAGGAAGGACAGATCGCGCGCGGTCCGTGGCCCGTTTGGTAGAGTACTGCTCCGGCATTCGCCTGGTGTTGATCGGAGAAACCACGGAAAGCTACCGATCAGAGCAGCCGGCCGCTAGGATTCTCCTCCAGATAGCGACTGAATTCGACCTAGCTTAAAAGATAGTGTCGAAAATCCAGTAAAAAAATTCGTCTTTTATTGGATACTCCAACATGTGAATGTGTTTTCACAACCAATAATAAATGCGATTCATTCGGGTTATATAGAGTGTGCTAAAAGTTTTTAGCACTGGTGATAAGGGTAAGACAATGCTCCAATGTTCAGCTTTGTGAATGAAATTATGAAAACAACATACTTGTGTGAGTTCGCGCCAATGTCTACTGTCTTTATAGTTTCATTAAATGATTTGTATTCTTGAATAAAAATAAAATAAAAGTCAGTCAAGCTATTTCAAAAGAGTGTATGGCACGCGATAAAAGTGATTTTATGTTTCTCGTAGTACTGCTCCACTGTCCTGTGGGCCCCGTGTCAGAGCAATTCCTTCCCACGAAATGTTACTTTTACTAACATCACAAATATCGCATGTCTTAAGTCTGTTCGATGCAGGAGTACGGTGTATTCCCTCTCCAGCAGTAGCACATTTTTCGGATTTTTTACGGATAGATTTTAATAAATAATTCAAAAATCTCACATTCCATTAGTATTATACATGGGGTGGTTGAAGCATGGCCCTTGCGGTTTAGCTCATTAAGCAGCGTGCTCCCTATCCATGACACGACCCCGAGTTCAATTCCCGGTTGGGCAAGATTACAATGTTCGTTTCCTTTGTAATGTCCTAGTATATGTTGATGTGTGACAAGGAGAAAACCAACTTCTCAGATTGAGAAGTCCAGAATACAGTGTGGGGTGTCTTCGTGGTAACCACACACATCCCTTTAAGGCGTGATCTGGGCTGTCCGGGTGACGCCGTATCGAATGCGTCCTGGGGTGCCGACGTTTCGAGCGACATATCGCGGTCCTCTTCAGGGCTGTACTGCCAACTGCAATAAAGTGCAATAAACAAATGTCTCTAAGCAAATAAACTGCCTGGTGCCAGGCTGTACTTTGGCAGTACAGCCCTGAAGAGGACCGCGATATGTCGGTCGAAACGTCGACACCCCAGCCTTCGTCGCGGCGTTACCCGGACAGCCCAGATCATGACTCTGGCCGCGGAAGCCTACGATATCATTTATCTCTTTAAGACATGACCGCGAGGACGCCACGCTGCTGGGAGTCATGACCTGTAAGCAGGCTGTCGCGCCAAAGTACAGACAGGATGAAGAGCGACAATGGAATTACAGCGCTCTGAAAAGTGAAAAAAAAATTCATTGTCCTATTTCTAGACTGTACATTAGCATATTGATCAGTCGGTCTCGGAGATGATTGAGACTGCAGTAGCGCTCAAGATATAGAAAGCAACTGCGTTGGTTTCAGTGCCATGTAAGCAAGATTGCTTTAAAGCTTTTTGGTTGTGGAATGGGTTTGCACATCACGAAACACATCTGAATAACCTTTAACATTTAAAAGCGAGTATAATTCATTTCTAATTATCTACTAAAAGCAAACTAATAGGAATTATCTCTATTGAAAATGGCAGGACATAATAGCCTAGGTTTAACCCGTTATGAAGTGCTATGAAATTAATATGACACACATAACTCGATGTATAATACATATTCTCTAAAATGTAATCTCTTACGTGCCTATTATAGACATTAAAAGCAGAAATACATCGCATTGCTTAGTGGAATGTATATTGATGTGACAATTGCTTTTTCACGTACACCGTATTTTAAACAAACAATTCTTTAGTATAGAGTTGTTTTACGCTTTTAAATAACAGCGTAGGAGAAAAAATAATGAAACAATTATGAAGTTCCGAGAATGTAACAGTGTTAATGGGAAAATTTATTTCACTACATATTAATAAAGAATCAAATACTGCGTGTGGCACCAAACATTGAGTATTACAGTTGAAAAAAGGTGAAACACTACAACTCATTCGATTATATCGAAGAAGGTTACATGTAATCTTTTGCAGTAGAGCACCGGAATCGTAGTGGGCCCACAGACGGACTGCCGAATTGCGATGATTACGTTGAACTGGACCGTCCCTGTTCTGTTCAGTAGACTAAATACAATAATTATCGCCAGAATTAGATGGATATATGATATGAAGGTCGTTTCTGAAAGCGTGAAGAAATTGTAATTTTTTACCAAAGGAAATCAGCCAGGCGTTTCCACCACGTATTTCTCAGAGAGGGAGAGAGAGGGAGTGAGAGAGAGAGGGAGTGAGGGAGAGGGAGTGAGAGAGAGAGGGAGTGAGGGAGAGGGAGTGAGAGAGAGGGAGTGGGAGAGAGGGAGTGAGAGAGAGGGAGTGAGAGAGAGGAAGTGAGAGAGATGAAGTGAGAGAGAGGGAGTGAAAGAGAGGGAGTGAGAGAGGGAGGGAGTGAGAGAGAGGGGAGTGAGAGAGAGGGAGTGAGAGAGAGGGAGGAGAGAGGAGGAGAGAGGGAGTGAGAGAGAGGAGTGGAGAGAGGGAGGAGAGAGAGGAGAGAGAGAGGAGAGAGAGAGGAGAAGAGAGGAGTGAGAGAGAGAGAAGAGAGGAGGAGTAAAACTTTATTGGGCGTAAAATTGCAGATGATTGTTTTTTCTCACAGAGCATGTACAGTACCTTGCCATATTATTAGACCCAAGCTGAAAAATAACAATTTTCACATTTTTCTTGTTATAATTATTAATTATTGTACGCAGTGAATGCTGCGGTAATTGCTTATAATCTTATATATAGTATTTTAGCGTTTGTGACACTGATTATATATTTAGTCGGTTGAGAACACTGTTCAATGAGAAAATGCTATATAACCTAAAAGACAGCGTGTCAATTGCATCGTGAAATTCGATAGTTTGTTGTAATTAAACAAGTTCAAGTTAATTGAAATCGCGCCAGGTAAGTTCTTTGTTAACATTTGTTCACTGTTCGCTGTATATATTAAGAGATTGTAGAGATTTGTGATGAAGATACAATTTTCAGAATGACACGAAAGAGTGATTTGTCGCCAATGAAAGTTGGTCGAATTGCCGGCTTGTTGAAAGCTAAAAACATGACTCAATACAAAATAGCTGAACTTGTAGGAGTTTCACGTAGTTCAGTAAAAAATATAAAAAGAAAAATCGATCTTGGTGATGATTTAAAAGCTAAACGCAAAGATGCGAGTGGTCGTCATAGAATAACTTCAAGGAGAAGTGACAGAAAAATCCGAGATATTTGCGTTAAAAATCGAAAAATGCCTTTAAAATTCCTAACAAAAGAAGTTTCTGAAGCAGGCATTTTAATATCCCAAAGAACATTGCAGCGAAGATTAGCTGAAGAAGGCCTAATCGGTCGAAGACCAGCACGCAAACCAAAACTTACACCAAGCATGATCAAGAAACGTTATCAATGGGCACAAAAATACAAGAATTTCACGATTAATGAGTGGAAAGAAGTACTTATATGCTATATATTACTTTTATTATTATATTTAAATGTTGATTTGTATTTGGTGTAAATATTTTTCATATTTTACAGGTGAATTTTTCAGATCAATCACTTTTCCATGTATTGGTCGAAAAATCAAAGTTAGTCAGGCAAAAGTCCCGCGAGAAATACAAACCAGAGTGCGTTGTACCAACCATCAAACATCCTCCTTCAGTCAGGGTATGGTCTGTAATCAATATTAAGGGCCCAGGACCCTTGTACTTTGTAGAAGGTACAATGAATGCTGAAAAATACGAGAACGTGTTAAAAACACAGCTAATACCTCAAATGAAAAAGTGGTTCAAAAAAACAGAAAAATCTATTTTCATGCACGATGGTGCACCATGCCACAGAGCTAAAAGGATAAGCACATTTTTAGCTAAAAAGAAAATTACTGTTCTCGACTGGCTAGGAAATTCTCCTGATATGAACCCTATCGAGAACGTTTGGGAGTTTATGAAACCTGAAGTTAGCAAACAAGCACCTACTACCAAGGAAGAACTCATTCGGGTACTCAATCAGACCTGGCAACATAGCCCAGAGATACAAATGAAAATTGAAACGTGTATAAACAGCATGCCTCGACGTATTCAAGGTGTGTTAGCAGCTAAAGGTGGCCATACAAAGTGTTGATTCAAACAAAAAAATAATTTTCAGTGTATTGATTACTTATTTTCATGTAAATAAATATTTTTTTCCAATAAAACGGGCTATTTTCATTTAGTGATAGATTATTTAACCAAAAGAAGTGTCTTGAAAAAAATTATCGTTCTGAAAATGATGAAAACATTATTTTTAAGTTTGGGTCTAATAATATGGCAAGGTACTGTAATGTAAATATCTGACACAGAGTATCAAATGCCTACACTCACAAGCCATGCGTCAAAAACGTTTGCTTTGTTCCATCCGTTTGCACTACACAAAAGTAGCATTTATTGTACGACGGGTGAATAGAAGAAGATGTAGCAAATTTTATCCCGACATATTGCAAAAAGGAAATATTCGTTCCTCGGCTCGGGATAATGAAAATGCAACTGCTTTTCAATCCTCGAATTAATTTTTCACATAGAGTAATTAAATATTGAACTGTTTATACTGCGAGTCATTCTCGTGTGTCTTTAATTATGTATTAAATAATGAAGTATGGAACTCACCACCATATATTGGATATGTAGGCCTAAAAATTGTATGTTTTAAGCATTTCAAATAGGCTCTTAATATCCGGAAGTAGGCTGTATAATTTGTGGAATAGAATATATTGAAGAATTGGTAAGAAAATTTCGTATCAATATAATTTTTTAATGGTATGCAATTTTAAAACGAATGCTGATGGAAATGCTACAGCTGTTCAGAGTTTTTCGTTCTTAATCATTTTGCTTCGCAAAACTTTAGTTACGTAAGAGTATTTCAACAATTGCAAATGTTGACGGCAGTCATATTATGCAAATTGTGACTTTATATTTTCATAAATAACACGTGACAATCCATACGGTCTCGTTAAAACATTAATTTCGACTTATTTTAATGAGCCGAAAGCGACAGGCAGGGAATAAACAAATGACGTTTATTTATTTTGTGCCGCACCTGAGGAACGGTGGAACAACACACAGAATAAGATAAATAAAGAAGGGGGTTTAAAGTAATCAGCAATCACACGAACATTAAATTTTTAGAACAAAATGAAAAGGAATCACAATTTTCGAAACCACGAGGCAAAAATCCTGATGTAAGTAAATTTGTTAAAATAAACTGAACGAGACTAAAAATAATAAAATACAGAATAAATAATTAAAAGAATATTTAAATTAATTACGGAAAGGAGTAAGAACGAGTACTAGTAAAATTTAAAGATAAAATCCAATTACATTGCATTGTAATTAACGAACGAGGGCGACAGCATTTTTTTTTTAACTTGAGCTAAAGAGACAGCAACAAAACACAGAATGATGCTAGAATTGGTGTGAGCTGCATCGTGGATGGAGTCCATGTAGCTTTTATGTTCATAAACGTTTTATTTTTAAGGCTTACGTGAATGGACAGTGTGTTTGGATAAGTGGAAGTACGAGAAATTACATGGAAGCAGATTATTAATGAAAAGATGGTAATTCTGGAGGTTGGGGGACCACATGCTGCTCTTCTGGTGATAACAGCGCCCGAAATAAGGGAAGTGAACATTGAAATTTATGCAAAGTAGGGATACGACAAACCCAAGAATGTTTTCTAGCAGTAGACAGAATATTAAATGTCAAAAGTGAAATGGACATAAAGAAGGAATGCACGCACACGTAAATGTTTTTTCTTTGTATTTAATGTGTGAATGTGATGCAGTATTGTGTTTTAAAATAAAAGGTATAAATATTTGTTTCTGTTGTTATTTCCTTTGATGTGTTATGTGATAGGAATTGGAGGTGGTTGTGAAGCAAAGTAATAGTTTTGTAAGAATAAACGGAATTGCACAGGTAATTGCGGTGGGAATGATAAATTATGAAACTTTTGGTGTGTCATTTTAGTTTTGAGCAAGAGAGGAAAATAGGTACCTATCCAATCTCCAAAACGATGATAAACATCCTGTTTTGCGTATAGGGCGGATTCGCTAACTACAAGCAAAATAAATTTTAGTAAAAACGGGAGAATTAGTTCGAAGATGAGAGGAAATATTACCATGTTGTTCTTCAGGCTATAATATTGAGAACCAATGAGAGTGGAGAAAAATATTATTGTTGATAACTCAGGAAAAGTAAACCGTTACAGTTGACGTTTCCAGAATGGGGCGAAATATTTATATTATCAGTAAGTGTTTATAATTAATTACGTGAACTAACATGACCGTTACAATAACCAAGGAAATTCGATATTTTTATGTAATCCTAGTAGTACCAGGTTCAGCCTATATTTCTGCTTAGAAATGCTTTTGTGCTTATACTTCGTGGAATCAATTACTTCGAGGAGGCATTTTTAGACCTTGACGTAGGTAATATGAATTTGTATAACTAATCATTCTGTAAGTATTTTAACCTTTCAGTGCACTTAGTGGGCCTGAGAGGCTCGGCTCTGTTTCTTAATGCTGTAAATATTTTTCCGTTAACATGACAGATGTGTCCTTTGAAGATACTTACTGTTATGTTTCTTTTCTTGCGCCAAAAAATGGCCAATAAGTCATGACATTTTGGAATATTTTTCAACTTTTCTGCGCGTACTCGCGCTTTCAACTGATTAGGCCTCCGAGACCCGGTAGTGTGTTTCGCTTAACGTATCTTTTACGCGTAAGAAACAAATTTATACTGTTGGACTTCATTCCTTATGGTTCCAGACTTCGTTATTTACTTCCTAAGGTACACAAATCATGACAACATAGATATGGAAATAGTTTTTATTGCTGGAATTTTAGGAACGGATGTAACGGATGTAATAGCAAAAAATACTAGGAAAAAAGGGATGGTGAAAAGAGATGGGGAAATAGAAAAAAGAAGAATCTGTCGCGGAAGATATTGCATCAAAAATAGTAAAGGATTTGGTACAGTCATTATTCGCAGCTGGCTGTAACTTTACAACAGATAACTTTTTTGAGTTTCTATTGACTATTCAACTCGTGAAAGTCAAGCCAATAGTGTTTAAGTATACGTACAAAATTCCCCAATTACGACGGTATATCACAAAAAGTTTATCGCTTTTTCAATCCGATTTTTTTACCGCTTTACCCTAATGGCCAATCATACATTGCGACTCTTCTATCTTAGTAGGAGGTTATGATCGATTGCTATGTGGATTTTCAATAAACCGCGTATGTACTCTAACATAACCTCTTTAATTTTCTTACAGCTTTACGTTATTTTCAATATTTGGGGCAATTTGAAACTCTTTTGAACTTCATTTCATTCGTGGAATAGTCCTCGCTTCGTGAGTCGAAGATTTATCGACAATTTCTAAACCACTCGTGGTATCATCTATGATAACTTTTTTATGTTAATTTTCCTGGGTGAATTTCTACTGGATACGAAACTAACTTTACAAGCTAACACGCAGGAAATACCATATGAAGTGTGAGATTTTAACAATAAATATTTATGTTCTTAAATTTTTGGAGGCCATGGGAATCTTTGGTTGTATCATACAAGCCAAACAACAAAATTGTTTACCGTCTTAGCACAATACATCAGGATTAAAACCAAGTTACTAAAAAAAGAAACCATCAATTATTTTATATAAAAAAAAAAGATCGGAGTTGACCTCAATAATCAATTGGTCGACAATTACACATCATGAAATACTTGCTACTGACCAACGACACTATTTTACGACAAGATTGAGGTTGCTTCTTTTAACACGTACGTAAGATTTACAAAAATGATTCAAGACTAACGTCCGTGGGAAAGGAGTATATGCAACTGGCAAACAATTTCTCCTTTCTAAAACGAAAACATGAGTGAGACAACCTAATATCCTCAAACTAAACATAAATTCTCTACAAGCTTTCGAAATTCACAGGAACATAAGTTTGGAAGTCCTATAGATTATTTCCAAAGAAAATAAAAAGCTAAGGCGAATATTTTCAAATATTAATATCGTAGTAAAATTGTTATATATTTTTCTATTGAGGTCACTGCTTTCTTTCCAGGTGCAATTAATGGCTCTTGGAAAAATCAAAAATCAAAAACGCAGTGCTTCGTGTGCGAAAAACAAACTTTTACCAGAACAACAAAGAACCGTATTTTGTGCTAAAGTTGCAAATAAAATGTGTAAAATTAATTATTATGCGTTAAAAGTTAAAAATACAAGTTTATTTAATAATAAAAATCATTGCATTCATTATTCATCCAAATTAGTATTTTATTCAGACCAGATATCTGAGACCCACTAAGTGGAAAGTTGCAAAATCGAAGCTCTGTGCATTGGAGGGTTAAGTACTGTATACATGTGATTTCTTACTATCGTAATAATAATATGTTTTCAATAATTTTTTAATGTTCTCATTAAAGAAGTAAGATAGATATTTGTCTCAAAATTCAGTAATACTGTAATATGTTCATAAGACACAATAACATTAATGAACCTTTTCAAACGAATAAATTGAAGGTAATAATTCACACTTCATTATAAGACACTAATTTATTTCCGGAAGCTCTTCCTCCGTGTCAATATTTTATTTATCCGAGTTAATCGGCCTCTCTGTCCACGGAAACTTTTTAAGGTATTCCTCAATCCCCAGTCACGAAGACTTTCCTGCTTTCCATTTCTGAATCTCATTATTCATAAAATCTCCAGCGCAGAGACGATCATCTGATGTTTACCCTAGTCTGGGGCTATAACAAAATCAAGTATTAACAGAGAAACTGCGAACGAAGTTTTGGGAATGGGATGTGCGAATTTCAATCTAGTGAGGGCTGTTGGTAAGCAAACAAAGTTATCTAGAGTTTCGCGACAAGGGCTCTCCAAGACATACCTGCGAGACTCGCGAGTTCGCCAAATGGTTCTTCACAAAGTTGGCTGGCATAATCCTTTCCACAGTCTGGAATTCTGATTGCGAAGCAAGAAGATGTGCGTCGCTAGCTAGGGGTGCAGAGGGGAGACGTCTGTATTAACTTTGAATTCGTCAGGACGAATATGTCAAATATATTTTCACCAAACAAATCTTACTATTCAAAACTAATAGATCAAAACATATCTAATTAAATACTCCATGTAATTGGATAGTTTATATACAGGAGTCTCAGAATAAATGTTACATCTTCTAAGGCAGAATGTGAAAGAAAAATGATCACTTTTGGTCAATGAACATACTCTTATGTGGGGAAATGTATACTAATATAAGTAAATTAAACGGTAAGTAACCGACATCGATATCGCAAAAATTTATTGTACGAGTATATACCTGTATGCATGTGTGAATGTATGCGAGTATATATGAATAGATACGAAATTTTTAGACTCTTGTTAAGAATTGTTACAGTGTCCTTGCAAAGTTTGATAAAGATTAATACAATACAATGTGGAAAATAAATAATTTAAATAATATATTGGTATATGCACCACTGTGATTATTTTTGTACTGTGAAATAAACTGAAAGAAAGTTATAGTAGCGTGGTCTATATAAATTTTATCCTTTTTCTCTTTTACAAAGATTGAATATTAAGAGAGCTCGGGCAACCAGGTATTTTTATAGTATCCCACAACGAAGTTTCACATGTGACATTTGCCCCTGACCGAGGCAACCAACTGTACAGTAGTGTTTAGCATGTCACATTTACAAACTTACAATTTCAGTTGGTATCAAACCATTTCCAACCTCCATAGAATTCCTGAAAGCTTGTAACATTTCTTTTGTGAGCCCTCATCATAACTAGTTACATTTAGTTTGGTTTGATTTTTTCGTGTTTCCAGGCGCGTCAGCTGCTTTTGTCATTAGTCCTGTTAGTGTAGTGCATGTTTTTTTCTCCGGAGATGGCGGTGGTCTTCCCCCGCTGGATGGCGAGATCCGGAGCCGATCTACCGTCGGCTAGTGGAGTTTCCCCTAATCAGGACTCTCCCACCAGCGGGGCACCACCCCATCCGGGACAATCTCTAAGCTTTCCCGGAATGGGTGATAGTGTAGTGCATGTTAGTGTGTGTGTAAGAGGAAAGGATAGGACAAGAAAGAGAAAGGACAGATCGCGCGCGTTCCGCGGCCCGTTCGGTCTGCTCCGGCATTCGCCTGGTTTTGATCGGAGAAACCACGGAAAACTACCAATCAGAGCAGCCGGCCGATAGAAGTCTCGTCCAGGCAGCGACTGAATTCGACCCAGCTGAAAAGCTACAGTCGAAAATCCTGCCGCAGTCAGGACTCGCACCTAGGACCTCTCGGTCAGAGGCGCTGCAGTGACATCAGTTGGTGCAGTGAACTACCGCTCCCGGTAGTTACATTCAATCGACTAACATATTACTATATACATTTTACAACATCATATTGCTCCTGATCCAGTCTACATAGTGTTTTGCACGTTCTCTAACCTCAGGATCCGCGCGAGCGGATGAGACTCTTTTTGGTATTGTCGACCAATTGGTATGCGCAATTCTAACCATAGCGCGTGAATTGAAAGAGCAATCGGCGAGAACATGACGGTCACATACCGTTCGAGTAATATTGCCCTTTGTATTATTTTGGAAATGTTTGTTGTCGATATATGACAGCGTGAAATATGAAACATCAACGAAGTATACACAATTGATTTAGACACCGAGTATAATAATTGTTTGCAGGGCTGATGTAATTTGCTTTGTTATGATGTAATCACAAATTTAGTGTTTTGCTAAACACAAAACTATGAGTTACAATGAGAATCAGTTATTTTTTTAAAAAAAAATACATACATTGGTGGATACAACGGTGGACAGTGTACAGAAGAAGAGAGACAAAACATTATGACCCTTATTGCTTTAAATACGGAACATCACCTGCATAACTACCCATAAATAAGTGGGGGATTATTTCACAGCATGGGACCGGGAGCGGTAGCTCAATGCATCAACTGATGTTACTGCAGCGCCTCTGACCGGAAGACCCTAGGTTCAAGTCCTAACGGCAGCAGGATTTTCGACAGTAGCTTTTCAGCTAGGTCGAATTCAGTCGCTGTCGGGACGAGAATTCAAGCGGCCGGCTGATCAGATCGGTAGTTTTCCGTGGTTTGTCCGATCAACACCAGGCGAATGCCGGAGCAGTACCCTAACAAACAGGCCACGGACCGCGCGCAATCTGTCCTTCCTATTCCTTGTCCTCTCCTCTTCTCTTACACACACACACACTTACACTAACATGCTCTACGCTACCACATACTCCGGGAGAGCGGTCGGAAGTTTAGAGCTTGTCCCGGCTAGGGCGGTGCCCCGCTGGTGGGAGAGTCCTGGTTAGGGGGAAACCCCACTAGCCGACGGTAGGTCGGCGCCGGATTTCGCCATCCAGCGGGGAAAGATCACCGTCATCTCCCGAGAAAGAAACATGCACTTCACTAACGGGACTAATGACCAAAGCAGTTGACGCGCCCGGAAACACGAAAGAATCAATTCAAATCACAGCATGGATCATTGCGTTAGACGCCCCGGCATTCAATTTACGCACCGCGTCGTGACTTCAAGCTTCCTACCCCCCACTACTTGCACTTTCGCGCTCGCGCGGGCAGACAGACGGCTTGTAAGTGCAGAATGCTCGCGGGAGCAAGAATGTGCAAGCCTGCTCTAGATATTTTTGGAAGGGGAGCGATTCAATCGATAAGTTCTGCAGGAAATGAGCAAGAAAATGCACATATGCAATATATATTATTCTGTCAAACAGACAGTAGGGCCTGCTAATAATGCTGTGAGATGCCAGTTCTGTTCTTGCAATTATAGTTTTGTTTTCATAAGCGATTTAGTTTGTTAAGGTAACGTCACTAAAAAAAAGTATTGATTGGATCGGGAGAATAGCTATCCTCTCTCTCTAAAGACCCCCGTACGTATTCATCTTCGTAGAAAAGTACTATAAGTCAATACGGATATTCGTAGCTTCTGCAAGCACATACTAAACAACTTAAAATACTGTTATCATAACATTCGTGTATTCTTCATTTTTCAAAATCAATTTATAAATACATTTCTATTCACAAATTAGAGGCTCCCGCTCCCAACCCATTGGTATTCCTCACTCAGTATTCTAAAAAGAATATTTAAAAAATATAAATGTAAAAAACAATATTTTCTCACATTTACACTTTTTGTGGAGTTTAATATATTTTCCTTATTGCTTTTATCAAATGCCACTTAATAAAACTTCCACTTTTTTCACGTATTTTTCTCCTCATATATTCAAAACTATAAGTTGGACACTGTCTTTTAACGCCACGCTCAGGCAATTGAGGCTTAACTCAACTTTACTTAATTCATCTGCACTCCAAACTATTACAATTGAATTGATATGCTCACATATTTCAGAGTCATTGAAATGCACAGAGTCCGGCCAAGTGGCGATAAATATTGCTAGAAATGCTATTAAAGATGATTTTCAAACTTACCTTTATCAATAAATGTGA
Source organism: Teleogryllus oceanicus (assembly GCA_964035755.1). Classification (NCBI taxonomy): domain Eukaryota; kingdom Metazoa; phylum Arthropoda; class Insecta; order Orthoptera; family Gryllidae; genus Teleogryllus; species Teleogryllus oceanicus. The sequence goes on from CAXIVR010000009.1 coordinate 80,373,239, forward strand.
AGAAGAATATTTTTGAAGTACTACATTTACATACATATATTAGGGCGAAAAATAAATAACAGCCTAACCAAAAAATACCTATTCATAAGGCTATGATATATTTTATAAACATAAGGGTAGCAATTCTCCCAATTTACCAAATATTGTAAGAATTGACACAAGACGTGTGAAATTGAAGATATGTCAATGTGTGTGAGTGAAAAAGTCATTCTATAGAATAATTCTACTAGCTGTAATTGGAAAATTGTAAAACGTCACCTGTTTCACTTGTGCGTTAAACTTTTCACATTTTAATTAAGCAAAGTTCACAGAAATTATTGACTTTTAAAATAGTAATCACGAACAAAGTTCGAGATTACTTCATTTTTCCATTAAATATTTTCCGTGTACAATTTTATACAAATTGTGGCATCACAAAACATCAGGAAGTTCAGAACGCATTCGCCAACTTTCGCGGAATGAATGGAATCATTAGAAATATGCAACACATAGACAATCTCATTCTTTCTTTTTCATTTGGCATAGATTCGTGTCAAAGGCATTGGACACATTGCACAGTTGTTCGAAAATAATAAATGGTTTTCAATAGGACATACGCAGGAATTTCCGCGTTTGTCAAACAGCTTTTCTAGAAGTTGGCTGCTGTAATCCTTTTAAAAGGTAAGAGCTCCATAATTTTAACGTGAGAAGAAGTATAAAGATTTGTGAATGGCAATAAGCGGAGTATGAAGCATTTCGAGAACTCTTAAGTACGTAAGATAGAAGCATAAATTTCATTTCAATGCAAACATATTTGCAAGGCGCCCATTTTGAAAAATCTTACAATTTAAAACGTACTGTCTCACAGTCCGCCACACCGTGTTATTATAGTAATGCCTAGTTTCATTCGATTAGTCCAGAATGGAATTTTTATGAATATATTACACAAGCTTATAAAAAATATCAGAGATATAGGGATCACAGAATTTTGAAAACGTGCACAGTATTCACTTCTCCCCATAGCACGTCATACACAGTTTCTCAATGTTTTTTATGTAAATAAATAAATAAATACTAACTTCTGTAATCTCACATTATGCACATGAGGATGGAATATTACTGAACCGAAGTTTCCCAACATTTTTTTCAGAGATAAGGTTAATTTTGTAAAGGTGCTATTCATATTTGTCCAGTCTTAACACAGCAATATACTAAAGATATTTCTGGCCATTTTTATTTGCATATCACCATCTTTACAAGTATTAATTTTTTAATAGACTTCACAGTTAGACGTCGTAGTTGTTACATCAAGCGCGAGGTCCGATAGTGAAGAAGGCAAATACACACTCAGTCATGATCGGTTTGGGTAGTATTTTTCAAACAATTTTTCGGTTGCAGCACTCTCTTTTCTTATGGAAAATATCGCTATACATACTTATTGTAAAGCAAAACAAACCTATCTGCATTAGAACTTTAGACTCCCAAAAGTTTCTACCTATACTATTCTGAATTTTAACAACGTACCTAAGCGAACAAAAAATTTCAGTATTGAATGGCCTTAACATTGAAAAAGGTAAATTTCTTCTGGGATTGAATAACTACGAATGTGGTTGTCTGCAATATTCTTTCCCATTATAAACTACTGTGGGGAAGTAAACTAACCCACAATTCCCATGAAATTTAAAATAAATAATTAGTAACCACAGTTTAATTGGTCAGCTTGAAGAAAACTTGTGGTCTTCCTGTTAACGATTTTTGAGGTATTGTTTCCCTTGTAAATATTTTTTCGCGATTCATCCATGTATACCGTGTTTTTAGCACTTTGCTGTGCCAAAAGACTTTATTGTTATGTTTAACTATGGTTTGAAATACACCCATAGTAGTTGTGATAGGAAATAAAACTTGTGATCATGCAAATGTCAGACTGGTCGGCTTCTAATTTCAACACCGATTCATTCCTTTGGTATAAAAGTTATAAGAAATAAAAATAATAAAATTTACGGAACTTATTTTCCTGTCCGTGAAAAAATCAGACGCATGACCAATGCAAAAAACATTGCATTTCTCTGCGCGAGGGCACTTGAAAAGAGCGATAGTTAATTAAAAGGATAAACTGACAGTAAGTAAAATGTAATTTTAGTACGCTCTTTGTTTCTTCTAACAAACGTCACTTAGACAATTTGTAATTGCTCTTATCACTTAATATCAAGTACTTTTTGACGAGATAAAATATTAATTTAGTACGAAACCAAATAGTCCATTATCAATCAACTGTAACATTCATAATGAACTGTTCTTTTTTGTTTTATAACGTAACCATTCAATCATATAAGGTAATTTATCAACGAGCAATGTGAAAATTAGTAGCTCTAAATGAGATTTCGCACACTCAGTTTGCTTTAATTCTGTTGATGTTTATTGAAATATAATGTAAAATTGAAACATTGAGGTTTAAGTAATATTAATAGCCATTTCACTAAATTTGTTGCAACAAATGTAATTTGTTAATAATATGTCAATATTGCACATGTTATTAAACAATTTACTTTAATTTGTTGAACATTTATCTTAATAAATATCAAAGTTTTGCACCCACTATAATATAACCAGAAACGGAAATATTGGTAATTTTAATTCAATGAATACACAAAAATAATAACACAGAGTGGACTGGTGAAAAAATAACATTTCACGACTATGGAATTTTTTTTTGTAATGGTGCGAATTGAATATCTAGTTCTCTCCCAGCAAGATCTATCGCAAATTTCATCTACCACAAATTTAATTTTGAAAAATAGTATGTTTCATTTTGCAGTCGTAGGCTTCCGCGGCCAGAGTCGTGTAAATGATCTTGGCTGTCCAGGTGACGTCGCGTCGAAGGCTGTGTTGCCGACGTTTCAACCATCTTGTCGTGGTCTTCCTCAGGGCTGTTGTGCGCAGGTGTGGTAGGTCATCACATCGGCCTCCATTGTTATATAATCCCGAGCGCCTACCACACCTGCGCACAACAGTCCTGAGGAAGACCACGACAAGATGGTCGAAACGTCGGCAACACAGCCTTCGACGCGGTGTCACCTGGACAGCCAAGATCATTTATATGTTTCATTTTGTTTGATTTTAAGACCAAATTTATGACCATCGTATTAAATTTTAAAATTAAATACAACAAAAATATTTTTATCCACAATCTTATAGAAGACAATTTTAAACTAGATGATTTCAAAATAACTGAAAAATAGACACATGACAGTTTTTGAGTGATCAGAATATTTCGTGTTCCTTTAATTTCTCCCATGACAATAGTGTTGTTATCTAAATGCATTAATTAATCAGTTATTTTAAGTCAGTTTTAATAGACGTTCTCTTATAATAATTGTATTTCTCTTATAATAATAATTTACTAATGCCTTGCACAACGTTCAGTACAGTTGAAATTCCATGAAAATTACGTTTATTTTCTACTTTTTAAAATTAACAACTTAATTATTGAAACATGTTTTGCATTATAATTGGGTGTCCTTTATTATTAAAAACGTATTGCATTTTGTTTTATTTATTTTCCATTTAGAAAATACATAAAATAAAAAAAATCACAATAATGGAAAATATTAAAATTATATCAACAAATCATAAGAAAAAAACATGGGAATAATTTTACATGAATAAAAATAAACATAGAGTCGGCCCGATGGCCGAGATCGCTAAGGCAGTAGTGTCGTAGCGATCTCGGACCGAAGGGTCCCGGTTTCGAGTCCCGCCTCGGGCATGGTTTTATTTGTGTTCGTCCTTTCACCTCTTATCATCACCATTTTCTTTCACCTTCATAGTTACCATAACGTTAATGCCAATAGTGGTCGCAATGATCTAGATGTTAATGCGACCTTAAATAAGAAAAAAATAAACATACAAGATAATACTAAAGATGAAAGAAATATTCCAACGTCAGTTTTCTAATCATACCACCAATTGTTTTCCCAAACAACAACCTAAGATTTGTAACTTCGCTATAAAGAGTTTTTCTGCCCAGGCTGGGTGTACTCAGCGTAAAACCTACAGAAGACGTCCAATCCACTGAAAGGGTAACGCGGTGATTCGCTGTGAAACCAAACGGGAGTGGCCCTCTGGACGTCGGTTGCCGCCTCCAGCAACGCGGGTGGTGTGTGACCTTTGTGGGGCTGGGGGCCGCCGCGGTCTATAACTCGTGCAGCCAATGGACCGTCCTTCCCAATTTGGGCCACGTCCTCCCCCCTTTCTCCTCACCCTCCGCTACTGCTCTTAACCTCTTACGGCTCTCGGCCCTCTCCTTGGTCAACAGATCGGGAATGGGTTTGTCCCCTTCTCTTTTCTTCGAGGCACATGTTGCTCAGTAAATCTCAACGGTTATAGCTCACATATGGAATAGCTGATAATATTGCAATTTGGGTGTATCTCTTTTAGGTTTATTCCTTCTGCTCATTTCCAAAGACATAAAAAAGAGTTTCTGATATGATGTAAATATATAATGTGCAATGTTTGTAGAGAAGTAATAATTTACAGTTACAATATCAAAGGAAATCTGCAAATCAGGAGATGTTTTTTCATGACTCTCGAATGTTTAATACACATATAGTATATAATAAGATAGTAAAATACCAATGCCCATGTCCTCACCTATTCTAAATTTATGCATGTTAACGAATCGCATAGATTGAATGAACTAGTGAATACAAGTGTACAACAAGCACAATAAATTGACGCGGGAACATCGCGACAAACCTTTCAAGCAGTTGTATAGACTACGCAAAGCTTCTTGTTTTCATTCGCAAGAATTCCTGTGACTTTTCTTTGAACTTCCAGTACGTTATTCGTATACAGAGAAAGGAGACCATGAACCAAGAAATGGAAAACAAACTCTTAACACGGATTACGTCGTTCTTCCATTGTATTCCTGAATTATTGTAATACCACTTTACAGATATTCAGTGTTTATTAATTGAATGGTGAGTGTTTCAGGGTACGTCAACTACTAAGGTCATTAGTCCCGTAAATGTGGCCCATGTTTTATCGCGGGAAATGGCAGTTATCATCCCTCTCAGAATGGTGAGATCCTGACACAACCCAGACGTCAGCTTGCGGGATTTTCCCCAACCACGTATCTCCCAACAGCGAGGCACCACCCCAGCCGGAACAAGCTCTATGCACCCGACCGATCTTCCGGCATGTGTAGTAGTGTAGTGAAAGAAAGTGTAAGTGTGGAGAAGAAAGGGGTGAGGATGGGACAAGAAAGAGGAACGCAATATCCAATGCATTCCGGACCCATTTGTTAAGGTACTACTCCGGCATTCGCAAGGTGCTGATTGGTGAAACGGACGATAGCTGCCGACATATCATAGCCGACGGCAGCTACGATCATACTAATCATAGCTGCCGACAGCTAAAATTCTCCTCCAGCCAGCTGTCTAAGGGACGAATATCCTGCCACCGTCGGCAAACGAAGCCTAGCACCTCACTGTCAGAGGCCTTTTGTAAAACACTACGGCCCGTAACAGACTACACCCAGGAATGAGTTGCAAGAAATGTGCGACGTGAAATATGGAACATCGAAACAAGGGACACTTATCGACCCCCACACACTAGAAAGAATATTGTCATTCGCCTCTGCGGAGGCGAAAGAGTTCCTCGCTCAAGTCGGTCAGCGAGCGAGTTTTCTTAAAAACATTTCTACTCCTTCACTTTCTATATGACATTTAGACATTCATTGATGCAGAAAAGCACTACCCATTGCGTAGAACTGAGTGAGGTTATAATATTTAGCAGTCAATGATGTGATAAACAATCAGTTACTGACAATCGTTTACTTGAATTTTCCCTTTAAACGGAAATAAACAAGAAATAACTTGTGTAGAAGATATTCTTACTTGTATGAATCTTGTTCATAATAAGCAATATAAATATAAAAATTTAGAGTAAGAAACATGACGGGAAATTTCGAAATAATTGAATTAATTCATTCTTTTTCATAAATCGTATTTATTATTTAGGAATAAATTTATTGATTGTGAATTTGATTATTCACAATTTATTCATAATTCAACCAACAAATATAGTAAAAGAGAGGGGATGGAGATTACGGAGCTCACGAAAATAGGCAGAGATTGTAATTTTCCCCTATACGTCACATGTTTCAGTTTTTTACATTAATTAATGACTTGAAATGCAGTAAAGTATTTATCCTTAAGCCGTTTGAAATTTATAAACGATCATGGTAACAAAACAAAAGTTTCACAGATTAAAATTACACACGAGCATTTGATAAAACAAGAAATGAAACTCGATGCTCACCGCATAGCTCACTGCGGTAATCACTCTCGGCTTGCGTCATATATAGGCATTTTGAGACATCGAATAACCTACTTCTAGTGTGTGCACACAGCTTCACCGGCGTCTCCGCTCATTTCTCGTCGCACATTTCTCGCAACGCGTCTCTCGGTGTATCGGTAGCGGTAGCTCAGTGCATCAACTGATGCCACTGCAGCGCCTCTGACCGGGAGGTCCTAGGTTCGAGTCCTGACGGCGGCAGGATTTTCGACACTAGCTTTCAGCTATGTCGAATTCAGTCGCTGTCTGGAGGAGAATTCAGCGACCCGGCTGGTCTGATCGTAGTTTCCGTGGTTTCTCCGATCACACCAGGCGAATGCCGGCAGTACTCAAAACGGGCAACGGACCGCGCGCGATCTGTCCTTCCCCTTCCTTGTCTAATCCTCTCACTTACACTAACATGCACTACACTACCACATATTCCGGGAGACAGGACGGGAGCTTAGAGCTTGTCTCGGCTGGAGTGGTGTCCCGCTGGTGGGAGAATCCTGGTGAGGGGGAAACCCCACTAGCCGACGGAAGTCGGTGCCGGATCTCGCCATCAGCGAGGGGAAAATCACCGCCATCTCCCGAGAAAAAAACAAGCACTACACTAACGGGACTAATGACCGAAGCAGTTGATGCGCCCGGAAACACGAAAAAATCAATCAATCAATCAATCTCTCGGTGTAGTCTGTTCCGGGGTTCAGGTCGGTTGATGCCAAACAACAGAACTGCAGCGAGCGTGGCGTCCACAGTCTAAGTCCCAATGAGCGAGCTGCGCGTAGCCCGTGCACGCCGTGGGCGACGATGCGGGCGGGAGCAGAGCTCGGGACTCCCCGAGAAGTACTGTCAAGCCGAGGCATTGTGCCCATCTCGATAAGTTTCGAGAGCGCTTTCAAATTCCTATCCACAAGATTCAACGCAAGATTTCGTCTGAGTTTTTCCATTTGCTTGGTCATCAAATCAATATGGCCTAGACAAAGGAAAATATTATGTTTTTATGTTTGTAATTTTAAAAATTGACTCATTTTGGCTTTAATTACGAAAAGGGATAAACCTTTCAAATAAAATTAGCTAACTGAACTTTGGAAATTAATGTAAAATGATCCAAGTTAAGAACGTTTTATTGTATTATTTTGACTTATTGCCATTATTGTTCTTTTTTCTATACGTAGAATAGTATGCGAAAAAACTGACGTACATTTTACCGATGTGAACATGATTCATTACCATTATTTTTCTCTACATCATCCAACTGCAACTCCAAGTTTGCATACACGACAATCGAGATGTATAATGTTAGAGAATTATACATCTGGAAAAATTACTTTGAAGCACTGTATACAATTTTGTTGTAAACTTTTTTCATAAAATACAAGTGACGAAAAATGAAAGACCAAATGGAAGCTGGACCTGCTGTAGAGGAAACGAGAGCGACGGCAGACATAGAGGAGGGGAGAAGGTGGAGGAGAGGGGGAGGAGAGGGGGAGGAGAGGGGGAGGAGAGGGGGAGGAGAGGGGGAGGAGAGGGGGAGGAGAGGGAGAGGGGGAGAAGTGACGAAAATAGGAATGATATTTTTATTGCAAATATTTTTTCATAAAATGAAGTGAACAAGTTACGAAAAATGAAAGACCAAATGGAAGCTGGACCTGCTGTAGAGGAAACGAGTGCGACGGCAGGCATGGGGAGGAGGAGGAGGGGGAGGAGGGGAAGGAGGAGAGGAGGGCGCCATTTGTTAGGCTATCTCGCGCCCCACGCCCTGGCTGTCGCCCTCCCCGGAAGAACGCGCGCGCGGCCTCCTGAGCCTAAGTTATGTGCGGCTCAACCACGCCCCCTCCCCGCCGCCCGCAACGCGCGGCCGTCGTGCTACACTTGTCACCGCAAACGACGCGACGCCGAACGACGGACTGACGGGAAATGCACACGAATTGCAAGGCGGCTGGGAGGGTGGCATGCGTTTAGAAATGGCAGTTTGCCCATCCTGAATAGCAATTGATAGGCAATACCCTAATCTTGCTCAATTGTATGTAGCTGTTTCTATACCTGATATCATATACTGTTTTTTATTATTGTAATTATAATGTTGATTGTTGTTGATAATAATAATAATAATAATAATAATAATAATAATAATAATAATAATAATAATAATATAGAATCTACCAGATTTAATACTTGCATTTTTGAACTTTCGTTACGTTTAAATTTATCAATCCTCGCTCCAATCTAGAAACAATACGAACGATCTCTGAATTAATGAAAAGAAAAAGACTTTGTTCAGTTTTAAGTAAAATCATTAAGCAAATTCAGTTAGAGAATTATTTAGTTAATTGTCAGGTGACATGTGATGTGAGTGCTTTGTCAAATATCTCTCTATGCCTCAGTTGTGAGTGCTTTACATTATAAAATGAACCTACAATACATCAAAATGCTTGTTGCAAAATACAGATATCTACTGCTTTGGTGAAGAAAGAGGCGGAATTGCCTTATTCGTCAGCTATCTGAACATCGTTTGCCGATGTAAATGGTTTTCTATTACGCAGAGGTCCTAATTAGAGATTATACAAAATTATTTGAAATGCCTTTACAAACAGACGGTAATTCGTATTTCTTCGCCTGCAATTTTGGAAAAGAATTCTCTTGAAAGATGTATAGAAAGGCAGTAAATTCAGAAGCCATTTGGAGAAATATGAAGGTCATAAAGGAGATTTTGACGTTTTGTAGCAACTCGCACGTCTCACTGTGTATTCGAGAACTCCTTTTCCTACCCGTTACTCATTTCCCTCTGCGGCAGTCTCTTTTAGCAAATCACGATTCATTAAAAGAGAAAAGTGGAGGTGGAATATTAAATACTTTATTTATATTCTAAATATAGTACCTGGAACGCACTCTATCCTCTATTTCTCTTTAAGTGTCCTCAACGTCGTTTAGAGAAAATTCGGATGTAGTCTGAAGCAACTTCAAATGCAGTTTCCCAACGCATTCTTAGAACACTTCCAAAATCTTCCTGGAGGAGTTCCACGAACAAACCTTTACTGAGAGTCTCGTAACTATCAGCAAAATATGGAATTGAAATCTTGAGTTTTTGGCTACGGAGCTGTCCATATCTTTTGCCCCCCCCCTCCCCAGTCGGGTTGTAATATTCTCCCAGTCTTACATGAGGAAAATTATACAAGTTCCGACTAGCGCACCGGGAGCGGTAGCTCAGTGCATCAACTGACGTCAATGCAGCGCCTCTGACCGGGAGGTCCTAGGTTCGAGTCCTGACGGCGGCAGGATTTTCGACATTAGCTTTCCAGCTAGGTCGAATTCAGTCACTCTCTGGAGGACAATTCTAGCGGCCGGCTGCTCTGATCGGTAGTTTTCCGTGTTTTCTCTGATCAATACCAGGCGAATGCCGGTGCAGTACCCTACCAAACGGGCCGCGGACCGCGCGCGATCTTTCCTTCCACTTCCTTGTTCTATCCTCTACACTTACACTAACATGCACTACACTACCACATATTCCGGGAGACCGGTCGGGACCTTAGAGCTTGTCCCGGCTTGGACGGTGCTCCGCTGGTGGGAGAGTCCTGGTTAGGGCGAAACCCCACTAGCGGACGGCAGGTCGGCGCCGGATCTCGCCATCCAGCGGGGGAAGATCACCGCCACCTCCCGAGAAAAACATGCACTACACTAACGGGACTAATAACCAAAGCAGTTGACGAGCCCGGAAACACGAAAAAATCAATCAATCAATTGACTAGCGTACAAACACTATCATAATGGTTTGTGAAGGCAACAAAAAGAGTTGCCTTCACGTACCCCGGAGAGGTATTGTCATCAAAAACAAAAATCTCGGAATTCTGGCACAAACGTAAGACATTTAATTATATGGTTAATCTACAATCATACGTATCGAAAAGCTAGCCAGAGTTGTATGTCGTCTAAACAAGCCAGATAAATTACACGCAAGGAAATAAGAGAGGGTAATTGGTTTAAGAGGGATGTTGAGGCTCCCAAAAACATAACCTACAGAAGAGGGATAAAAACAAGAATAAATATTCCGCATCGTCCAACAGTGGGGTTGGGAGGGGGAGGGTGCTCGTGGCATTATAGAAAGCGCATTTTCCTTTCTCCGCTGGGTCAAGCTTCAATTCTTTGGCAATCCATCACACAAGTCATTTCCGATGGGCAAAACGAACTCTAGGAAGGTTCACCCTCTTCCTTGCGTTTCATTCCATTGCTGAAAACTCATTATCACTATTAGATCATTACTCATGCGTCTGAATGACCACAACAGTGGATGAGTTTCCTCAAAACAATAGATTGTGATTTTTCTTAATTTTTCATTTAATGAATTTGAATCATGGATAGGAAAACAGAAATAGCCATTTATTTTTTTAAAGGGGCATATGATTCGACGTCATACCTCATAGATGTGAACAACAGCAACTTACTGGTTTTCTTAATTTAAAAACACTTCCAATTTAAAAATCGCAAATTGTTTTACAACAACAACAACAACAATAATAATAATAATAATAATAATAATAATAATGATAATATTAATATGAGAATAGACACTTTACACCACCGGTAACTAAAAGGTAAAAACGCAATACTAAAACTTCTTTAATATGTTCACATTTCGTTTATGCTTCAAAACGTACCTTCTCGCCTATATTTCCAAGACGACGAACATAGTCTGTACCCCCAGACCATCAACTCTCTTCCTCATTCCACCTCACAACCTTGTCTGTACTACGAGACGGTTAATATTCCTCCATATTCCAACACATATTGAGATATACCAAAATTTTCCTCTCTCTACATTTATATCTGCTAAAGATCTTAGCGTCCGGCTTGCTGGGTCAATGGGTCACGATATATTATAATCCTTATTACCTCTATAATGGATTATAGGATCCGCCGACTATACAGCGCAGCTGGGAATCTGAAATAGAATGATTCTATTCCTAGTTCATTTCTGTTTGGATTGACTAAATGAAAGATCACTTTCTTTTCTAAAGAACAAAATTCAACAAAGTTTATTTTTACGGTTTTAGTAAACAATTTAGTGAATTTACAATTTTTTTAGGCCTTTGATCAAGATATCTTTCAATTTACAATTTATACCGCGGTTAACTTATCTTTTCTTCGTTGATGTTCCTCGTAGACTTCTCAGTCGAAATATCTTGCGATCTTGCCGTAGTCCAAAGTTCCAAGAAATCCTCTTCTGCCCCTATCCAAGCTGGTCTCCAACTATCAAAATTATCAGTCCTGATTACGTCCTATGACATAGTCCCTACAATACATAAATTCCTTCTATACCAACCCCCAATTCCCCCAAATTCCAATTTAATTTTCCAAAAAATCTAACTCGATTGTACTCGTTCCCCACGAACATACGATCAGTTCAGAAGCGCGTTTACGAGCAGAATGAAATCTTCCTGCATGATTCATCCCTCGAAGACTTCGTATTAAACTACCTTCATTTTTTTCATAACATTTGACCGTCCTTCTCTCACCCAGCCAATCCATACGTTTGTTATATTTTGGTGTAGCTGACCTTTTGATTGTCTAAACTTCTTCGCCCAATCCCAAATTTTCTACTTTCGGCATCCAAACCTCTTAATCCATTTAGAAAAAACAAAAACTACATTGTTTATTCACGGTCGTTGCTAAGCTCTAGCTCTCGTGATATTTCGTAATGCATGTTCCACCATATTGTCTACAAATAAATGTTAGTATATTTTAACGTGACATATCGGTATTGTATTGATTTACACGATCCCCGATGGTGTGCGTTTGGATGATGAACAGTTCGAAAACATTTACAGCAAAGACGCCATAGTAAAAAAATAAAACCGATTGAGGAAGAAAATAAAGCGAACCCGATACTTGTGCAAGTTTGGACCATAAACATTAGATCCGGCTTTGATTTAGGAACATTTTAAAAGTTATCCCAGTAAAATCGCGTCAGGCAATAAGAAGTTATTGAAATTTTCGTATTTCGTATATTTGTGTTAAGGAAAATATTAATGGAGTCCATTGTTGGAGCGATGAAACGCTTATAAAGAAGAGGGTTTTTCGAATACTGCAAGAGAACGCGATAAGATATCAAATTCAGACTTTCGGGGGGCAAAAGAAGAAAATTAGCTGCATCATGCAAAATTTATCCCATTTAAATATCTTGACGGGAAGTATCAAAATTTTAATAAAACAGATAAATTAATTCAAGCAAAAGCTTAGCAAGAAGAAGCGATTAGCGAACAATTGCAGTGCGTTCCATTATAAAAAGTATAGGAGAAAACGGAAATAAAGTGTTTCGGAAAACGTTAGAAATTAAATATTTTGAGAGAACCAAGGTGACGCGATCGTCAGTTATCGAGCGATCGGGAAAAGTGTTGAAGCAAGAATAACAATGCTAAGTTGGAAAAGATTTGCCAGAACGTGCCTGGACTTGGTGAAGGCAGGACGTATGTTCGCGTAGGCGATGTTTGAAAATTTTGTAAAGTGCGGAAGTAATGGACATAACTCGAAATAGTAACTGGGAATACTTTATGTACATTGTTAATGGTTCATGAAAAAGAATTTCATAAAAAAGGGGTTTCGGAATTACTGTGAAATTCGGCAACGCCCGTTGGACTTGCGAGAGCAAACAGTAATGAGCGTGGCCGTATGAGAAATTTTGCAACGGTGGGGAGCGCGACGTTGCATTTACAATTAGAGGCGCGGAATTCGATTCGGGATTCAGAGAGTTTTAATAACTTGAAATGTTTATGAAAAAAGGTGGCAGCGTGAATTCCGACAGGTCGAGTGAACAGTGATGCGTATGCGAGTGTTCCGGAACTGGTGGCGACAACGGGAGGCGCTGTTGGGCGTGGATAATCACACCAGACACGCGGATTCGTCGCGGAAGCAGCATCATACGTGAGCAAAAGTATTTTGACATTTGTTTTTTTTTTTGCGAATTGAAGAACGCTCTGTCGAAGACCAAGTCATGTAATTAATAGATTTTAATACGTAAATCTCGACAGAATGCATTCTGGGGTTTAATTATATGTGTGAATGGTATTTGTTTTTGTTGTTAAAAGATGTGTGCCGTCAGAGGCACCAGTGCTATTACAGCACTAAATATTGTAAATTGAAAGGGAATATGAGAAAGGAGGCAATATGAATAAATTTCATGGCCATCTTTGGGGTCATGATTTGTAAAATCAATATGTTTTCGTAATCATTCACGTAGCACTAGAACTGATCCACGCACGTGAGCGCAGTACCTTGCTCGCGTCTGTACAGACGCACCGCAGACCACGCCCAGGTGAGCCAAAAGGCCAGGTAAGCTAGCAGACGGGCAATTGTGAGTAGGAGAACGGGAAGGTTATTATATGTGGCAACCCAACGCGACGCTAGTGTTTGTTTGTTTGTTCATAAGAAGGGCTAGAGCAGGGCAATCTATTAAAAGTAGCAGTATAACGTGCCGGGCTTGTAGAGAGTATTACAAGTGGCCGCACAACGGTGGGCTCGGGCTAGGCCGGTGTACGGACACGACGACACGGACGCACGCCGCCGCCAAAAAGGCGGAACCCGTTACAGTATGTACAATATTCTGTCTTCCAAAACATCAAACTTTCGTCCATCTTTCGAGACTTTAAACTTTTGCCTGTTCAGCAATACGTCTACCTCTATTCTGGTTGTGGATTCAATTCTGGTGTATACCTTCACCGTCTCAATAGTATACGACCCAAGTCCAAAGACAAAGGCCGTATAAATCCAACGCCTTCTCGATATCAGGTACATTGACTATTGGCTCGATACAATATTAATTAACCACTTAACATAAAAGCCCGAGTATACTCGGGTTTTAAATTTTTTCAAAAATTTAAAAGTCCGAGTATACTCGTGTTTTTAACATGAATAATAATAAAAATTGAAAATTTTTTGACCATCTTTCGTTTCATAATTGGTAAGTTAAGTGGTTAATTAATTTATACAGCGTTTGAAATAATTCAAAAGCAACAGAACTAGTGTGACGTGTTAGATTAGGTATACTCCCAAATCAGGAAGGTAAAATATTCTTCAAACCAGATCTTTGACGTAAATTAGAATTAGCAAAATTTTAACAGTAACCATAATGTTGGTCGTGGACCATTGTGTTACCGAAGACGTTCGAAAGACTCGCATATTTAACGACCCCACCACTCCCGCATGTCTCAAGAAGCTTCCCCGCCCTCGAGCGCAGCCGTCGCAGGCACTCGCGCGATGAAAGGAGGCTGCCCCGGGCACCTGTCAGCGCCGGCCACGCCCCCTCGACGCTTCTTTTCCCCGCGCGATCGGCCACGTGAGCGCAGCGCTCGACCGCCGCCAAGCGAATTGCTTCGGCCGCAGGCGACACGGCGCGCGGGGCGTGGCGAGGCGGAAGGAGAATTGAAGACGCGTTGCAGGTGGTATCGATGGACTCCAGGAAACCCCCTTGTATTAGCTACTGCCAGCAGACGTTCGTGGAAATGCGGGGATGATCAAAATCCATGGTGATGAAAGACTAGTATCACATTTGTTTTACACGAGTTATCTTCACCCATTTGATACCAATGGTTCAGAAATGGACCGTGAATTGAAAAAGGCCTCTTTCGTAATAATATTGAAAATTTTGTTTGAGAATAGTGGTAGTTTCTGTAAGTAGTTGAAATAATTGAAGGCGTTGTCATTGTCAACAATATTATTTATTTCAATAAGAGCAGCTTTCGATGGCTTAGCCATCATCATCAGTTTTCTGCTCTTTGGGAGTCACAAAAACGACTTTCTGTAAATAGGTTTTATTGTATTTGATTGCTATTTTGTAAGTTGGATGCACTGTATTCACAACAATGTCGTGTGAAGGCTGCAGTTTTTGGGACTTCATTCTTTCGCGAAAAAGTAGTTTTTTGCCTGTTAATATTTTTCTACTGCAATGTCTTCTTGTGTTTATTATGTTATAATTAATGTGTATTTTGTGTATGTAATGTGTATCTTGTATTTATTATGTATCTTATTAATCTTATTTACCTAGCCATGCACGTTTGGTGTTCTTCATTCCGTTCTTTCATGGTCTCAAATCTTGATTCTGAATTGTCATGTTCGGATATTCGATCAGTGGGATCAGATGATCTAAGTATTTTATCTGTTCTGAAGGTTGTCTGTCGAAAAGATTGCCTTAGTACTTGAGGAAGAAGATAATATTTTGGATGTAATAAAGTATTTGGGAGATCCAGATAATCATCTACTTTCAGATGAAGATTCAAGTGACGATGACGAAGCAGAAATGATCTAGGTGATCATTTGAATGGAAATTAGTTACGAGGAATTTCAGAAGCAACTGTTACAAATACGTTTGTGGTAAAATAGTGAGAGAAGAAGCACGTAAAGAACTTGATAGTCAACAATTTTTTAAATGAAATTCATCATATGAACCGCAACCTGAATGGAACCTGCCAGATTTCATAGATAGTGATATGAAATCTGTAGAATATTTTGGACTCTTATGATGGTGAAGTTATCGAAATGATAGTAAATTAAACGAAATTATACGCTCGTCAACGGGAGGAATTGATTTTTGAAATGTCTTAAGGAGAAATCAGAGTTATATTAGCAATTCTCTTGCTCGCGGGCTACAATCCCTTACATCGCTTCAAAATGTATTGAAAAATCAACTATGATTTTCACAACAGAGCTGTCTCAAATAGTTAGCCACGAGGTAGATTTGAGACAATTATCAGATATCCACATGTATGTGATAATAATTTAACAAGGGAGCACCAATTTGCCAAGCTCGAAGCACTATAGAACAAGCCAAATGAAAGATGGATGAAATATTTCAACAATGAGAAATACTTATGTATTGAAGGCATGATAACGTATTACGGCCGACATGCCACCAAGAATCATATGATGGGAAAACCGATAAGATTTGGCTATATAGCAAGGTGTCTTGGTACTAGATTGGGATAACTTGTGAAAAGTGAACCTTACCAAGGAGCAAAAACCGGAATTAGGCTCTATTTAGATGTGGGTCTTGGTGGATTTGTAGTTTTAGATTTTATTGAAAATCTACCCTCCACTGGTTATGATCAGTTTTTGTCAACGTTTTTACGTCTCTCCCTCTCTTGAATGTTCTTCTTTCAAAAGGAAACATAAGTACGGGAACAAAAAGATCCAACCGAGTACAGAATGCTCCACTTATTGGTGCAGGCAAACTAAAAAAATCTGAGGTAGCTATGATGAAATTACTGATATCAAGTCCAACGCTGATTCGATATTATGATAAAAATATTGCAACAATAGCTTCAAACATTCATCAAATTGTCAAAGCAAAGAGATTTAGCAGGTCCGAAAGTAAATATATTGATATTATTTTTCCTGCTGCTGTTATAAGTTATAATATTTATATGGGTTTTTGATCGGATACATGAGAACATTGGCAATCTGAGAGTAAACTATCGAATGAAAATGGTACCAACAACTCTTCTCATTTCCACTGAATGCATCAGTTAACAATGCGTGGTTACTATACCGGTAATTGAGTATTGAAAAAGAAATGCCATTAGATCTCCAGAGTTTTTCTCGATATAATACAAATTCTTACATTCAAAAATACAGCACTCGCTCTACTTAAGGTCGATCAAATTTAACTCCAAAGGCTGTAGACAAGAGTGTAAATAAAGGAGTATTGTTTGATTGGTTAGATAACATATTTTCACTTTTAGAGAAACGAAGACGATGCGCACAATATGAGGAAAACCCCACAAAGGTGTGTGGAAAGTGTAATATCCAACTGCACGCAAACTGCTTTTCAGATTTCCACAAAAAAATTAATTGAAAATTCATGTAAAACAAATTTATACCAATTTTGGTTAATAATAATCAGAAAAAAAATAAATTTACCCCAAATGGGATTTTATTGTTTCGTTTCACTTTTACTCATTCGATCTCACTTGTCCATTTTTCGAACGTGCATTTTTTGGGCTATGGATGTCACAATTAATAATTTTTATATTTCAACATGCCAACTTATTGTAAATAAAGCAGAAAACACAAATTTATAATGTTGTTCAAAAAGATAGAAAGTGGGTTTTATTAATGGGTAGTGTTTAATAAGAATGAAGCGATTCTCTCCCGAATGCTATGTCGCAATGAAGCAATGACGTCTGCATGTAAGTTTGTATTGATAAATGTGAGGGAAAGTGACAAAGTCAGAGAGCATTGATGTTGACATGCACACAACAAGTCAAGATCTTGAGCCAGGTAAAACTTACGAATATCCGGGTACTGAGGAATGTTAGAACATCGCAAATGACACAATTAAACAGAATCCAGAAGGAGTATTATAGAAGAATTAGACTTGTGCATGACGAACTGAATTCCAAGAATAAAATATCTGCAATTGGCAATCTGCATTTTACGGTCACTGTAGCCGAGTGCAGTTTCCAACTTCTGAACTGGACTGAAGAAAAAAATTCGAATCAAGGAACGAAAAAACCAAACTGCTTACAATGAAACATGTCACCCACCCTCTAGCTCATCTATGTAGATTTTGTGTGACACTTAAGGAAGGAGGAAAAGATCTACAACAAGTTGAAGCCAAGTGGCACAAAGTCGGGATAGGAAAGTATGTAGTCAGCCATCAAGATGACCTTAATGAGCAATGAACAAGATGACATTAATGAGGCTGGTCATTAAATATGACCGAAGAATAGGAAACAGAGGTATTGTATGTGTAACAAGCCGCACTGCGAAGTAAACTTTGCAAGACACGCAAGAATAATTCAGAAAGGGAACTTCTGATGCTACTTAACATGAAATGTGAGACACAAAAATGATAAAGAAATCGGGAAGAGACAAACCACTCCATGAATAAGTAATTTTTAAATTGGACAAGATGCGGAGCAATAAATATCAATCACGTATGTGTATTAAAAGGGAAAGAATAAAGCCAGAATCGGAAGTAGTTTTAATCGCGGCCCAAGATCGGGCGGTGACAACTTGTTATTATGACAAAGCGGTTCCCAAAATTTCCCAAGCTGATAAATATCGCATCTGTCACGAACAAGTAGAAGTCATTTAATATGTTGTTTCAGTTGATTTGATTTGATTTTTTCGTGTTTCCGGGTGCGTCAAGTGCTTTGGTCATTAGTCCCGTTAGTGTAGTGCATGTTTTTTCTCGGGAGATGACGGTGATCTTCCCCCGCTGGATGGCGAGATCCGGCACCGACCTACCGTCGGCTAGTGGGGTTTCTCCCTAACCAGGACTCTCCCACCAGCGGGGCACCGCCCCAGCCGGGCCAAGCTCAAGGCGCCCGACCGAACTCCCGGAGTATGTGATAGTGTAGTGCATGTTAGTGTAAGTGTGTGTGTAAGGGGAGAGGA
This sequence comes from Teleogryllus oceanicus, assembly GCA_964035755.1. Taxonomy (NCBI): domain Eukaryota; kingdom Metazoa; phylum Arthropoda; class Insecta; order Orthoptera; family Gryllidae; genus Teleogryllus; species Teleogryllus oceanicus. Next base: position 80,391,944 of record CAXIVR010000009.1, read on the forward strand.
TAGGACAAGGAAGAGGAAGGATAGATAGCGCGCGGTCCGTGGCCCGTTTGGTAGGGTACTGCTCCGGCATTCGCCTGGTGTTGATCGGAGAAACCACGGAAAACTACCGATCAGAGCAGCCGGCCCCTAGAATTCTCCTCCAGACAGCGACTGAATTCGACATAGCTGAAAAGCTAGTGTCGAAAATCCTGCCGTGGTGGGGAGTGGAAACCTAGGACCTCCCGGTCAGAGGCGCTGCAGTGACATCAGTTGATGCACTGAGCTACCGCTCCCGGTTGTTGTTTCTGCTTGTCCAGTTCTAGCAAAGACCGAACGCAAGAAAAGTCATGATCGTACTATAGCGGCCAACAAATCGGATATTGTTATCTGGGATTTGAAGAAAAACGCGTCTACTTGTACATGTTGCTGTGCCATGCGATCAAAATGTCATTGTATCAAAGAAACAGAGAAACTTCCTAGGTACAAGAGGTGGGAAATCGAGATCAGCCGAATGTGAGGCGTCAAAACACAGGGCGTCCGGGCAGTTATCGGAGCTCTGGAATTTGTTCCAAACATTTGCGTAAGAACTTGGCTAAACTCCCAGGACATTCACATAACTAGAAGTGCAAGGCATTGCTTTATTTGGAACAGCCCAATATCGTGCGTAATTTTGTAGAGGCACCGATATTTCATAGATCTTGTTCTTAAACAGTTGGTTGGGATCTGAAGTAAATTTTGCATTCAACCGACTCATAACATCTTTGATCGTAAATTAGAGGCATAATAATAATAATAATAATAATAATAATAATAATAATAATAATAATAATAATAATAATAATAATAATAATAGTAATAGTGTCTGTTCTGATGCAACAGCGCCTGACGGGGCCTCGCAGTAGGGTCTTGCGGCCATGGAAAACGGAGTACGTGTTGTTCGCACATACACACGCCCACGCCGTATTCTCATCTTTTCAACCTGAGAAGTGAGCTTTCTCATCGTCACACATCAACAGATTCTGGGACATTGCAAGGAAAGCGCACATTATAATCTGCCCCGACCGGGTCGCGTCAAGGAAAGTGAACACGCTCACCAGTGGGCTACCCTTGGAATAATAATAATAATAATAACAACAATTATTATTATTATTATTATTATTATTATTATTATTATTATTATTATTTCTGTAATGACGTGTTTCAGAAGAGAAAACTGGTCCAATTGTGCTGTCAGCTGGTGTCACACCAAAAGCTGTCAGCAGATTTGAAGACCTAGGCTTGGAGATGGGTATTTATTATCATCGGCCTCCAGAAGTCTGTATCATCAGTACGTGCTCACTAGTCAGGGAGTTCATGAGCACATGTGGGTTTTTGAAACCTCACTTTTGGAACATTATTATTTGTGAAAACTGTGTTATTTTATTTGACAACTCATACGTATTCGACAAAACTTTAATTTCAATTTTTTTAACAGACGTGGAAGCGACATGTTTGAAATAAACAAATGAAAGAATTCGAAAAGGTGGTATTTATTTATATCGAGCCGGAGCTGAGGAACTGTGTTGAAAAAAGACATACTGGGATAAATAAAGAAGGTTTTGTAAGGTTATGAACATTCATATAAATATTAAGTTTTGGAAGAATGTAAAAAAACAATATTTTTCGGAAAACAATCAAACACAGAAAGGGAAAAGTTTCTAAGCTGAATAGGATTGAAAATTAATAAAAACGTAGAAGAAATAACAAAAAAACGTCTAAATTATTTGCGGAAAGGAGCGGGATAGAGTTCGATTAAATGTAAACCAGAAAACGAAACAGTATTTCTAAAGAAACTGACGAACGAAAGAGAAAAGAGTGTTGTGTAAAAGGATAGTATATGTTTGGATATGTGGAAACAAGAGAATGGATATGGAAACGAATTTTAATTTAAAGATGGAAGTTTCTGGAGGTCGGTGGGAACGTGCGACTTTCACAGTGAAGCTGACGATGCTGCTGCATAAGGAAGGTGAACATTTTAATTGTTTCGATGTATTAATATGACAAGGTCAAAAATGTTCTTACAGTAGAAAAATATGATATTGAGTTTCAAAAGCAAGTGGGCATAAATAAAGGAATGCGCGCATGTACCAAAGATTTCCTTTTTGTATTTATGTATGAATGAGTTGATGTAGTGCTTTTTCGAAAGAATGGGTATACATATTTAATAGAACTGTTTTTTATTTTGTTATGTTATAGAGATTTGAGGGGATTGTGGTTAAAGGTAACAATTCTATGCAGGGATAAAACGGAATTGCACCTGTGATTGCGGTGACAATGTCAAATTTTAAAAATATTGGGGTTTTTGTTTCATTTATGAGCAAGAGGCGTGAATATCTACGTATGCAATTCCCAAACTGTTGATAGGCATCCCGTTTCCCGTATTGTTTAGGAACAAAAATCAATTGTACTGAGAAACGATGAATTAGTTCGAAGGCGTAGTAAATAATATATAATTTTTAGATAATAATATTAAGAACTGCTTCAGTTGGAGGCTAAATATTATTGTTTTTAATCCAGATAACGAAAACAGTTTCAATTGGACTTCCCAATGTGGTTGAAGATATTATTTTCATTAATTATGTAATATTTATTATGTGCGAGCAGAAACAGTTTCATACGATGCGATACTAAATTTGTTTTGCATATTTTAAATATGTCAGTATTACCGTGATTTGATATTGTATCTGTGTGATATCTGACAAAAACTTTGATAATTAATAATTTTATTATTAATAATAATATAAAAATATAACAAAACTTTTCTTTCGCTCTGTTATTCGGTCTGCATCGGGTAATATGACACTGATTACGGACTTTATTAGGGATATAACATCAGGATAAAATCTGTGGTTAGAGCAAACCAGTCCACCTTTTCGTCTGCAAAAGCATGTGAAATGGAAGATAACAATTTCGAGGATACGATGATGATACAAGAATGAGAATGCAAGTATGAGGATGTAAAGTTATTGAAACCCGACTGACGAGTAATATCCAGGATGCAACAATCAGAATATGGTTAACAGCTGTCAGGAGCCTACCTATTGATGTACGGTCTTTGAGATGGCAAGCCATTTTTGACATTTCTTCAGCCTGAAGAGTAACATCGAGCAATGTCACAGTGTTTAATAACACTATCAGAATGAATTATTTCATGTGATATGTCGTAAAAAAAGTTATATCTAATCAGGCATATTATTTCACTTCAGAATAATTTAAGATATATCATGTTTGGTTCCGAGGATATTACAGCAGTTGTATTCTAGGCAGCGAAGATACATGGCAAATGGATGCTTTTGCCTCCTTCCGTTCAAAAAGAAAAGTTCATAAATTTTTATCTTTGAACAAAAAAGGAATCATAATTATAAAGAATAATCTAAATAATATATTATAATAAAAATAACAAACAGATGAAGTATTTACTTATTTTGTTAAAATACTAATTTAGGAAATATAAAAGTAATAATATAAAATAAGGGGAAAATATAATTTCTTAAAATAACTTCGTTGGAATGCACGACATGGCAAGAAACAATAGTACACGTGAATAGAGGGAGATTCGGAACTTGAAAACAAAGCTCTCCTAATATTTATTAAACTTCTGGTTGCTTAACCGCCACGATTACAAATCTTGGAACGCAATGTACTCAAAACTACAAAACACAGCTTTTCTTCCAAGTTCATTGTTTATTTAAGGATTCATAGGACGCAGCATGTGTACCATAGCAATAACTTGTCAATTAACATGGCATTCTTTTTTTGCATTTTGTGGACTAGATGATTTATGTGCATTTTAGAACCGTGGAAACGTGTGATTAATTGAAACCAATAAGAAACAGTGTACAGTTTCACACCAGCAGACCGCACCGGAGTAATACAGATGTAGTCGACTGCTGTACCTGGAGCAAACTGAACAACTGCAGGGCCATATGGAAGCAACAAATGCGTGTGATATATTACGAGCTCCATTATGTCAGGGGGCGGGGCACATGCACTTGGCGTGGCGATGCAGATGGCTCCATGTTTCATCGGTCGACGCCGCGAGGAGTAGCGGGGCGGGCGGGGCGGGCGGGCGGGGCGGGGCGAGGCGGGGTGAGGCGGGGCGGGGCGGGGTGGAGCGGGGCGGGATGGGGCGGGGCGGGGAGTGGCGGGGCGGGGCGGAGAGGGGCGGGGCGGAGAGGGGCGGGCGGGGCGGAGCGGGGTGGGGCGGGTGAGGCGGGGTGAGGCGGGGCGGGGGGGTGGAGCGGGGCGGGATGGGGCGGGGCGGGGAGGGCGGGGCGGGGCGGAGGGGGCGGGGCGGAGCGGGGAAGAAGAGGCGGGGCAGCGCCCGCCTCACTTCCGGCAGAGCGGTCGATATGCCTCTCCCCGCCGCCGCATCTGCCACCGCACGTGCGGCTTGCCCTTCCCGCACGGGTTCCGCTCTGCCCCTTCGGCGGCGGGTCGCACCGCCTTCGCCCTGCGGGGAAGAGCTCACCACAGCTAGCAGCCCACTGTACTCATGCAGCTTGGGATTCCGGGCGCATCAACTACTGAAGTCGCTAGTCCCGAAAATGTTTTTTTTTCACCAGAAGGTGGCTTTTGATTGATTGATTTTTTCGTGTTTCCGGGCGCGCCAACTGCTTCGGTCATTAGTCCCGTTAGTGTAGTGCATGTTTTTTCTCGGGAGATGGTAGTGATTTTCCCCTCACTGGATAGCGAGATCCGGCACCGGCCTACCGTCGGCTAGTGGGGTTTCCCCCTAACCAGGACTCTCCCACCAGCGGGGCACCGCCCCCGCCGGGACAAGCTCTAAGCTCCTGACCGGTCTCCCGGGATATATGGTAGTGTAGTGCATGTTAGTGTAAGTGTGTGTGTAAGGGGAGAGGATAGGACAAGGAAGAGGAAGGATAGATCGCGCGCGGTCCGTGGCCCGTTTGGTAGGGTGCTGCTCCGGCATTCCCGTGGTGTTGTTCGGGGAAACCACGGAAAACTACCGATCAGAGCAGCCGGCCGCTATAATTCTCCTCCAGACAGCGACTGAATTCGACCTAGCTGAAAAGCTAGTGTCGAAAATCCTGCCGCCGTCAGGGCTCGAACCTAGGACCTCCCGGTCAGAGGCGCTGCAGTGGCATCATTTGATGCACTGAGCTACCACTCCCGGTTTGATTGATAGTGATTCCGGGCGCATCAACTACTGATGTCATTAGTCCCGTAAATGTTTTTCACCAGGAGGTGGCAGTGAGCTTTCCCCACTGGAGGGGTAGATCCGGCGCCGACCTACCGTCGACTAGTGGGGTTTACCCTAAGTATCTCCCACCAGCGGGCCACCTCCCAAGCCGGGACAAGTTCTAAGTCCCCGACCGGTTTCCCGCCGGTATGTGTGGTAGTATAGTGTATGTTAGTGTAAATGTGCGTGTGTAAGGGGTGAGGATAGGACAAGGAAGAGGAAGGAAAGACCGCACGCGGTCCATGGCCCGTTTGTTAGGGTACTGTTCCGGCATTCGCCTGATGTTGATAACTACCGATTAGAGCAGCCGATTGCTAGAATTCTCATGTAGGCAGTGATTGCAGTTCAGCTAATTGAAAAGCATGTGTCGAAAATTATGCCGTTGTCGGGACTCGAACCTGGGACCTCCCGGACAGAAGCACTACAGTGACATCAGTTGTTGCATTGAGCCACCGCTTCCGGTAATGCAGCTTATGCTTGGGGTTTCGTCTTTCATTTATCATCGCTGTCGAATATATTATTTTGTTTTTTTCTTGTCTCGTTTCTCTTGTTTTATAGTTTTCTCCTTTCTTCACCTCCTTTCTTCTTTTTCTCCTATCTTATTTTCTCCTTTCTTCTTTTCCTCATTTCTTCTATTTTCCTTTTTCTTTTTCTATTTTTTCTATCCCTTTTTCTTCTTTTTCTCCTCCCGTTCTTCACATTACACCTCGTCGCATTCTCTTTTATCTAATTTGGGATGTCTCTTTCTATTTTCTTCTCTTTCTATATTTTCTTCTAAATCTTCAGTACCTCCTTTTATTAATTTCTCACATACTCCATACGTAGGATAAAAGAATTATTACAGCGAAGCGAAAAAAATGCTACTTTTTGTTAGAAAAAGTTTTAATGACGAAAAACTGGATAAATATTCTGTATGTACTAACTTAAATCTTCTCTCAGTTAGTCAGACAGTATGCTCATCTGTCTGTCAATCGGTTAATTCCGTTCATAAATGCTGTCCGTCTAATTCCGTCCGTCTGTCGGTGGTGACCAAACCGTTCCAATGATTTTCTCAAAAAAAGGTATTCCCCAATCGATCAGACCGAACTCGATATCATGGGATATTGAGAGGGATATTTTAAGTTTTGCAGCGCTTTACATGAAGTATCAACTCTTTCAAAATTTGTTCAATGTGTTTCCAATTTTTGGATAATAATTTTTTTAAGATCGAGCAAACGACACTTAAAAATGGCGTAGATATAATTTTCTCTTGAAAATCTCTGAATTTTCAAAAATTGCGAATGCTAGAAACAATCGGAGCTAGTGTGTGCTGTTGAAGTACCACTAGTGCCCCGCCTGGCTTCTCACTTCCTCTCGCAATCTCTTCCTCTACCTGCATCTCCTCCTCTATCTGCTTGGGCGTCGCCCAGCAAAACTGCTTTCACATTTTTTCGTTCTTTTCCTCGCCTTCTTCCTTATGATCCGCTTTTTCCTTACTTTTCCGTTTCCTTATTTTACTCAATTTTTTTCATTTTTTCTTTTCGGTATTTACTTCTTATCGGTCTTCTATCTCCTGCCTCGAAGCTCGCGGGACACTTCATTGCCTTTCGGGGGAGTCCTCTTGTACTTCACAGCCTTAAACTAGTTCCTCACTCTGGCCTTGTGCTCCCGAAATTCCTCAGGCGGTGGATGTTCTATTCCTTTTTATTAATAATACACAAGGGTTGGGGTATAAGTTAAGCAACTATTTTTTGTGAGGATACAGGCACGGGCGGAAAATGTGAAATATACACATGAAAGGACAAGGTATAAACAAAATGCATGGACTTTGGCGAAACACCAAAATTGTTCTCGTATTTATTGAGGTAACTGAAAGGACAGTACTGGTTTCAACTTCTTAGGTATTTTGCAATACCCGAGATCACAACATTTCGAAAGAATTACGTACACATTTTAAAGGCCCGATTAGACAGATCTCGATTACTGCACGTGACATTGTCCGCACACTCACAGGTCGTCACGTGCGTGGATGATCACTGGTTGCTACGTGTCATCGCAGAAAGTCTGCTGCCCATTTAGCGACTATCTGGTATGGAACAACATTATTCCCAAGAGCTTCCACCAATTACCTGTGACATTCCCGGGCATTTCCCCATGAAGAATGGCTATTTTAGAGCATGAGCACTGCTCGAAACATGTTACGTTCATCTCGCATGGCGGTAGCAGGACAACTGAATTCACGTTGCGTTGTGACAATAGAGCCACACACACGACCATCTGTTGATGTGAACACGCTTTTCTGCAGAATTTCTTTCATGCTATAAATTAATTTTTGCGATTCAGCAACAGTTCAGAGAACAAATAGTTGCCAAGACTTCTGCCCCTACTCTCATACATTTTTTCTTTTAGTTTTCCATATTCTTCTTATTCTTCTTCCTCCTCTTTGAAACTTTTTTCTATTTCTTTTTATCTCATTTTCCCTCTTTCTTTTCTTTTCCTCATCCCCCCAAGTCCCACTCGCGGCTCTGTCTCACCCGAATTGACCTTCCCATCCCTGCCTTGCCCCTCCCCCAGCCCGTCTGGGCTCCCAGCTCGTCTGCCCCGCCCAGTTTATCTCCCTGCTCGCTTCCTGGAAGGCGGGAGATGCTGCCCCGTCCGCGATGCAGCTTGCAGGCGGCCATCTGAGTTTAAAAAAATCGTTAAAAAAGTTTTATTTACAAATTGCGCAATTGCTTCACATACTACATCTCCTATTTATTCAGTTCCTCTGTGCATTCTTTGCTTGTCTTCTATTATTTCCTTTTTTCCTCTTTTTCTATTTTCGTCTTGTTCTTCTTTCTTTTTTTTCTCTATAATTTTCGTTTTCCTCATTAATTTTTTTCTTCAATATTTGTATAGTACTGAATTTAAATTTTCAAGTAGTGTGTGTGTATATATATATATATATATATATATATATATATATATATATATATATATATATTGAAATGCACCGCGTTTCCACCCAAAGAAACGGCGAGACATCAAGCAAGAACACGGCAGAACGGTTGCAAGAGGGCGCTCCAGCCACGAAAACGGTTACGAGCGGCGAAGGGTGGTCGGTTGGCCCGGAGCGTGGGAACGACGCCGCGAGGAGTGAGTGTCTGGCTGGCCGCCGGCGAGGAAGGACGTATCTGGAGCTGCTCCGCGAGCGAAAAGCAAAATAGTATCGCGAACGAACGAGTGCAGAAAGATTAATTGACGGACAATTTGTGCTTGATAACCATCAATAGTCGATCGGACATATTTCCAAAGTGATAGCTGCTATCTGGAGTAACACAGATCAGGAAGATTACGCCAGTGCGAGGCAACCCGAGAGTCCCCGAAACCGCCGACGCTCGTAGAGGAAGAAGCAAACGGTAAATATGTCTTCGATCGATAAGATCGAGAGACTAACAGTGATTCTGGGTTATATGAAAGAAAAGGGTAAAGACCACCATAGATATTGTATCATTAGTGATATGTATAGAATTAATAAATAGTTCCGTTTATTTTGTTCACGGAACAGTGGTGTTTGATTAATAACCCCGAGCCCATTCACGAGAAAGAACACCTGTCCCTTACAAATAAATTAACTGAGAACAAGCCGGCCTACCCGGTACGTCACAATATATATACACACACACTATATGTGTGTGTGTGTGTGTGTGTGTGTGTGTGTGTGTGTATACACACACACCACGTAATACTGTATCTGCATGCAAGTCTTGGGGCAACCCACTATTGTCATATTTACCCAATATCTTCCTTAAAGTTACTGTGAAAGTGAATTCTAACTGGAAATCAACCCCCAACAGTGAACACGTAAATATTAGTTTACCGAACAGCAGTTTGTTTTCCGTCGTTATTGTGCTTTGTTTGTGTGAGAATCGCTCTGGTCGTACCAACACGTCCCCCCTCCTCCCGACATTCCTTTGTAGTGCATTTGTTGGAAAGTTGGCTGGCACGCGTATTCCCAAGTTTGCTGCCGGCGACCTCGCTGTGTACTGTACAGCGCTTGCAGACACCGGGTGGACAAACATGCTTTTGTAACCGCACGCCATAGATGCAGTCAAAAGCGCTCAATTAAATGCTTGTGGCTTGGAAAAAAGCTCGTCACACTACACAATCGAAAATCAACGAAATGCATTTTGTGTTTGAGGCTAAGTGTACGCACTGTTTTTGAAATCCAATATTAGAAGGGATTGTGGAATTTGTCAAGATTCAAAATGTAAAATAAAAAAACACACAAAATAATATGATAAATAAAATCCATGAATAAAAAACGAAAAATTAATTATTTTATTAAAAATATTTATTATCAAACCAATTTATTTACCAATAAATAACCTTTAAAATGTACAAATACCTAATAATAATAATATAATAATAATAATAATAAAATAATAAAATTTAAAAAAACAATAATAATTATACTAATTATTATATAACATAATTAAATAATAATATTAACCTTTAAAATATGCAAATGAAGTCGAAGATTTTATTGAGCCTCAATTATCTTTCTCAGTCAAAAGATAAAATTAATATATATATAATTAAATATATGTATAAGTGTAATATGTATAAATGTACTAAAACAGGATTATGTTGATATTTTGTGTAATTACCTTGAAATTTACCAACATTTTAAAATTATTCCCAAGCAAACATTCTCTAGTTGAAGAAACGACAAAATAATGACAGAGCCATAACCGCAACACAATATAACCAACGTTCATGAAGGGAATGAGAATCACGTTTTACTTACCGACCACTTTCCACAAAGTAGTTGGACACACTCGAGTGTAGAAATAATTGATCACATGACCTAACCGACACTCCGTTCACGTGCAGTTGCGGATCGACAGGTTGGAAGTGCGAAGAAGAAGATGAGTCGGGTGCCTGCGGCACAGGTGTGAGTCTGGTGCGTGTGGAATTCGACAGGTGGAGTTCGGATTGGCATAGTAGCATGAAAAATTCCACGGAACTGGGGCGTGTCGATTTATGTCAGGATCGATTCGAGTCGGAATAAAGTCGAGTCAGGGACGTGTTGGTTTGGAGTAGAGTCATGGTGGAATAGAGTCGGACCGGAGATTGGGCACAGTGTGTCAGAATCTGTATTAGTACGATGTGTTAAAGAGGTGCTGAGAGTCGTGCGTGAGTCGGGAAAGAATGGTTGCGGTGCAGCGGCGGAGTGGGTTGTTCAGACAGAATATAGTTTCAACAAGAGATTCCAACAGGGTCAGTAACGACCCCCTGGGAGTTGATGGAATTTTGAAGAGGGTCAATGATGATCAAGGGGTCGATCTGGGGACTACAACCGAATATGACCCGCCATGTGATAGATATCATCTAGAGCTCCTTGATTACTTAAAAAGTAGTAAATGAACTTAGTAATTAATTGTTTTTTATAGTGATTAACAAAATATAATAGTAAATTACAAATCAGCTCATCTTTCGTATCCGCTGTTCACCCTTACCATCATGGGTGCTCGTGGAACGGATCGGGAAGGGGTCGAGAGAAGTTCGACGTGGATGCGTATGCAGGACGTGTAGGGGAGACCGAGGCGAGTAAAAATTGTTAGCTCGGCAGATGAGAAGAAGCAAATCAAGAACAAGACAAAATTTAGAGGGATGAACAGTATGTAGTGGGGTTAGAAGGGGTTGAATTTGCGTTGTGGAGTTGACGTCGGATACCTAGTGGGTTGGAACCGGGTCGGTGTCGGGTCGATATCGGGTCGGTATCGGGTCGGTATCGGGTCGGTATCGGGTCGGTATCGGGTCGGTATCGGGTCGGTATCGGGTCGGTATCGGGTCGGTATCGGGTCGGTATCGGGTCGGTATCGGGTCGGTATCGGGTCGGTATCGGGTCGGTATCGGGTCGGTATCGGGTCGGTATCGGGTCGGTATCGGGTCGGATCGGTCGGTGGGTCGAAGCAGGTCCAAAGGAGTCGAAAACGGGTCGGATGTAGGTCGGAAGGTCATAATCGGGTCGAAAGCGGATCTGAGGCGAGCCGGAATCTGCCCAAAGTTGGTCAGAAGCGGACCGGAAAAAAGGTTAGATGCATACGCGTCGGGAGAGAGCCGGGAGCGAGATGGGAATGCAAGAAGGCGGAGCGGAGCAGGGTCGAGAGGAGCGATCGCTTCTTAATGGGACGTCCACTGCTGAGTGTCCCGCATTGTCATGGACGAATCGACGAATTCCCGGGTCAGTGAGCAATCCAGAGAGCGGAGAGCTCTCGGACTGTTTGAGCATATCAGCATAGCAAGCGACTTGAGGTGAATGCAGACTTACACGGTATTAAGTTAGCAAAAAAATCATGAGAGATAACACAGATTAGATTGGTTTAGTGTTGTCGTATTTTTAAAACTCGCAACAACTTTAACAAACACACTCGACAAAAAGTGTACATTAAGTTTCGTGCCATTATTGTAAATGAGCTAATATTCTTAAAATACGGAAAAGATAAGATTTTCGTAATAAATTTCTTAAGAATATTTCATTTAGATTTGTGTAACACCGTAAGTAAGGTATCTCTGTTTTCTAAAAAGAAAATAATTTACTCCTTTGACTCGAACATAATCAATGTAGAATATTATTCACAAATTTCTTTAAAACCTCTCAAACAACCTGTAAACAAGCTATTGTTTTTCAACAAAAAATTGTTATAAAATATACTGATCTACACAGGTGATATAAACAGCGTTCAAGTCTATACATTTGAACTATATTTCACTTTGAAATAACTACGAGAAATGTTACATTAGCTAAATTGCCAAATGTTCAGCAATTAAACGGGTAAGCACACACAAAAAAAATAAAATGCCCAACTGGTTTATTTGTCTTCAGTGATATAGACATTACTGGGATTTTTATAATGATTTTAATATAAGTTATTTAAAAATGTAAAGTAATGCTATTTTGTAAATCCATGAAGTGTAATTCTCATTACCACATACTACTTTCATACTCCTCGAAAAATCCGAAACCGGGAAGAAAAACTTCACTTTCTATTGTTTACCCTTTCTTATAATGAATTTCCAGAACAAGCTGTCGTGAGACCATGCAATAATACTTCTTTAAAGGAGGAGATTCGTAGTTGGACTCTCGTAGAGAAAAAAGAAGAAATGCGTCAGTGGAAGGGCCGAATGCGCTTCCCTCTGTAAGACGACGCAAGGCGACGACGGAGAAGGTGTGTCCATGTCCTACTAACGACTGTGTCGTGCCTCGTAAAAGTATTTAGTGCCTCTGGTACCTCGTCCAGCTGAGAGGTCCCAGTTGCCTTCATTCTGTCTCTTCTCTTGGTTCTTTGAGACTTTTTTCTGCAGCAGATACACCGTGTCCCCTTTCTTATCTCTTTTTTTCCACCCAACAACAAAAACTGAGGATTTTCACTAGTTCGAGAAGGCTCTCTCTCAGCGGCAGGACGAAAAAAATAATATCTCACGCAATAGTTTGTAGACCACAAACTGTATTTTTTCTTATACTGTTTACTAAAGCGTCAGTTGCTCTTAACAAATTGAAAATAAGTCAGTTTTTGTTGATCGAGAAATAGAGAATATACGGTTTCTGCTATTATGGAATCGTCAACTTATTCTAATCCTTACCTAACTTATGAAACTAGAAAAAGTAGTTTTCTAAATATTAAATTATATTTAACGGACATTAGACTCCGCCACATAAATAAACACCTTATGTGAAATTCGAAAGAAACGATGAAGCATTTTTTCTTATTAATTAATCTACATTTCTGAGAGCAATTTTAAAAATCAATTTGAAAGATTCGTTGTAATATTCTATCATAAGAAATGTCTTGTAGATCAGATTGCACGTTTTTAGATTAAAACCTGAAATAGGTGACACTCAATGAATGACAATTTTTTACGACGTGCAAAGCGCACTCGTTGACCCTTTCCCTTTATTCCCATTTCGATAACTATTCAGATGAAATATCCGTTAATTGTATAACTTACAAATACAAAACAAAATCGTCTGCGCACCAAAGCGGATGATGTTGCTTCACTTGTAAGAAATTCAATTTTATCATACATTAAGAGCTCCCCCTGAAATCATATTACATTCTTCATTACTTTATCTGGAGATTATATCCACGTATCTTTGAAAACGTGTGAGAATTATCTAATTCTTCACCAGAAAACTATTGTCATATTCTCAATTTAAAAATTTCAAGATATTACAAACGTTTCGATTAAAAAAACAGATAACTGCCTAACATGATTTCTTCGTACTCAGATACCTACACAGGTTAAGAAATAACAATATATATTATGCTTTTGAAAGGACTATTGTCACCTGAAAATAAAATAATGTGTGAAGCAGTTGAGTCGTGGAAGTGCGTGCAGTTGCGTCTTGTTTTGAGGTTTCCACTCGCATGAATGCAGAATTCCTTGTATCGCCGTTGACCGCGCAGGGGAGCGAGTAACAATGGCTGTCTGGGGGGCGGCCCTAGGCTTTTGTGCTCGGCAGCACCCGTTAAGTGATGAGCTCGAAGCGCCCGCCCCCACCCCACCCCCCATCCACCCCATGCCTCTGCCTCGGCACAAAGACGCGCGGCGACGACGACGCTCCAAACAGCGCCCGGAAAGGAGCGGTCGCGCGCAACGGGCGCATCGCCCCCGCCCCCGCCCCCTCCCCCACCCCTGCCCCCGCCACCACCCCGCCCTCACCTCCGCCACACCCCGCCCCGCCTCCTGCCCCCCCACCACCCCGCCACCCCTCCCCCCGCCATCGCCTCCATCCTCGCCACCGCCACCACCCCCGCCATCGCCCCCGCCACCACCCCCGCCACCACCCCGCCACCACCCCGCCACCACCCCGCCACCACCCCGCCACCACCACCGCTCACCCTCTCAGCAACGTCACTCTCCCCGCCCCTCCGCCACCCCTCCCTCCGTCTCTTTCACCTCCATCGTCACATCCCTACTACATCGCTACCCCCACCGCGCTAGACTGCTTCTCCGACAGCTCTCTCGCCTCCTGCCAATATCAACTCCCCTATCTCTCCCGTCGTGTGGCTCCCCTCCCCCCCACTCTCCACCGCTTCTCCCAGAGCCCCCTTTCCTCGCACTACACCCCACTCCCGCCCCTTCCGGCACCACTCACTCCACTTTGCCCTTCCATCGCTCCTACCGCTGCACTCAACTCGCTCCTCCCACCTCTTCTATCTAGCGCACCCTGTAGAACTTGCCCTCCCTTCAAACTCAACTGGGAGGTACTCGCCTCCCATCGATCTCTTCACAATCCTCCCAGCGTTCCCGCGTCCCTCTGCCTGTTCCCATCTCTTCTATCAACATTGTCTAAGACTCACCTCAACCCATTCCTGTAGAAGACACTCCCGTCAATGTTGTCGCAAGTCTGCTGACCTCGTCCTGCCACTGCCACCGACGCAGAACTCCACCCGCTGCTTACATCGTCCGCGTCTACCGCCCGTCCTCCTTCCATGCTGCCGAGTCCTCGAACACGGCACGCTCCTTTCCCCCAGGCCCCTCCCCCTTCCAAAAATCCTCCCGGTCCCCCAACTCGGCCTGCTCCTTCCCTCGCGCCAGCATTGTCACACACCCATCATTCTCACCAAAGTCCCCCCGCTGCTGTTTCCAGCCATCTCGCCAAGCACATCGCGTTCCATCACCCTCTTGTGAAACTCTAAACGCGCCTCCCAGCAACTTCATCATGTTCCTCCCTACGCTACAGATCAGCTGCTTGGGTCGCGGGTTCGAGTCCCGCCTCGAGCATGGTTAAATTTGTGTTCGTCCTTTCACACCTTATCATCACCATATCGTTTCATCCTCATAGTACCATACCGTTAACAGCAATAGTGGTCGCTAATGACCTAGATGTTGATGCGACTTTAAACAACATATATAAAAAAATGAGTGCAGGCAAGACAACATAATCTATTTTATGGAGCGAGAAATATATCTTTTCAGCAGGTCTCTCTGACGTCCTCTACCACTGCTGAGCTCGTCCCACCATCGCCTTTCCTCTGAATGGTAGTTTGCCAATGACGCACTGTATTATTGTTACGATACCTCACGCCTGACCTCGTCCCCCGCCCTCTGCTCTCGCCAGGGCCTCCCTGAGCCTTTGCCTGCACAGGCGCATTCGCCTTACAGCGTAACAACACGCAAGCCCACGTGAATAGAGAGATTATCAAAAGCATAATGACCGTCCTTATCAATGGGCAGCATTCATGGTTCACGTCAGTGAGTGGAGGGGTGCGTACAGTATCATCTCTCGTTGCAGATAGAATGGAGTGGTTTGGGTTAGAGGAAGATATTTTCTATTAGATGTTGGAAAGAGGGAACTTTTTTATTATATTTTAATGTTATTTTATTACTTATTCATCATTATTTTATTATTATTAGTAGTAGTAGTATTAATCATTATTTTTTATTTTATTATTCTCTCGTATTAAGCGGATATTATCAACCGTACGCCATGTTATTGGGCATATGTAAAAACGTTTTGGAAATAATCACGAGCCAAATTGTCCAGCACAACGAAAGGCAGTTTTGAATAATGGAGCTGTATTTTCTTTGCTCCACATCACTTGTAATTTTGTATTACTTGCTTAAGGAAAACCCTATATGAGACAGTAACTTAATCATTACACTTGCATCTCGATATTTTACCAATATTCTAACTAATTAGTGTGAAAATACGCTTAAAATTTCTATATTTGTAATTTAATAGCTACCGATAACATTAGTAGAGTTTTTTCGTGTTTTCAATTAATATATTATAAACTTATCAACTGACAGATTTCGAATTCAATCAACTTTAATTTACTACATTCCTTACCTATAAGATCAATGAACAGTGTTGAAAGAATAAAAGTAACAGTGCCTCAGAAGTAACATGAATGTAACACTGCATCACGAGAGTGAAAGAAATGACATTTATAATAAAAACAGAAACCTATCATTCGAACGATGCAAACTTAAATATGTAGAAATAAGAAGAGCAAGGGCGAGGTCATCATTTATGGATATCATTTCTATTGTGTCTCCTGACTCTAGCAATGGATAAACGCCCAGAATGCCATTCAAATCATCAGCTGAATAAATCAACCTGTCGGTTGAACTGTTCTATAATTTGAAATGCTGTAAATTGAGATTAGCTAGGAAGCGGTGCGCATGCGGGCAAAGCTGAGAAGGTGGAGTAATGGATTGGAGGCCAATCGTATGAAAAGTGTGAAGGGACGACAGTGAACGAGAATAGACAAGGAAGAAGAAACGTTTGAGACAAGGTATGTGGTAAGCGCAAAGGAGACGAGTAGCCTGGTTGATGATGAGGGCAAGGGATGTTGACGAGAAGGGGAACGAAATCAGCTGTCCAGGTCTTGTGAGTGCTGATGAAGGAGGAGCTGGTGAGTTGGGGAAGGCCAGAAGAGCGAGGGTAAAACGGGGACTGGCAGAAGAAGGGGAAAGGAAAAAATAAAGCCAGATAATTAAAAGAAGGGTATTTTCGAGAGGAAAAAGAGAGATTAATGCGAATTGACGATGGAAGGAAAGTGTAGATAGTGTCTAAAGGATGGTGGATGTCGATGATGAAAACCAGAACTCAGAAGATCACGAAACACAGAATGGTAGGACAATGAAGCGTAGTGAAGAGAGAAACAGCAAGCGGGCGAGGCAAGGGTGCTGAAAATTTCGAATGCTCCAGAGAACTTGAAAGCGGAAAGAGCAATGGAGGGTAAGGGGTGCTTAGGAGAGAATCGATACGGTGACGGGGGTGACAAATCGAAGGATGGAAAGGAAAGGAGTGAGTGGACGAGTTATGGGACACAGAAGAACGAGAGAAGGAAAGAGCCCGCGGGAAGAATGAGGAAATACAACGCTCGGCGGAAGAGAGCGTTGAAGGGTTTTTACCTGTGGGGCTAAATTGGGTCTGAAAATGGGAGGAAGATGAGAGTAACAAAGTGAGCGGAGAAGGGTGGCTATGAGCGGTGGTACGGATTGCGGTGAGTCGGGGCGGGGTGTGGTGGAGTGAGGACCAAAGGGCAGGGTGGGGTGCGGTAAGGCGGGGCGGGGAGCAGTGTCGCCTGGTGTGGCGGGGACGAAATAGTGGGGCGGGGTGCGGTAAGGCGGGGCAGGGCGCAGTGGGGGCGGGACGTGGACGAAAGGGTGGGGCGGGGTGCGGTAAGGCGGGGGGGGCGGGCGCCGAGGAGCGGGGGGGGGGGCGAAGGGGTCGCAAGGGCGCGTGGTTTTAGTTGATTGCTGGAACGGCGCACGGACGCGGAAAGGCCGCCGGCGACGTGTCCAATGGCGCACTCTGCCCTGTTTCAACGGAAGTTGCTGCCATCAATTAGAGAACTTGACTGCAATGTCCAATCAAGGTCACGTCCTCTAAACCGCATTTAGAGCAACCGAAATCTGCTTCCCCAGAAAACGAATGTTCGTAACACAAAAAAATATGTCTAATAATATCTCTGGAAATTATTATAATTTAAAAATTAAACAATATATTCATATTTTATTTTGGTTGCAGAAATAATACAGATCTATCTGTTATTGCATACGCCATCTTGCCTAGAGGCAAGATGTTCTGAACATTCTGTCAAAATCTGACCTAAAAACAAAATATAGGAATATTACAGTTAAGTAGATAGTAAAACGCAAAGCCACAAGAGTAACACCAAGACTTCCGCTATTCGTAATGTCACATCTTCTTACTGCCCAAAGCCCATCAGTAGTATGAACAAGACGTATGCTGTATTAACTAGATCAACATTTACTGTTTTGCTCAGAATGTTGAACTGTTTTCTCCAATAATACTGAGATGTTTGTTTTGTTTTTTTATTTTTTCGTTAACACATTTACTTAAGGGGAATATAAATACCTAATTATTTATTAAGACCGATCATTCTATGGCAAACATCATAGAGTTGAATAAGGTAATTTACTGAAATATTAAATCAAAACGCTTTCAAATTTAAATAAACAGAGAACATTTTTCGTAATAATAAAAAAAATCTGCATAACATTATTTGTAAGTGGAAAATAACTATACATTTATTTCATTTAAGAGTTTATCATCCTGTTCACTTTTAAATAAGAAAAAATTCTTCCAATAGGTCCAATTCCATACGCACACTTCACTACATTGGCTCTATAAAATATTCTAACTCGTTTAATTTTTTGTAATATTGCCCTCAATTAAATATACTGTCAAAATGATATTGCATTACTTATATTCAAATCCCCTACTGAGTTACATCACTTCAAAAAACACCCAAAAATCCCTCACAAAAAAATCACTGAAATGCTGTATTAATCATTTACGTCCTTTCGTCAGAAAGTATATTTTCTCTCTGGTTGTTGATTCGGACCGTTTTCTTCAGTCGACCTTCTCGGTAACATCACAAGATTAGCAACTTCTGATTTTATTAGAGAAGCTCGTGTTTATACACAGTCTTGACTGATCAAAGATGAACGAAATGTAATATCGAATTTCAACTCGTTACAATACATACTAAAATAGGTAACAATAGGTTTATGGACTTCAAGAGAACGCCATAGGTTCCTGAAATCAATTATGCACGTCGACAGTTTACAATGTTTTGTTACATTTTTGTAAGCGTCTGGTTAGGAAAGTTTCTCTTAATAAAAATCCTAAACGACGTAATTTTAAGTCTCTCCTAACAAACATATACAACGTTGGTACACAACTTTGAAATTTAAATCCGTAAATTCGCGAGGTTGAAAATTTGTGTTTATACTAGTGATGGGTCGATACCTGAATTTTTCGATACTCGATACAGTTGAGATACTCGATACAGCTGTCTGAGAGCTTCGATGGTCAATATTCGATACCATACTACTTTAAAGGCTCAGCAGCAAAAGTGGTTCAATCAGAATTGTAAATACATATTTTGTTCTTTACACATGGATACATATACTACTTTAATATTTGAAAACTATTGAGATGAACATATATTTTGTAAAGTTTTTAAAGATTCTTGCTAAGGAAAACTAACATTCTCACTCTTTCTGCTTCCATTCTATTTTGTTGCTGTTGTTGTCGTCACATATCGATCCAGCTGCACTGGGAAATGTCTCCAAAAACAATGTAGCTGTGCGAATGTACAGGTATCGAACAGCACTTTTTCTTAAATTGGGGAGAGTCACTTTATTTTTCCAGTAAGATAGTACATTTGCATCAGGAGGAAGAAAGTCCGCACATTTAATTCATCTTCTTGTGTTGCATGATATTTCGTGTTCACTCTTCAGAAATTCCTATAAAGAAATCACATGTCAATGCATTTTCGGGGGTTCAGTATTTAAGGATGCCCATCAAATAAATTAAATGAATTAAAATTTTGAACACTAAATGCTTGTGTAATTTGAAATTTCTAATGTAGATAAAGACAATGAGTTATTTGGAATCATATACAGTGATTTAATTTTTTAAACTACTGAAATATCGGAGAATCCAAATCGTGATTAAAGGCTAATTTTCTTGGGAGCATTGTGTATCTAGGTTCAAGATGTATAATTAATTCCTTGAATCTATTGTCCTCAATAATACTGATCAATTGATTATCTTTGCGTATCACGTAAGCAAATTTTATTGTTATTGCTATTGAACGATTGTCTCCTGATTTAAATTTGTTCTTTGTGGCCAAAAAATCAATGAGTGTTGGTTGATTTGTGTTGGAATCTGATGATCTTGACAAGACTGGCAATGAGTCATTAACTTCTACCACTTCACTTGTACGAACTGCGACGATTCCAACGTCCGGTGCAACATGTGTTGGCTTGGCTCTCTCGTGTTCGGTGGAGCTGAATACTACTATGCGTATTGATGTAACGTTTCTTTTTTAAATTTCTAGCATTATATAATTTTCCACTAGGCGAAAGTGGTTTTTTTCATATTCTATAATTAGGACAATTGTCATCTTTCGAGTCCTTTTCAAAATAATTCCATATTTCACTTTTTTTATAGAAAGCACAAATCCAGTCGTCCTTTTGTCACTTTAAAATGCAGAACTGAACTCAAGGGCTCCGTCAGTTGCCTCCGCGGTGGGCTGAGGAGGGGAGTATCCCGGGAAGAAACGCTGTCATCGAGCATTGCTTATCGTGCCTGTTGTCAGTAGATTGCCGGGAGCTCACAAGGAAGAGTTTCCCAAAGCTGAATTGGTATCAAATTGCGTGCTATCTCAAGAGATGGTGACAAACGCTAGTGAGATAAGGAGGGAGGCACGGGGCTCGCACGTTGCAGGGTTGGGTAATTTCAACGACTGTAAGTGAATCCAAACAGATGGACACTTTCTTGTTGTAGAAAAATAGGAGAAAGAGGAATATAAAGAAGACAATTCTTCCGTAAAATCAGAGGAAATGGGGAATGGCATAAATAATTGAAAGTATCGAGTCATATTCCGAAATTATCGATCGCACTCGATACCACTTATCGAGGGTATCGAAAATATTGGGGACCCGTCTCTAATTTATACCGTTAATTTTTTAAATTTATATATATTTTCATAGGTAATATACAATATTAACGGTGTTTTGGATCTTTGGTCTTCAGAGTACCTATTTTTGAATTCTTATTTTTATTCATGGATACAAAGATTATTATTATTATTATTATTATTATTATTATTATTATTATCTTCATCATTATCATATCTCATGAAATTCTCAGCAGCTTGTGCTGAGTTCAATTTGCCCATTCCCGCCACGATAAGGAAAGACCTCGGTCACTAGGGAGAGAGATTTCACTCTGATCACCAAGACCGATATGGAAGCCTCATTTGGGTTAGTTCAAGAACTTGCGAACTATATAACATGTTTGCAGGATCACTGATTTCTGTCAGAAATTTATTATTCGTAGAGATAACCCATTTTTTAGATATTTCCTGAATTTTTTGTTACATTTCTTACTTATTATTATTATTATTATTATTATTATTATTAATATTATTATCTTTATTATTTACTTTACTATTATTATAGTTATTAAAATAATTTCTTACATTTTTCAAACCGATAAGTATCGCCATGAGTTAGAACGGACATGATTTTCTCGGAAGGGCCTGAAACACGCCCATGTGGTAAGTTGGAGCGCAGAAGCAACCTCAAACACTGAAGAGATGAGCCCCGTCCGTGAAGGGTGTTTGACGATCGTGGCCTCTTCCCGCATCGGCTCTTTGGAACACCTGCCAAGCGCCACCTTGTTTCTCCACTCACGCACGTCTCGCCAAATGGTGGACAAGCGTGGCCAAGTTGTTTGCAACGAGTGGCGGTGGTCGATCGATGCACCAATACTCAAAGCCCCTTAATGCTTTGGGCGAGGACAAATAAATTACATACACTTCGAACTAGACTTTAGAAATATGAAAATTTAAAAAATCCAAAGAATTCAGCAAAAGACTTCCAAATACGAGGTCACCGGGATTAACAATGGAATATTAAAACGTTTTCATGTCTACGTATTGAATTTTATAGGCACAATGTCCCCACATCCCCACAAATGGAAATCAATAGCAAAAATAATGTGAACTGTGAATAATGTGAAGTTTACCTGGGCTCCAGATCAATTAATGAATTGCAACGGCATTAATTTCAAATATATATATTTTTTAAATATTTTCTAAGGGCACTAATTTATTTTATATACAAGCCTTACACAATGCTTCATTTAATAGTTTGAATATTCTCCATCTTAAACACGGCTGATTTCGAGTTGCAATGGCTCTGCATTCTTATTAACATCTGTGTGAGGCGGGTTGCATATCACAAATGCAGCTGACTGTACCTAGTGAACTATTTCAGAGGAATCGAGCATAACAAAATTACTATCATTTCATCAACACTTTTTAATTTTTTGTTCCATTTATGTTTATTATTTGTATTAAGGAAACAAACTAAATTCATATTTTGTATGGATTCTCATTAGGTTCTACTCGTCGGCCAAACTTCACAGGCACGAAGAAAAATGAAAATTATTGACCTTTGAAATAGGAATTCACGTTATTTCAGATTATTCGTTAAAAATATTCCCTTCTTTATAAACACCTGTAATCCCCAAATGCAAACAACGTCATCACAATGTCATCACATTTAAAGAGATCCTTCTTAAAGTGCATTTGTTGGAGGTAAAATGTCCAAAGACTAATATATACAAACAGTATACAAAAACTACCAACAAAACAACACCTCTTTTTTTCCTAATTAACTTCATTACATTATTATTATATATATTACGATATAGTGAAATAGAATTTACTCAGACATAAGTCTTTAATTTATAGCTGTTTTTTGCTGATGGAGGAAATTTTCAATATTCTAATATCAAGAAAAACCTAGGTAAGTTGCTGGCTGATCAAGATAAAAATATTCACGTTACATTATCTCTGAATATTTTTTAAGAAAGGAGTCACGCACGTTTATATCTCACGCTCATTTCTGTGACTGCAATGTATAACTTCTGGCACTTTCGAGATTACAACAGGCACAATTTTATCTCAAGGTTTTTACCTTCTCACTACGGAATGTGTTTTTATTTCTGTAAAAAAATCTCCCCCCAAGAATGCTAAATATGCATTCTTGCGTTAAATATATTAACTTTTTAGGATGTATGAAAGTAATACACTTAGTATAATTTTTTTAAAATTAAATATATTAATTTTGGAAAACTATTTATTCAGATATCTAGGTAAATGAGCATGGTTTTATACCTATAAGTATTGCCAACAACGTAAAAGAAGAAATTTATAAAAGTCTTTAACATTTTTTGAGTTCTCAGGAAAAAAAGTATGTGCATTAAAAACCGGTTGAACTTTTGATTTTATTTAATTTAAGTTAAAAGTAATTTTGTTCTTTGCAGGAGATGAATATATCAGTATATCAGTTCATTTTCACTGCTGTGGAGTATGATTTCAATGGAGAAAAAGGGAGAAAATAATAAAAATTTCATTTCTGTATGCTGTATTTTCTCCCTTAAAGATACTGTGAATGTGTTCTACATTCGCGAATTCTAGTTGTCGACGATACGTGGTTGTCAACATGATGTCATACGCGAAAAAAAATAGTCTTTTGCTTAACTGACGTGAAGGTGTCTTTGTGAAGAAGAACAAATAATTTCAATTGAGATACACTAGTATGCATTAATAGAAGACCAAAAATGATTATCTTCTTAATATATCTATGACCAAAGATATCGTCTTACATTAAAGACAAGCAGATCACTTCATATTTGAAAACTATTATTTTATTGGAATTTGTGAACTAAAATCATGTTTCGCGATCCAATATAGTAGCATCTTCAGGTATTCTATATAAAAATAGGCTGTAAAATTTAAATTTGCAAGTGCAATATCAAGAAAGCAAGAGTTAAACAAGACAAACAATATCAAAGAAAAATTAATCAATTCGCAGTCGTCATTTACATTTTCAATACAATATCAAAGAAGAAAAGAACTGTATGATTGTAACAAAAGCTTACATGTTATATTTTTAAATTCTTCTTTCCTTAAAATGATTTCAAATTTAAATGTTAAGATGAAATAAGTATTTAACTTGTTTGAAACTGATTGTATTACAGGACACCTGATGATGCGACTATATCTGGCAGCGAAATGTGGCCATTTTACTGTATAGATTCCAATAAAAAAGTGGTTTTAAAATGTGAATTGAACTGTTAGTCTTTAATGTAAGTAATTACTAAATAGCAAAATTTTAATAATTTGTTAACTGGGAAGGATTTAAGTTAGTTGCTGGAGTGCAGAATAAATACATTGTTCTGAGAAATTATTTTAGAACTTCATTGTTTAATTTTACATTTTGTGTGTTTTCTTTCATTAAATTATTTGATATAAAATGAATATTGTATATTTATATTGTATTTCACAAAAATACCCGAGAAATATCATGAATGTGTACAGTGGTTAAATTACCAGATGAGTCAAAAATTATGAATACTTTCGTTTCCGTGAAATTTACTTATATTAAGCGAAGGAGAGCAATCCGTGAGATTGTTTCATCAGAATCTAACAAATAGATAACTTGTTCTTTTGTCGCTTAGATATGAAATAAAATTAACTCAGTATCAAGGTCTATCTTGTACCGTTCGTTCAATGAAAACATCTTGACTGACTACTACCACGTTCTGCAATTCAGAAATATGTTCTTGAAGTTGTTCTCTCAAAAACTGTTGAAGAATTCATTTTTATATAAATTTAGCTTATTTGTAATGTATAAAATCTTCTATCAATTTTAATTTTTAAAATGAACAATGGGAATTCATAGTTTTTTTGGCGTGAATAACTACAGTATAGAATTTTTTCAAATTCCCTTTTGTTTAATGAATGTATAAATTGTTGCTCATATTAAAGAAAAATAATATTTAACATTTTCAATCCTAACTATTTTCATCACAAATTTGCAAAAGAAAGTAGTTTGCGAATTTATTTCATGGGACACAAAGAGCTCGTACCAAATGCTAAGCAAAGAGCAAGACACCTTCCTGGTGTAAACTGCAAACTAATAAAAAAAATGACAGAGTAAAGACAAAAGTCAGATGAATCTCGTCCAAATTCGAGAGCTCTGACCTCTTCGCCGTGGCTACCTAGTCAGGAATCCCTTGGAGAACAGTATCCTCTGCCAGTCAGTGAGCGCTCTGTGCGGCTTCAAACAAGGGGGTGCTGTAGAAGAGGTAATGAGCGAGAAGGGTGGCCTTGTTTCCCGGATTAATCGTCCACTAGGGGTCTCCCGCATGGGACCGTCACCGGAGCTGCCTCCGAGCCGATCACCACCCACAGGGGAAGGGGGGCGGACGGCAGAGGACGCTGTTGCGAAGGGCGGTCGGTGAACCAGCAACAACGCTTCAAACTAAACCGCCATAGCAACCACCTGGGACGCATTTGGTTGATTGTGAGTGATTTCAGGCAAGTGAACAACTGACGTCATTAGTCTCGTAAGTGTTGGGCAGATTTTTTTTTCTCGGGAGGTGCGGGCGATCATCCCCCGCTGGAAGGGAGATCCGGTGCCGACCTACCACACGGCTAGCGGAGTTTCTCTAAACCAGGTACCTCCCACTAGCATGGTACCGCCCCATAAGGGACAAGATCGAAGCTCCCGACAGATCTCCCGGCTTGTGTAGTAGTGTAGTGCATGTTAGTGTAAGTATGACAAAGAAGAAGAAAACCAGATCGCGCGCGGTCCGTGGCCCGTTTGTTAGGGTACTGCTCCGGTATTCGTCTGGTGTTGATCGGAGAAACCACGGAAAACTACCGATCAGAGCAGCCGATCTTTAGAATTCTCCTCCAGACAGCGACTGAATTCGACCTAACTGACAAGCTAGTGTCGAATCGGGAACTTGAACCTAGAGCATCCCCGTTAGGGGCACAGCAGTGACATCAGTTGATGCATTAAGTAGCGAGGTTATTAGTTCCTTAAGTGCAATGCATGTTACTTCCCGGAAAGAAAATATTATCATTACCCGTTGGAAAGAGAAATTCGGCCCCAAATTACACATCGGATATCGAGTTTTTCCTCACAAGATAATTCACCCAGCGCTATCCCAGGCAAGAGAAGCTTTGAAATCCGAATTTCCTTCCCCACGTGCGGAATAGTAGAACCAGTAAGATACATTGTGCATAAAGGGGGGATAAGGTTTTAAATATCACGTGAAGTCCGCAGACCATTTGTTAAGGTCCATAATTTGCCTAGTTTATGTTAATCAAAATCTACCTTTCAGAGTAACAAGTGGCCAGAAATCTTCTCAAGACCCTGGATGAATTTGGCTCACCTCTCTCTCTACTCCCTCGAGGTTTAGCTCATTGGTCAGCGTTCTCGCTCTCCATGACGCGCCTAGGGTTCGGATCCCGATCGAGGCAGATTATAATGTGCATTTTCCTTGCAATGAGCCAGTACATGTTGCATGTGACGATCAGAAAACGCACTGTTCAGGTTCAGAAGTCCAGAATACGGCGTGGAAATGTCTTCGTGCTAACCACACGTACCCCCGTAACCCCAGTCATATATGTACAGTTTGTCCCCCCTTTAGTCTCTCTTCTTTCTCGTTCGTATTTTCTACTTCATTTTCATTTATGATTCCCTTCTCTCATTTTTCTCTTCTCTTCCATTTCTATACATTAATGCTGTTCGACCCTAAGCCGCCATCCTTATTGAGGTTTTCTGGGTTTACTTAAGGCGTATGCCGGGATGGTCCCTAGTTTTGCACTCCCGGACGTAAATGTACACATTTCCCTCCCCTCATACAATAATGGAGTTCCACAAGATATCTGCGAAAAACCCTTAATTCTTTATTACAATAAAGATTAGCTGACTCAGAAAAGTATAATTAGTCAATTATTCTAGAGAATTATAAAACCATTATTTATTTTCTTGTTTAATTTACTGTAATTGTTCCATCCTTAATTTTACAGGGAACTAAATGTTAAATTTAAAAACAGTGCTTCATCAAGATTCAGCCGAGAAGCCAGCCCATCCATCATTCGAAGAACTAAACATTGTAAAATTTATACATAGGGCTTAGTTTTTTCAACTTTAGTTTAAGTACTGAATGTAATTTAGTTTTTAATTACTTATAAATTAAGATCTGGTGGCTAAAAGCCTAAATTGTAATTCTATGGCCATAGAAATGTGTAAAAAAGTTGTTAGATGGTACTGTCAGTTGTAAAAAGCACTTATTTTGTGAGCAGTCAAAATTGGTAATTAATGACATAAATTCTTCACTTTTAAAAAACAGGTTTATGCTCATTGCTAGGAAACCAATCATAGAAATGGATTATACCAATAAAATCTCAAATTTAGAACATTTTTTGGATTGATTGGTACCTGCGTATGCCTTTGAAATGACTGGAAAAACCATTTTTGGGCAAAATAAAAAATTTCTCTATGTATATGATAAGTTTCCACTAGCGGCCGCTAGAGTGCACTGAACAATAGGTGCACTGGCTACAAACGTCTGTGTATAGGCAACCTGTTGGGTGTACGTGTTTTGCATTTTACCTAATAGCAAGGCGCCATAGGCTATTCTTTTTAAGGGCAATGAGTATATAACTTCTTCATTATCGATTGGTTCTGCGTCACGCTCCAGTGACGTCTGGTGGTAACACCCACCCCTTTGCTGAGGCTATATAAGGGGCTCTCCGCCCCGCAATTTCTTGCCACTCTCCTCAGCCACGAACGCAACAACTTCTTGCCTGTGACGGGTGTTCCTCGGCACTTACCGATAAGGTTTTTTCTTGTGTCTTTATTTCAGCGTCTTCATTGAAATATTGAATTTTTGGAGTGACATTAGTCCACGCTATGATGAAATTGGATTGATTGATTTTTTTGATGTTAATGTTTAAATGTTCTTTGTAAGTTAATATCGCCTTTTGTAGTGCCATTTTTGTAAATTATGTATATTTACGGTGCGCAGGCACATTACGTATGTTTACAGAGCAGGAACTCGCGTCGAGCCTAACAAGCGGCGTTTTCCTTGCAGAGCTGCGTTGGGCGTAATGGCGGCGCAGTCTCATATGTTACGAAGCCTGCATATTCTCTAATTGTTTGATTGAATGTGGCAGCAGATGGCTCCAAGTCTTGAGTAAGAAGACAGAAGCGTATTGGACCTCTGGAGCACTTACTTCACGGAGGAAGGGCCCGTACGGCAGTGAACTTACAGCCCTACTTGTAGTACTCCGTTTGTTGGTCCCGTGAGCAACCGTACAAAGTTGCTCGGGCACCAAGCCGCAGTTGGCACTGAAGTGTTCCAACAGCTTTCCGGATAAGGTGGCACTATAATTATAATGATAAAAGGCGATATATTACGCAATCAATCTAATCCCATCAATTATGTATGAGTTCGTGGCAATTAGAAGTCGCTGAATAGGTTATTTTTAATGTTTCAAACTGTGAGACATTTCTTCACAGCATACCACTCAATTTGTTTGTATTCTTGTAATGAGAAGCTTATAAATTCGAGGCTTTTGTCATATTGTTAATGTACGTCAGCTGTTTGCGATCCTAAAATGAGATATTGGCAAATTCTGGTTTTAGACAAATTTTTCATGTTTTTCTAAATTCATGTTAAAATTGTTTGATGCTAGTAATTCTGTTTTATTACTCTTACAGCACTGTTAATCAACTGAGGAGTTCTGATTGTTATTTGTAATTTGTTTCTGTGATAAATAATTGTCATAAGTGAAGTTGAATTGTATCTCTGTAGCGTAGACTCTTTCGTTGAAACTCACTTGGGTATTATTGAACCTTGTGCCTTTTTCCTTTGAAAATAGCACCTTTACGATAGTCTGATTCCTAGTAACTTTTGTGTTAATTCCGCTCAACTCTGTTGGGACCTTACATGATCATAATTCGTTTTTATTGCTGTTAGTTCAGCTGGCGACCGTGATATATTTACATTTGGTTTGTAACACTTAATGCACTAGAATATATGAATAATATTATAGGTGTCTTAATTTAAATGAAAAGGATTTGAAGGTTAAAATATTGGAAGAAATGTTAAAAAGTAAATAAAGCAGATGAACGTTTCAGGTTATACTTTCAGAATATTTTTCTTTGACTCTGACAGTAGAAACGCTTTGGAACATACAGGAAATATCCACTCCTATGAAATATAATGAAGTGAAATGGTAGAGAATATTTTCCGGAGTTTGAACATTTTGAAAAAGTGAAGTACAAGTTCTATATTTTAGTTTCTTTGTGAATATGTAATAATTGGGAAATCTTTTACAGGAAATTGCTGCCAATACTTCAAGGTGGTTTAACATTAAAAAGGGACTTTGTATTTCACGTACAGCCAAATATTAATAAGTAGAATTCCATTTTGAACACATGATGGTGAAATTGGTGTCATCTTCACTACCCGAGTGTTTTGAAAAAATTCACTAGCAATTGATGAGCGAGTAATAAACTTTACTGCCGACTTTTTCACAAAGGCCATTTCTTTGACCGACATGGATGGCCGAAGTCGCTAAGAGCGAGTACCAACTCAGCGCTTCAGTCCGAAGGGTCGCATGGTCGAGTCCCGCCTTGGGCATGGTTGTTTGTCCCTTGTCTTTGTATGTATGTGTTGTCGCGAAGGGCCTTGCGTTCTGATGACCCCAGATCAGAGGAGCCCGCAAGTGTGTTGGTGTCTAGTGTATGGTCGAATATGCGTCCCATCGGGACGTAAAGGGTAACCGGCTGGAGGCTGGATAAAATCCCTAGGAAAAAAACTTTTTTCTTCGTACGTTTGGAAATACTGCAATACAAATAAAACCGTACAAGGCTAACAGAATAATTTGGCATCAGAGCACCAAAGAAAGTATTTCATGAAATTATTTGTTTTCATTTACATTACAATAAGAGCGGAAGAAGTGCACAATTGCCAACGTATATTCATGTTCGTTACTTTAGCAGCATATTCCGGTTAAGATGTCTTTTGCTATCACGATATGGATTCGCAGATGTATAGTTTACTTTCTTCGGGAAAAGTGCGTTTCAAACCATTCTATGACAAAAAAACATAGAGATTGTCTGTCACAAAAGAGAGGAAAAGGGTCAGAGACAACTCTGTATAAGCTGAGGGCGGATCCTCCGACAATCTATCTCCCCCTTCCAACGGAAACCTCTACGACGGAAGAGTTATCGACTCGTCTGCAGCTTTTGGTTGAAACGCAAAAGGATACAAATCGAGACCTTCAGGTCAGCGCGTGGCTTTGAAGCCTTTTAATCAATTCTGATTGGCATGTGGTTATTAAAAAAAGGAGGCAGAAAGAAGCGGCCACTGTAGCAGAAACTGGGAGAAAAGTTTCAAGAGTTGACTACCTCTGATAGAAATATGAATCGGAGACATTGATTTGGGATTTTCCTGGAGTTACTACGAAACAAAACAAACTTCCTGGACGATCATTAACCGTTTGAATTACTAAGAGTAATTCTTGGAGAATTCCTTAATTGAAATTTAAAAACCAAAGATAAATATAACACAATTGTAAAGACACACAATCTCAAGAGCAAATCCATTGCTTTTACGTACTAATTTATCGTTGTTTTTGTTGTTGGGTGTTGGTTCATGTCGTCCGAAAATGTTCACGAAGCTGGCTACAGTAGTTGTAACTCATCCTCTACTACCTTCTTATACTCTTCAGTTCTCCACACTCGTATTAGGGCGGTCGTATTCAGTAAAGTTTTATAAATACATTATACCTAGACATATACCTACACATCTCCTTCAATTACATTCGTAAAATAAATGCATTGAAACTAAAGTGCAACAAAGAAGTCCCCCCACAATTTCACCTAGATGGTGTGAGTGATGGCAACAGAAATTATGTTACAAGCACGAGCTGCAGTTTGTAGTCAATAAAAGAAAATGTAAATTTCGTGTTCACCACAATCAATGAAGTGTAGCCCTTCACTTATTTCTGAGCGATCTGGTTGCTACCAACATAAATGCAATTCATAATAGGAGGCCCTGACTAAGGTCAGTGCGGCGAGACTTTCCTGGCAGACGTTATATTTTATTATTCTGATAACCAGGATTTTCTTACAACAAAATAATCTAAATGACGCAGTGTTCTATTAAAATAATGCAAAGAGGAAGTTAAAAACAACCCAACGTCCGGCGTCCGTTAATGAATTTAACAATCTACTGCTTCTTAATAACCATAGAAACAAATGCGTTAGAGCTAAAGATGGTGGGTGAGTACTAATATTAAAATAAATTTTATTTGTCTTAATGCATTTTTGTTATAATAAGGAAATATAAACAGTATTAAACGACTCACAGACTCTATAAAAAATTACTGCTCCATGATTGGAGTAATGATGAAAATAATTATAACACTTAACACTGTGTCCTCAAGATTTGTACAATGAAAGGTAATAGTAGAACAAACCATTTGGACTATGCAAATGTTCCACGCAACATATTCAAGAATGTAATACGAAAATGGAGCTTAACCCCAAAAGCAATATGAGTCCACTGAAAGCCGCTGCCAGCGCCCTCCGCGGCGGAGATGAAACCCAGAAGCTGCGGTGGCAGCGCTGGCCGCGCTCGCTGCGCGCGTGGCTGCGGGCACCGAGGGGGTGGGGTGGGGGCGTGGCCCGGGGAGGGGTGTGTGTGAGATGGGGGAGAGGACGAGCCTGGCGAACGGGAAAGGGGAGGAGAGAAGTGAGGCGGGATGTGGCGGGGCGGGGCGGGGTGTGGCGGGGCAGGGGGTGGCGGGCGGAGGGGGGCGTGGCGGTGTGTGCCGCGGCGGGTGTGGCGGGAGGGTGTGGCGGGGTGTGGCGTGGCGGGGTGTGACGGGGCGGGTGTGGTGGGTCAGGGTGTGGCGGGCGGGTGTGGCGGGCGGGTGTGGCGGGCGGGGTGTGGCGGGGCGGGCGGGGTGTGGCGGGCGGGGTGTGGCGGGCGGGGTGTGGCGGGCGGGTGTGGCGGGGCGGGTGTGGCGGGCGGGGTGTGGCGGAGCGGGTGTAGCGGGCGGGTGTGGCGGGGCGGGCTGTGGCGTGGCGGGGTGTGGTGGGGCGGGGTGTGGCGGGGAGGGTTGTGCGGCGGGGCAGGGTGTCGCGGAGCGGGGTGTGGCCGGGCGGGGTGCGGCAGCGCGGGGTGTGGCGGGCCGGAGGGGGCCTTTGGGGCAGGCGGGGCGGGGCTTGGGGGCAGTTGGAGTGGGAGGGGGAGGCGCTGGGGGTGGGGGAGGCTGCGGGTGACAAGTAGCCGCTCAAAGGGACGCACGCGCCAGCCGAGTGAAGCCCCTCTCGTCGCTCCCTAGCAACAACCCATCCCACACTCAGCTGCGTCCCAGAGAGGAAGGGTTGAAGAGTATGACACGCTTTAAAAATGAGTATTTAATAATAATAATAATAATAATAATAATAATAATAATAATAATAACAACAATAAGTAAACTTACGTAATATGATCGTTATATTACGTTCAAATATTGAGCAGAACTATTAGGCAGAGTAATAATTATTTTTCCACACATTCCTACGTTGGAATGGTGGTTTCATTTATATATATATAAATGAAATAAACATAATAAAATAATGACAAAAATATTCTAATTTTAAATTACTTTTAACAAATTGCATAAACCTAAATAAAAATACATATATTACTTTTAAATTGTGCAACATAATTTACAAATTTACTTACTACCAGTTGATGGTTCAAATATAAATTAACAAGTTTCATGGTGATCATATAATACAATTTGCAATAGTAAAGGATAAATCATTTTCGAAAATTCCTTGATATTATCATTTTTATATGATGAAATTATTTATGATTGAGTTTTCAACTTAAAATTGCAACTCATATCACACAATTTCAAAAAGGGTATTTCTATTATTATTTAAATTTATGTAATTTGTAAAAGTACCGTAGTTTATGATTAGATATTTTTATTGTGAAAATTTTAATAATACTTTTATCATTTCATGTGTATTTAATATAACCCTGAAGAAAACTCCAACATAGGGTTGAAACGTTAAGGAAAACTGAAGTGCTGATTCTCTGGCCGTCTAAACAACATTTTTTAAAATTTAACTTCAAAAACAAATAAAGTAGTAGGGACTTGTAACAGAGAAGTCTGCACACGTTTACTTCAGCTGTGGAATTTCTGCTTCCATTTTTACAATACTAATATATAAGTAAATGTCCGTTCTGCTTCTGCATTCTCCACACAAATCTCCTCCACCCCATTGTGTGTTCTTTATCTACAGTATGTTTCTCCTCTTCCTTCTCATTCCTTTAGCCGCGAGAATCTAGGAAAGGAAATTCCTAAAGTATATGACGTCACCAGCGCAGGTGCACTCGGAGCTTCGTTTCGCTCCAAGCGGTGGCTTAACTCCTGCCGTGCCTGACTCTCCTTTTACGAGAGTTCGATTTTCGGCCGTTATGCATTTTTATGACGTTTTTGACATAAAAATGTGATGGGAAGAGTGTGTTGCACAGACGTAAGTTTGTTTATGTAAGTCGCGTAGGCTGAACGACGAAGGTTTGCCGCCAAACAGGAATCATGCGATTGATAACGAGTGAATTTAGCCCTAATATGATTTTGGAAGTCTAAAGTGTCAGTAATAGTGACGTCGTGTCGTAGCTGGTGACGTCCTGGGCTTTCTGAATATTTATGCCAGTAGACAGTTGCTTCATGCCTAACTTCACTAAAGCCTTAAGATCTAGGTGCTTCCCTACTACAGTACTCCTTAAATTCATTGAATTTGAATTCTGAATGCCTCTCTAAAATGATTTTACAAGTCTAACAGGGCAGCAATAGTGACTTCGTGTCCTATCTGGAGACGTCATGGATTTTCTGAGTATTTACGCAAGTAGATATTTGCTTGATGCTTCCCTACAATCGTATTCCCTCAATCATTGAATTTTAACACTGAATGCATCTCTAAAAGAATTTTGAAAGTCCAATTGATGGATTGGTTGATTTTTTCGTGTTTCAAGACGCGTCAACTGCTTCGGTCATTTGTCCCGTTAGTGTAGTGCATGTTCTTTTCCTTGGGAGATGGCGGTGATCTTCCCATACTGGATGGCCAGATCCGGCACCGACCTACCGTCGGCTAGTGGGGTTTCCCCCAAACCAGGACTCTCCCACCAGCGGTGCACCGCCCCAGCCGGGACAAGCACTAAGCTCCCGACCGGTCTCCCGGAATATGTGGTAGTGTGGTGAATGTCAGTGTACGTGTGTGTGTAAGACGAGAGGATAGGTCAAGGAAGAGGAAGGACAGATCGCGCGCGGTCCGTGGCCCGTTTGGTAGGGTACTGCTCCGGCATTCGCTTGGTGTTGATCGGAGAAACCACGGAAAACTACCGATCAGAGCAGCCGGCCGCTAGAATTCTCCTCCAGGCAGCGACTGAATTCGACCTAGCTGAAAGCTAGTGTCGAAAATCCTGCTGCCGTGGGGAGTGTAACCTAGGCCCTCCCCGTCAGAGGCGTTGCAGTGACATCAGTTGATGCTCTGAGCTACCTCTATTTGAAAGTCCAACGTGCCAGCAATAGTGTCGTGTTCTCGGTAGTGACGTCCTGGACTTTCTGAATATTTTTGATAGTAGACTTTTGCTTTGTGCCTGACACCACTAATTTCTTCAACTCATTGGTCTAAAATACGTCTACATATTCCATGCGCTGTCTTAAAACACGAAGACAGTCGAAAGAGGAGGGGAAAACTAGTCTTCGGCCCAAACACGAGCGAGGATCGTGATATCATATTCTCTTGCCATGCCCCCGAAGTGTATTCACGCCCATGCTTGGAGTTCAGTATTCGTCGTGACGAAGAAGATAATGATTCTGATGTGGTGGGTAGTGCACCTAAAAGATTGAGTCAATTATTTGTAAATAATTTAAATAAAATGTACTTTTTGTACGTGAAAATAAAACTAAAAGAAAATACTGGCGAGAAAAACAAGAACAACTCCAGCTGCAGTAAACTTTATGATGAATTTGGATATGTCAACATGCATTATGTTTAATTTTAGTTTTAATTATATCTATGGAAACAACCCCTTCCGAATTTGGATTTTTACTGAATCCACTAAGCAATATTACAATTTTATACGCCCAAACATTTAGAATGAATTTTTTCAGGGCTACTGCAGAGAGGACATGATAACACCCTCAACTCTACCACCTACCGCTCCGCGACAGATGAGTTAACTCCCCCACCACCTTCCCTGACTATACCCACCCACCCTCCCTCCCTCCCTCCCTCCCTCCCTCCCTCCCTCCCTCCCTCCCTCCCTCCCTCCTGGTCAGTGCATCTCCTACCTGCCAGAACAGTATTTCTATCCGCGCTTTGAGTTCGGTCAGCGTTGTGGAGGAGAAGAGAAAAGAAAATATAGATTTTGAGATGTGTTGGTTAAGGCAACTAAAGTGTTCAATCCACTATTTGTAAATGATATAAACAAAGAATTACTTATTTACTGTTATGTACATAAAAATGAAAATAAAACAAGATCCTTCGAAAAATTAAGAACAATTCTAGCTGTAGTATACATTTTAGACGAAATTTGGGAGTGTCAAAGTGTATTGAGTATGCATAATTAGGGTTAAGCTAGTTTTATTCAAGTTTTAATTATATTCCTTGACGTAAATACCCTCTAAACAGTCAGGCAGTATTCCAATTCTGTCACCTAAAAATATAGAATAAAGCCCAACTTCCTCAGGGTTACAGGACGTTGCAGCGGAGAGGAAATGATATCACCCCAACTCTACCACCTCCGGCTGCGCACCGAATCAGTCAACTCCCCCACCAACTCCCCCTCCCAGCCTGTGTCCCCTCCCCACCCTGTACCTCTCATCCCTCAGCCCACCGCCTCGCGCGTTGTCGTGAACTTTCACGCTCCCGCGGGTTCTGTCGCGAGAAATATGACAGCGCTGTCCGGGCGATACACAGCCGTGCGACCGCAGCGCTGCTCGGTGGCCGTGGTGAGCACTGTGGTGCGCTCGCCCGAAAGTTGGCTTTTCCTTCTCCCTCCAGCCCTATATCGGCAATTTGACATATTACGCGGAGAACTTTGAATGCTGAGCGCATCGGTTTTCGTTAAGCGCCCGAGGAATGCTTGTTTCAAGAGTTTAGTTATTAAACATTAGCACGTCAGAGACACACATCCACAAAAGAGGATGAATTCTCCTTTTAAAGGGGAGCGGCCAAGATCCTGTGATTTTAAGTTGCTTGCTACTATGTGTGATGGACGCGAAACATTTCTTTTATTCCAGCAGAATAAACGACCTTCCTCCTTATAAGAAGTAATGCATCTTATGGCACAGATTATGATGTATTTTCATGTAAGATACGAATAATTGTTACATCACACATTCATCTATGCACAGTGAGTGAATTATGAGGAGGTAGAGGTAACCCAAAAAACCGACGACCGTTTTTCGCGCAGATATCAAATACTCATGTCGTCACATTAAAGCGGTTTCCTAAAATTACCTTTGATTCTTTATTTAATTTACAAGTCAGTAATACATAATATAGTGTATGCAACTTGTGTAAATTGTTAATTTAATACATTCTTATAAATTTAAAATCTCGTTTCTAACGTCGCAAATTTTTAAAACATGTTTTCATTCAACAAAACGTAACTCTATAAATTAGTTTCTAAACATAATATATACATACATATATACATAATATCATACCAGGTTCCTTTACGGTTATTTACGTTGTTAAAAGTAGGCCGAAAAGTGAACATTTATACTATAGTAGCGTATTAAATTCTCTTACCTTATATATTTATTATCATTGCTAGATAATTCTTTACACGCGAGCAGCCACATTACATTTTAAGAATTGCAAAAACCATTTGTAGCGGATCTCGTAGGTGTCTGGGATGAATACTTTAGTAATTTTTTGATATTGAGCAGAAACACCTGACTTACGTACTTGCCACAGCAGTTTGTTTGCTGGCTGCAATTGAGCATCGAAGAAAACGCTGAATATAACACCCGTATTTTGCCTAACCCTGAGAAGGAGAAGAGAAAATGAATGTTTATGTTCCATCTCCCTCTGAAACGCAGGCTGTGAGAGACGACGGAGGCAATCCGCAAGCGGGTCGTAATATTGGAGAAAATCTAAACAAAAGCCATCGCGTCCGGGAAGTGACCATCGTGCGTTTCAGCGCCCATCAGCCTCGTGGGCGGCGGGGGGGGGGCGGGCAGCGCTCGCTTTGTATGCATAGACAGCGCTCGGCGCCCACGGCTGCCGGGACGAGCGCAGCACGCTGGACCAAGTCTCAACCCGAGGAGGGAAATGGAAGAGCCGTAAATTTAAGGGCTGCTTTGTTGCGTCATCTACATGCATGTGAAGGCTCCCGCAGATGGAGTCACGCGAAGGCCCACAGCTGGCCGGAAGTCATCTCTTTAAAGGCTGAGATGCCGACAGATCTACCATGGATTTCTTCAGGGCTAAAATGCGTCGGGATCTTCCATATGGAGTCACCAGAATAGTAAGCATTCGGATTTTCATGTACGAATTGTATGGTTACTACTACTTCTGTCGAACAAAATATCCAGCAATTTATTTGATGTGGTACATTTTTGTTGTTGCCATATCAAAAAATAACATTTCTGTGTCGTTGGAAAACTCGAACACTTTTGATACAATCAATTGCATACGTCTTGTGACAAAATGTGGGTGTTTTGGGCTTTCAGAGGCTGATGTCTGTTTTTTTAGTAGCTACCTATCAGGACGTTCTCAGCGACTCCGTTTGAAGTAAAATAGGTATTTCCGTATTTTACTGAATATATAAGAGGAGTCTCCAAAAAGTCTGTTTGGGAACAATACTGTTTACAATTTGTATTGCTGATACGATGCAAAAGTGGATTTTGGAAGTATTATTGTGTTTTTTACAGACAATCTTCGTAATAATTTATCATTTCACGTGGTCAAGTGTACCTGCACCTAACGCTGCATCGTCTCACCCGCAATGTAGTTTAACAAGTCATTTTTCAAATCTACTTTCTCATATTCAGCACCAAATTTTATAGTAACTTGCCACAGGATTTAGTAATATCTCTCTCAAATACACTCTATAAAGGGCTTTCCAATTTTGTAATCTCTAATTGTTGCATTTGTAGTTAATGGTTTATATTTTACGCTATAATATTATTGATATATAGCTATATATATATATATATATATATATATATATATATATATATATATATATAAATACATGTTCAAAATCTTGTCTATTTATTGTGATGTTATTAAATACTTTCGAAATGGTGTACTTGCAAAAC
This sequence comes from Teleogryllus oceanicus, assembly GCA_964035755.1. Lineage (NCBI taxonomy): Eukaryota > Metazoa > Arthropoda > Insecta > Orthoptera > Gryllidae > Teleogryllus > Teleogryllus oceanicus. Next base: position 80,429,906 of record CAXIVR010000009.1, read on the forward strand.
ACAATTATTTTTCTGAATGTATCAACAGTTAGAATAATAGAACTTAAATTACTATTGGACAATAAAATGTTATTATTTATTTAATTTATTTATATCTTTTGAATTTATCTCTGCATATCTGAGTTCTCAATACTGCTTCAGTGAATGGAATTGTGAAGTGGTTATTTGGCCCTTATAGCGCCTTTAGTACTCTACAACCTCGATAAAATAAAATAAAATAAAATAAGAGGTAAGTTATGACTGGTAATGGGAACACTCGTGTCATTGTTTCGTAGCGCCCCAGACAATAAAGCTCAGTCGTTTGATTGATTGATTGATTTTTTCGTGTTTCCGGGCGCGTCAACTGCTTCGGTCAATAGTCCCGTTAGTGTAGTGCATGTTTTGTCTCTCGGGAGATGGCGGTGATCTTCCCCCGCTGGATGGCGAGATCCGGCGCCGACCTACCGTCGGCTAGTGGGGTTTTTCCACTAACCAGGACTCTCCCACCTGCGGGGCACTACCCCAGCGGGGACAAGCTCTAAACTCGAGACCGATCTCCCGGAATATGTGGTAGTGTAGTACATGTTAGTGTAAGTGTGTGTGTGTGTGTGTGTGTGTGTGTAAGGGGAGAGGATAGGACAAGGAATGGGAAGGACAGATCGCGCGCGGTCCGTGGCCCGTTTGGTAGGGTACTGCTCCGGCATTCGCTTGGTGTTGATCGGAGAAACCACGGAAAACTACTGATCAGAGCAGCCGGCCGCTAGAGTTCTCCTCCCGACAGCGACTGAATTAGACCTAGCTGAAAAGCTAGTGTCAAAAATCCTGCCGCCGTCAGGACTCGAACCTAGGACCTCCCGGTCAGAGGCGTTGCAGTGGCATCAGTTGATCCACTATAAAGCTCAGTCGTACACTTAATGCTCGTGCTACCGACGCTTACGTGAAAATTAGCAGCTGAATATGGAGAGTTACCGACGGCGCGAATATGGAAAGTTAGCCGCGAAGTCGCAAATATATCTAAATGTTAATATTCATTTCCAGTGAAAGATCTAAAAAAACTGTAAATCAGTTTGGACAGATTAAAGCAGGGTGGGCCAACCTTCGGCCTTCTTTCTTGTTCAGTTGGTTGGAACTAGCTCTTTTTATTAGATAAAATAATATTAGATTTTTGTAAAAAATCTATACCCTGTTTATTGGTTTGAAATTAAGTTTCAATAAAAATAATAAAGAAAACTTCTGCAAAACGGTCCCTGTAAAACAGTCGTTAGGATGTGAACTAGAAACTTTCAAGGACATGCCATCAGCAGCAATGGCAAAAGAAATTCAGGACAGGGTGACGAAAGCTAATCATTTTCCTCCCTCTGCGCTGTCCCCTCGCCGCGAGTATACAGAAAACAGATTTAGCTAAAAACCGTTGTCATTGGTAACTCTACCTACCATATGGCACTTTCTTTCTTACGGAGATATGGCAGCAGCTGACACTTTTCATATCTCCAATAACGGCAACCTTGACAGTAAGTTTTATTCGACAACCGTTATAAACCGTGGCGTGATACTTCAATTTTTACTACCATTCGATTGTACCTAAAATAGTGAAACTAATGACACGACGTTTCGAAGATGAGAACGACAGTTTCAGTCCAAGAAGCAGAGAAGTTACTTCTTTGTTGAACATACTGCGGTCAATGGAGTACTTCGTATCTATTTCAAAGACGTTTAATGTGAGTAAACATCAAAACATTGACAGAATTGGAATTGTATGTTTCATGTTAAGAAGCTGAAACTAAGTAGGAAAAATATATTTCATCAACTATCAAACATTGCTCGTAAAACTGAGGAGATCTTCTGAAATATGTATATGTTCAACGTAAAACCACTTTTAAGGATGGTTAAATTATTAAAAGATGTACTGTAAAATTGCATTTCATTGGATTTTATAAGACGGCTAAATCTTTTTTAACACTTTCCTTACTTCATGAAACGCGCTGTGGAAGAATCATTGATATTGGTAGTGAAGGTACTTTCAAAAAGATTATGAAAAAATGTGTAAATGATGTTCTAATTCTAGATGAGTGCACAGATATAGCTAACATCTGCCAGTTCCTTATCTTTGCCAGAAGAATTAACTTGAAAGTCTCGTATATCTGTAGAATTAAAATCTTCTCTTTAACCAATTCAACGTACGAAATAATTCTAAATAAATCAATGGTTATTCATAAAACTGGCTGAGTAGAAGTGTGTAAGGGGAAGACATATGTTGTTTGTTTTTTTCACTGCATTACCCGTCAGAAGGTTATCTGTGGAAAAATTAGAAAGCTCAGTGTGAGAATCAAAACCGTTGAAAAGATTCTAAATTTAACAAGGGGAGGTAACAAAGCTCAGAGATGCAGAACATTTCTGGCATTCCAGAACAATTTGGAAGCTGGGTATAGTGGAATTTCATTTTACTATGACGTGCGCTGACTAAGGGCTGAAAATAGTCTGCAGGAGAGTTTTGGTTGAGGTATTAAATATTGCATTTATCAAAAATAAACATGTTGGGTATCATCAAGAAAAACTGGAATAAATGCAGTTTTCATCAAAATATATCCCAGTTCTATGAACATATTAAAGGCTTTCACATAAAACATAGTATAATAGAAATTGCACTGTAGTGAAATAATACTTCATACTTTTCATCTCAAATAATTCATCAGCAGTTGAAAGAAGAGGGAGGGGGAGAAAACAAAGAACAAGAAGAAGAAAATAAGAAGTAGATGATGATGATGATGATGATAACACAAAGTCACAAAATTTAGTATTTTACATGCAATAATAATTGAGAAACAATCCAGAAAAGATATACACCAGGATTTTGACCCCCTGAAAAGAAATGTTTCGAAGTTCAGTAACCCCATGAAGATTGAAGTGAGTGGTGTGAGCTGCGAATTTCAAATAGAAATTTGTGATCATTATTGTGCGTCATTCTCCCACACTAGATAGTTTAAAGTTCCTGAAAATTTCTAGAGAACTTTTCCCCCAAATTGCCTGAATGGTCGCTGCAAACGTATGCTGTTTCACAGTGCATAATACGGGAAAGTGTTTTATCCAGTCTTTGACGAATTAAATTGAAACGAAAACTCGTATTGAAAAAGCTTCCCTGGAATACAGTCTGACTCTTTGACTTACATAACTTACAGCGGACATTAAGAAACTTGTATCAGTCAAGCAGTACCAATCATTATTTTGATTTCTCGAGTATAAAATAAAGTGATAGATTAAACTAGTGAGGTATAAGTAATTTGTTTTAATTCTTTAATTTATCTGGCCAACACCTTCCTGTATTAAAGATTGAATGGCACTGAAAAGATTGGACCACGATGGGTTATAATATCCATTAAGAATAATGAATAGTGTGTTCCTGTGTGAACGAGGTCATTATGTACTTTTTGTAGGAACGGACATTGCTAGTGATCCTTTAATAATGATTGAATTCATGAAACGTGTAAACTTCCCCGCCTACTTGAACCTACAACTATTATGTAATTTTAGAACACTTGAAACAATTCATAAGCATTTTAACCTAAAGAATCACGTACGAAGTATAAATATATTCATGTGAATATAGGAAAAATCAAAGCAAAAGTGAAATAAATAAATAACATGCTACAATAATAAACTTCAACGTGATCGGTGTGCAGACAGAATACTGCCATCGGTAATAAACTTTATTTTGTACACTCAATTTAGTACTATAATCGTGGTGAAAGAGAAAATGGTTTATTTTTAAAGTAGACAAAAACGTTAAGACGAATACCAAACGCAAACAAACACATGATTATTTCTGAGATATTTTCTTAATCCCATGCTGCCTATCCTTCCTTTTAAATTTTTATTAATGTGGAAATGTGTTCTTTAAAATGACAAGAATTCCTGATAGCAAAATTTACAGCCCGGCGCGGTTTCACCGGGTCGGCGGGTGTGACGGGTACGGCAGAAGACGGGACGTGGAACGATGGACGCGAGGCGATCGACAAAGGAAGATTGTCAGGCGCGGACCGTCAGCCAAACAAAGTGGAGAAACAGGCGCCCAACTTGTCGAATTGTTAAGATCCAACAACAGTTCTTTTGAAGCGTCGTCCGCCTCCCCCTCCAATTTGGCGGACGCGTGGGGGCGCCGACGGAGCACAAAGGACGAGCAACTCGAGATGAGACGGGACGAGCAAGGCGGGAGCGCTCGCGAGCGAATCAGCTAGGAATTTGGTATCGCGGAATTCCAGTGGAAGCAAACGGAGCCCTAAGGCGCGTTCCAAAAGGCTGGCTCTGCGACCGGGCAGCTTTGCGGTGTCGCCTCGCCGCGGGGAAAGTAACGTAGTTTCTCGCGAATGAAATGATCGAAGGACTTCCGTTTCCTTGCTATGGATTCACCAGTTAGTTCTTTAGTTAATGATTGATTGATTGATTTTTTTTGTTTCCGGGCACGTCAAGTGCTGTGGTCATTTGTTCCGTTAGTGTAGTGCAAGTATTTTTTCTCGGGAGATGGCGGTGATCATCCCCCGCTGGATGGTAAGATCCGGCGCCGACCTACCGTCGGCTAGTGGGGTTTCCCCCTAACCAGGACTCTCCCACCAGCGGGGCACCGCCCCAGTCGGGACAAGCTCTAAGCTCCCGACCGGTCTCTCCGAATATGTGGTGCATGTGTAGTGCATGTTAGTATAGGTGTGTGTGTGTGTGTGTAAGGGGAGAGGATAGGACAGGAAAGAGGAAGGTCAGGTCGCGTGTGATCCGTGACCCGTTTGATAGGCTACTGCTCCGGCATTCGCCTGGTGTTGATCGGAGAAAACACGGAAAAATACCGATCAGCGCAGCCGGCCGCTAGAATTCTCCTCCCGACAGGGACTGAACTTGACCTAGCTGAAAAGCTAGTGCCGAAAATCCTGCCGCCGTCAGGACTCGAACCTAGGACCTCCCGGTCAGAGGCGCTGTAGTGACATCAGTTTATGCACTGAGCTACCGCTCCCGGTATGTTATGCACATGTTATGTTTAATATTTTTCGTTTCCATTTACGTATAATTAAAATTTTAAGAAATTGAAGCACCGATTTTCCACCTGGGATATGCATTTTATGACGTAGTATTCTTTCTGAAAAATATCAATTTTTGGGGACCTTGCATTGTTTCTATTTTCACGAAATATTTGCAAATGGAAGGTACTGAACATATTGCGAATAAAATATTAGTATAAGCTGAGAAAGTCATGAAAACATTACTCACCACGAAAAAAAAGACAGGTATGAGAGAGAATACAAGTAGTAATATGGAGAAAACAACAGTTACTTGAGACAGTTTTGCTATAGCGTACTTTGTGGAACTGGTAAACACAACTGACATTTACAGGTTTTTACATCTGTAATCCTAAGACCAAATGTTTTACGTATAAAATATTTAATTTAGTCACGTTCAATACTTAATGTTGTTCTGTAAGTCAGCTAGCTTAACCTTTACTTCTCCAATTTAGTTTTATTCATTCGTTGTTTATGAGTAGTTGTTGTAGGTATGCAATATTTGATGAACATTTTTGTTCATGTTTCAAGACCAACTGCAAATACCTTGGCTACGTCTGTGTAATAGTTTCTTAATTCAACAATTTGGATCTTTTTCTGAATTTTGATTGATAGAAGTGTTTTAATTGCACGTGTACTATTAAAATAATCACACAACGATCACATACAATCAACGATTTTTCACGGAATTAATGAGCATATTTAATTATGTAAACGAAAAAAAAAGGCGCACATTTTCCGAAGGGTGGGCGGCGGGCTTTGAGTATAGTGGCCAGTGAACTTGATGTTTTCTTGTGAAGAATTTTTTCCTTATGCTGTAGAAAAAATGTAATTTGTTGACTTAATATTTATAATGTTAACAATCGGTGTATTGAATGAATTTGGTTAGTAAAGAGAATTAGTAAAAGCTATATTTCTGAATATGTGTAGGGGTTGGATAAAAAGTAATGGGAAATGTTTTTTACCCCTCAAATGACTTTATTGACAGATAATATTTGCATAAACACACTTTCAATATAATTAACTCCATATTCATGATATTTTGCCAAGTGTTAGGAACGTGTTGTCCACTATCTGCGCGTCTACTTCTGTTGATCCCATATTGGCCACCCTATAGGATGAATAATTTCTTCTCTGGTATTGAACCGGGTTGTTCAGAGTCGTTCTTTCATCTTTATGAAGAGATCATAATTGCAGGGACTCTTATGGGGTAAGTAACTTTTAGAATCTCCCATTGCCAGCAGCGCAGGAGTTCTGCTCGTGGGATCATCTTGTACGGGGATTCACTTCATCTCTGCATAATCTGAGCGCTTTAACCCATGGTGAGACTGGCCTATGGCAACACTGCATTACCACACGTTTCACGCAGTCTCTGAAAACATTCTTGCTCACTACGACCTCGTGGCTCTTCAAGTTTGAGACACGAACGTTGCTCTACCCTTGTAAACACGATGTTGATGCTTTCACTACTGCTATAAAGGATGTGGATTCGGTGGTATAACGGTCAGCGTACCGGACCGTTGTACCCGAGTTTGCGGGTTTAAATCCGACCGAAGCCGTAGATTTTTAAGGGCGAAAGAATTCTTCGTACGCCTTCCTTCGGAGGGGAAGTAAAGCCGGCTGTCCCATGTAATAGATTTACTGCATGTAAAAGATCCGCAAGCCTAAAAGAAGCCTCTGAGCAAAATCGAGATCCGCCTGTTTCGTCGCCCAAGATAATACCTCCTTTCTCCACTAGGTGGTGAAAGGAGCGTAGCGAAATTTGCGTGGTTAGACGGAAGAGCGGGCCTGATAGCCCTAATCTCACCACGTAAAATAAGGCATTAACTATAACTATAAAGTTCAACGATTTACAAGCTGCAGATGATTGACAGAGCACTATATCCGCTCGCTGCACACACTCGTCTAAATGTCCTTCCTTTTATCACGATAGATGGCAGCACGCAGACTCACTGGCTTTAAGTTAAAGCAATTTTCTCATTAATTTTTATCCATCCTATGTATCATTGGTTTTTGCGGGGAAGGCTGGAAGCCATCCAGGCGCGCCTCTGATATTAACATACAAACTCAAATTACACAACTACATTATACATGAGTCACACAACAACAAAGTTACATGTACAGGCACCAAATGATTTGCTCATATGTAAGCATAATTTTCCCATTAGCCAAGAGGAAGTCTCTTGATTTATTTACACAAAACAACTTTCTTGCACATTTGTATTCGAAAATTAATTTGTTCACAAAGACCCCCATTTTTGAAAATGCACGTAAGTACACAAGTGCAATGCAGTTTTCCCGGAAGTGCATGAGGGAATGTGGCTAATAGATACTCGTATTCATTTCTATTTTATTATTTGTATTTTTCAAAATATTGAGGTAACTTTGTTTTTTCTCAAATGGAACTATACATATCATTTAGTCAATTAGGAAGAGCGTAAAGATACGAACCCAAAGACATATATATTGTCATATGTTGGAATATATTACACATACATTACATTATTACTTTATTACATTACATTATATACATACATATGTTACATTAGAGAATATATACATATTGCCATATGTTTAGTAATTTCGATTTTTTTTACCACTCGCATTTAAAGGATATTTTGGACGGATAACAGTCCGCCACACAAGGTCACGCAGCGCTCCACCTGCTAACTCGCGCTCGGACAAGAAAAACTGAGCACAAAAAAATTAAAGTTACTAAAAAACTGGTTATCTAACATACAATAGTATGTATACCTTTGGATTCGTCATTTTACGCTCGTCATGATAGGCTAAAATATATGTCTAGTCCCATTTGGAAAAAAAGTGAACTCAAATATCTCGTATATATATATTTGAGGGGGAAAGGTATGATGTCTTCAACACAACTCTTTTTATAAAAAATTAAAAGTACTTTCCGACAAATCAGAGCAATTTATTAATTTTTAATAAAGAGATATCTTAAAAAATAAATTTATTGCGAAGGAGGAATGAATATGACAATATTTGATAATAATACAGGGACAATATGCCTGATTTTTGACAATTGTCAATTCCAGAATTTCCCAACGATTTAATAAAGAATGGAGACGAGAGAGAAGATGGGCAGCTATCAGCGCAACGTTGTGGTATCGCCCCACCAGTGAAGAAGTCATGTTGCTAACCTCCTGTATTCCCACTCATTGATTTCCATTTACTTGCCTGGATATTTTGATTAGTGCCTCCGAGCACGACAACTGCCAAAGTCATTAGTTCCGTTTATGTAGTTCTGTTGTTTTTCTTCAGGAGTTGTCGATGATCTTCTCCACTGGATTGTGATATCCGGTGCCGTCCTACCCATGACTTGCGGAGTTTTCCCTAACTAGGTGTAATATGCAATAAAAGACAAGGATTATTAAAATGGTTTTTAATCTAAAAAACAAAAAGAAATCAGCCAAGTCGAATATCCGCAGGAGAGTTCCAAGTTCGTAGCCCAAGTCGTCGTAGTAGTAGTTCGCCACACTTCTATCACTGATACACTAGCCAGGATACACTCGCTTGCACTGCCGCTCGCTGTCTGTCTGTCCTGGCGCCGGGTCGGAGCCCTCTTATAGCCCGCTAGGGCTATTGACCCGCCGACTAGCTGTGGAGTAGAGGCGGTGGCGAGTCTCTACCCGCCTGCTCGGGCGTGACGGCCGCGCGCAGACGGGCCCGGCCGGCTCGCGCCGGTTGCCATCTTCCCTCGCCAGGGGGCGGTACCGCTCCGCTGACGTCACTCGGCGGCGGCTCCTTGAAATGCATGCGGGCGGTCACGACACTAGGAATCTTCCACCAGCATGGCACCGCCCCAGCCGCGACAGGTTCTAAGCTCCCGACCGGTCTCTCGTCATGTGGGTAGGTGGGTAGTATAGTGCATGTTAGTGTAAGTGTGTGTATAAGGGGAAAGGATAGGACAAGGAAAAGGAAGGACAGATCGCGCGCGGTCCGTGGCCCGTTTGTTAGGGTACTGCTCCGGCATTCGCCTGATGTTAATTGGAGACATGTCAGAAAACTCCCAATCAGAGCGGTCGGCCGCAAGAATTCACCTCCAGACCGTGGCTGAATTCGACCTAGTTGTCTAGCTAGTGTCGAAAATCTTGTCGCCGTCGGTTCTCGAACTTACAACCTCTCGGTCAAAGGCACTGCAGTGACATTAGTTGATGTCCTGAGCTATTTTGCCCGGTTTTTCTGGACATAATGAACTCCAGGTCTTTCACAGATATGACGTTGAAATCACTTTTTTCTTTGAAGATAACGCAAAAAGCTGAAAATGTTTTGTAAGCTGCAGCACATCAGACAGTTTTCTCGGCATTTATTTAAGGATAAATTCCAATACAGTGTATTTTATATTGAGAGTGGTAAATTTGTTGTGAATTATGCATGAAGAAGCGACATGGTAATAATGAATTTAATGCATCTTGTTTATGTTTACGACTCGCATTTGTACCTACTACATGTCGTAAACCTCCCATGAGTGTATTTATGTCCATTATATCGAGATTCACGGCATACTATTTTCTGCGTTTAATAAAACCAAGCGTGTGTTGAACATTTGTATTACGCAACAACAGAACATAACCATGCAAATCCCTGTTCAGATGCAAGCAAAGAGCGAGTAAGTCAATTTTAATGTCGGTGAAAATTCTATTTATTATAGAAAGCATACTTCTACCTTAAAAAGATAATTAATTGGCAGAAGAATATTGCTTTGGAAACATTTTGCGATTTTGAAATGTATCCGTATTTTATGAACTATACAAATTTTCATCGGAATTATGAGCACGAAATAATGATTTAATGTGTGACTTGCAGATGTAACTTTGTATAAATTTATACTGAAATTATATGACAATCATTATTATTAAAACCCTCTGTATTTAATTAACAGAATATTAAATAGTGGGAGAACCAAATAGTCAGTCAACTGCAGAACGGTATTTCATTGAAAATGTCAACTGTAATGAAGTTATTTGCCTGAATCGTGAAGGTTCCAAACTGGAAACTTCTACGACAATTTAAGCACATTCTCCTTTAAATATTCCACTAAAATGATAGTGATGTTAGCGAAAGTGTTCCATTTCATTTCTAGTTCATCTCTTCAGCAACTACGAGTAATTGTCAGCTTTGTATTGAGTAGTTTCCAAATTGCGTGTACATGAAAAGGCGATTGTGCTTGTAGTAGAAATATTCTTATCTAAAAGGGTACTTAGCGAGCAGAGAAAGTAGAATGAATATTGGAATTATTGAGATCCATATGATATATGATATATGTTTAAAAATAAATTTTATTGTAAACAATATTTCCGTTTTGTACTGTGCTCCAAATTGTTCACATATTTGAGAGCTTCAGATGTACTCCAGGAGTGTAAAAATGCACCAGCACGAGATACTGCCATGGTTACTATTACCCTTATCTCCTATCACAATAACAATATTATATTTCCATCAATCTCTCCAAAGATATTGGATACCATTATCCTGTTTTACTAGCTCGTCGTAATAATAGGAAGCCACGTCAACGAATTTATATGTGGGTACGCAGAACCGGCCCATACGGGAAACCGTAAATAACACTATTATTACTGTTGGGAATAATTCTCATTAATTAAAAATAAAAATCTGAACTTTGTTTTCATAGTTGAATAACGATAACTGCGTTTATTTCCTTGTAATTACTTAAATAATTACTTTAGCCAAGGAAAAATACAACAATCAAAAATATTTTTTTTTAGTTAACGACACTGCTAATTAATACTAAATATTTTGAATTACTTTCATTAATTTATTATTGGTGCACCTTCCGAAATTTACTACACTATTACTCTTTATTGGATCCATTTAGCGTTACTTCCAACCACAATCTCACAATCTTTGTCCTACAATGTATTTTAAATTTGGTCTTGCAACACAAAACAACAAGAAATGTCAACAAGTTTTATCACTTCCCTTTTTGGAGTAGCTGCTGCTGTACACTCACGGCCCCATCAGTTTCCACAAACCTTCTTGCGGCCACACATTCCAATTCCATCCATTTTCTTAACGAATAACTTAGCACTATGCCTCTGACAAAACTGTATATTAGAATTCACCGCGCCTACCACGCGTCTCCGTTCGTGCCTTACGACGGCTAATCATCCTCTGACGACCCTCGACTTTTTCGAAGCGCTTCCTTAAAAAAACAGTCGACGGTTCTTCTTACGCTGTTTATCTTTTTCATTTCCAATTCCCCTCTACTAATTATACACAACTAAATGTTTTAGAAATTCGTATCATTTCCGAAATGTCCATATATTGTTGTATTCTTTTGACTCGTACCCAAATATTCTTTCAATTTCTAAATGCTATTTTTCGCCGCTCGTCATGCTTCAAAAACACTTGAAGGCGCTCTCCTCCCATAGCACCATTTCTAAAAAATTGTTTATAATGCTTCTTTTTGCATGACGGGATCGTTAGAATACTTGTCCGCCTGGGACGCCCGACGCTTCTGAGAAGCAGGGTCACTCCTCCAGACCGCTCTTATTTTCACTTCTGAACCAGAAAGAATTTGCAGGATGTTTTTCATCAAACAAACGAGATTTGATTTATATTTATTCCTTTGTAATTATCCTTTATAATTATTCCTATGACGGTCTATTAAGACGAGTAGAACGTTTGTTTTTATTACAAAAAGGACGGTTAGTTTGCTATGGACAAGCAAATGAAGGTACGTTAATGAAAATTAATAAATCGCAATTATTCACATTATCGGAAGCAGAGGTTAAAATAGACTATGGGGACGGCAACAAATAAATTTATGGCTATTTTTGACGATAGAAACATGTCACCAAGTTGTACAGTTCATTAGGAAACAGATTTTGCAATAATATGAAGTATTATACATGGAGAGAATACCTTAAGATGTTTTAAAAGGTAACGAATAAAAATGTATTTATTTATTAAATAAAAGGAAACCAGTATTTTTAAAACGAACTACGGACAATGTCATTAATTGGGAATATTTTGTGGAAATTGTGACAATATCGCGAGGTTTATTGAGTGAGATTAACGTAAATAATAGAAGAAAAACGAAAGAACATAATAATTAAAAACACGCGGTCAGAACACCGCGGTCAGAAGATGTAACTTCTTCCGCGGAGGTGGAATGGAGTCCAACCGAGTTGCAAGACGGATCGGTGGTTAAGTCGAGGATGATAGAAGTGTGTCGGAATTCGAATGTTGTAATGCAGCGGAAAATGGAGAATGTTATTGTTTACGATTAGTGTGGATTAGTGATGTGGATGGTGGAGATCGCGAGGTCGCAGAACTACAGCAAAGGGAAGTGCAAACAAACATTTATTATTATATTATTTGCAGATTATAACAAGGTCAAGAATGTCATTTTATTTTCAGGTATTGAGAGAGTATGGTCATGCATGAAATTATTCAGTATTCAATTAATTGTTGTTTTAATAAATTGACAACGTGCACTTGTTTAATGATGAGAATTTCGATTGGTGAATGCAAAGAAAATTAATGTAAATATTATTGTCAGGATATTCTGAAAAGGGTTTTTATATGTAATGTTGCCTGTAGTTATTTGGTAAATTGAAGAGTTACAAGTAGCGAGAAGATTATTGCCAACATTTTGAAAAAAAAAGAAAAAAAAGAAAATACGGAATAAATTCAGAATCAAGTTATTTTGTTTCAATTAGAAAACTTACGAGTTAGTATTTCCGACGGTATTATCCCTGTAAAATACGGAATAAATTTGCATTCATACCTCTTCCCAAAGCAGAAGTATTATTATTTTAGATTCCCTGTAAAGCGTCGATTCGCGTACCCCCGATCACAAAGAAATTTGTTTGAATGATGCTTCGCAACTCATGAGTAAATAATTACGTGCAGGTTTATTTATTTGTGTAATTTCAGGAAAGGATATTTTAGAAGGGGTTGCGGGGATATAAATTTAGGATAGATATATAGAAACCATGACACTCCATTATTACTTATTACTAAATTTCATGTTTACTTTATTTTTATTTTCTGACTTGTGTAATAATTTTTGACAAGGGAAACAAATATGATTGAATGTCAAATTGTTTTCCCGTCGTCTTTTTGTGTTTCGTTTTATTAATGATTCTGTTATTTATTGTAAATTGAAATTAGGCAAATTAAATTACCAAGACTCTATGAAGATTATCTCCTCAATAAAAAACCCCGAGGATGTTTATTATTTCCTCTTACGGGAGCACGGCAATAGAAGACAAGCATCTTTGCTCGTAACATGATATTAGGTGTCTCATCAACTGTTGAAAATATACGGTAGAGGGCGTTTTATGAACTGAATATAGTGACAAAAGAATATAATCTCAGTATATCACAGAAATAATCCAAAGTAATGGCCTTTTCAGTCAAATATCTAATAAGATTTAAAATGAATCTTGAGAATAAATCAGTTGAAGAGATATAAAATATGACATTATTAGAGTGCCATATACCGTAGAATGGAAAAAAAGATAAAAATAAATTGAAAACAAGAACTTGAACCACATGTGTGGTACTATGAAACGATACTTAAGGAACAAAATAACAAATAGAAACGCGAATGAAATTCTATAAATTCATGGCTACTACAAGTGGACTGTAGGGCAGTGAAAATTGGACCATAACCAAACAAGACGAAAACACAATTCAAGTAACGGGAATGAGATTTTCGATATCTAGCCTTGGGAAGAGGTCAGAATATTAGAGAAGGTGCCAAATAATGAAATTCGCGAATGAACACAGAAGACCATGATCACCCGAGACCTATGCCACAGTTCCTGGTAAAAGAAATATGAGGCAACCACGATGGTGGAGCTCCAACGGGAACCCATACTTGAAGGGCTAAAAATAGATTTAATAATATTAATAGTATAATAATAATATATAATAAATAATGAATATAAAATATATAATATAATGAATATAAAATAGTATAATAATAATAATAATAATAACAATAATAAACCGATGAGATGTCTCAGTGCGTATCCCGCTGGCTTCACAGTCAGAGGCCCAGGTTTACGATCCCCGAGTCGGCCATCCTGACTGGGGCTTTCGTGGTTTCTTTCGGTCATACAGGCGAATGCTGGGATGGCCACGATAGCCTCTCATCATCTTATCACCTCGTAATCCATGAATAAAGGCTTAACAACATTGTCTTACAAAAAGATACAATCGAAAAGCTGATCTCCTTAGTGACACACGTCTCTCTCGAGGATAGAAAATGACTGGGCCTCGGAAGAGAATGTGTAGCGTGATGAGAAATGGCCGATACGCTGATAGTATTATTATTATTATTATTATTATTATTATTATTATTATTATTATTATGAATATGAATAATAATTATAATAACAACAATAATGTTAAAATTCACCTTCGCACTGATAATTCGGTACCGGCTTCTTGATTAAGTTTCAGTTATAATTATATTAATGATCAAGTGCTTGGTGGGTTTCTTAATTTTACCACCGGAAGTAAACCGAATCAATTGCTCAGCAATCATCGTCAATATCATCAAGCTTCTGAACGCAAAAAATTCTGTCCAGAATCTGAAAGATAGAGTGATGATGGTGATGGTGATGGTGATGGTGATGGTGATGGTGATGGTGATGGTGATGGTGATGGTGATGGTGATGGTGATGGTGATGGTGATGGTGATGGTGATGATGATGATGATGATGACGATAGCCACGCAATTGAAAAGAGGTAATAAAAAGGTAACAAACATTAAAGTAGTAGACGACTCCTATTTATTAACACAAGCATATCAACGTTACTAACAGAGTATAAACTACTGTAATTATATTTTTTCTTGTAAAATTTCGTTTTCTGAAGTTACATTCTTTTTTTCAAGAAAAATACAATAGTATAATCACATTGAATTGCACTTAAGTGCTGTTCGTTCAGCACCCATACATTTCTCTCATGACTTGCTCCGGGGAATGATATTATGTGCATTGTGTACAGCAATATATTGTATGCCCGTTACTACTGGAATAGCCTTATCATATAAACAATGTTAAGAGATCTCGTTGCGTTGTGTGAACGAGTTTCCCGTACTGCAGCACGTAACTAATTCAAGGAAATTTCTGAATGAAAAAGTGGCAATTAAATGCAGCCGAGCTAAACCGGATGTGAGTGGGCACGTCAAGGCATCTCTTCCTTTGGAAATATGTTCAATTTTGTAGGTAGCCAACGATTTCACGAGCTTGAAAACTTATGAGTCAGGCGAAACAATAAAGCACGAAGAGGCTTTGATTTTTTCTCATTTTGAACTAAATTAATCTCTTCAAAATTTAATACGCAAAGAAAAGAGTTCCGTTATGTACCATTTATAAAATACAAGCAGCACAATATTCTGAAATCGTGCTAGTGTTGAAATGGAATTACTTCCCACGACCGCATCAAACAGATTTTAAAAAATACACTTTTAAAAACGTCGCAAATTTGACTAACAAAATTGTTATTTACTCTCTACGTGTAAAATACATATAAAAAGTGTATAAATAAAACCTTTGTGTCGTATAAATACGACATATAAAAAGACGAACTTTATTGTTGTGTTTTTAACCTATGTATTTTGTCTTTTTTTCATGAAAGGCAAGGCCATGGAGCTATGAATATTCATAGCTCAATGGGTAAGGCACATACGAAAGGAGTATTCTTTTGTTTTCTATGACCACAGGCGGACGAAGCGTTTTGAAGAGCAATAACATTACCCTGCCTCCTTTGTCATTTAACTGTTTTATTTACACGTATGATATATTTTACTAGTTAAATAATAAATCATATTTAATGAAGAAATTTTACATTTAATGATTTAATAAATAAATAATTATTTTAACATAATTATTTAAATCATTAATAACAATTCATGATTTATACATAGACAGAGTTTCCAAATGTCTTGGAAAAGCTCTTTCTGCAAAGTCTTCTAACACTTTTCTATGTTGCTTGGTTAAAAAAGGAAAAAAAATCAGAGATTGAATATGATAAGAAAATTCAATATTGTATTGATTTTTGGTCATCAGGGTGAAACTTCACGAAAGTAAATGCGCTAATAAGTATTATTAGAATACAAGTTTTTCAATAAAGTATGACCTGCTATAACTATCAACATTGATTTCGTGGTAACTATTACAACCGTGTACTTGAAACCAAGGCTTTCTAATAGCAATACTACGAACATCAGTTTTGTAGTTATTATGAGAACAGTGTTCTTAAAAACCACGGCATCCTGAAGTGTATTTACATCAACCAATACTATCAACATCAATCGTCATCACTATCAGCACCATAATCTCAACATTAATGTCACTATTCTCCGGATAAATGGACTAATGTAATAATTATCTTTAAAGGCAACTTACGGTTGTTATAATTTGTACAGGTGAATAAATCATTGTACGATATTTGTATTGTAACATCTGAAGATAATTATTTCGTAAGGAATTATTATGGCATGAGGCTACAGTCTCCTTTCAAAAATTTCAGGGAAGCCATTGGTCTCCTTTTTCCTATCCTATGTTCACGCTTATATTTATTATCACTCAGCCTATGCTACAGGTCACATCATGAATAAGTGAATGATTTGGTGGGAGACGATATAATGATATTGATCTGATTCAAAAACTAATAAGCAATAGGAGGAGAGGAAAGGAAACTGCAGAACGCTTAGAAAACGAGTCGTGAACCCACCTTGTCTACAATAAACTTCACACTTATCGATCTGGTCCTATATCTCGATAATCGTTGGTGGCAGGAAAGCACTGTGTTCGCTGCATCACGAAAGGCATGTCTCCTCTCACGAGAAAGCGAACGTGCGAAGCTCCCGAAACAAACGAGGTCTCCGAGCAATTTCGCAGGTGCGCCACCGTGACTCCCGCAGCGCTGCGGTCACCGGCGACGCCTCCCCCTCCCCCGCTCCCTCATCCGGTCCACGCCCCCTCGAGGGCACGCACGGAAACCAACTCGCGAGCGTGAAATTGGAAGCCCGTCGAAGGACCAGGCGAACCAATGCACCAGCCGCAGTGGGGCACATTAGCATATTTAACATTTTGGAACAATTTCGATTTTAGTAAATCAAACACAAAATATGCGCCTGATGCTAACGTACTGTCTTACCGAACAGCAGAATCTGTCAGAGCTCTAAAACATCAATAATTGGGAAACCATTAAATTACTATTCAGATACGTTTATCGTGGAGTATGTTTAGAAAGCTACTTGTGTATTTATGTCAGCTTGTAATACACTCACACGCTTTCTAGATACTTGAGCCTCTTAGACTTTGCCTTCTATTCAATAGCATTGATTGTTCAGAAATGTAAATTGCTACAACTTTTCCTCTAACTATCCTGCGGGGTAAAATCACTTCATAGCAATATTTCTTTCATCGGTGCGTTTATTAGTAGTTTTCATATATTGCTCTTATATTTTATGTTACCGACTTTCTCTTGTATACGACGCTTTATGGTTATTATTTTTATTTGTTCATTATTTCCTCTCTTTTTTAGACTTTAGCATATTTGTATGGCGGAATTCTTGGTTAAGATATAATAGGTAAAGGAGCAGAACAATTGATTGTGATTAAAATCTAAGAAAAATAAAATTGCACACTATCATACAAACTAATAAGGTGAACGAAAAAAATATTTTTTTACAAAGCAACTTCTTAAAGCGGTCAACACTGATTTCCGCATCTCAAGCTACAATTGCTTACATGCAGAAATGCTAAGGACTACTAAAATAAAAAAATGAAGAAGATTCGCAAAACATCCGTTGACGAAATTATTACCGGTAGCGTTGCTCAGTGCATTAACAGATGTCACTTCAGCGCCTCTGACCGGAAGGTCCTAGGTTCCCACTCCCAACGGCGGCAGGATTTTAGACACTAGCTTTTCAGCTAGGTCGAATTCAGTCGCTGTCTGGAGGAGAATTCTAGCGGCCGGCTGCTCTGAGCGATATCCGACGGTAGGTTGGCGCCGGATCTCACCATCCAGCGAGGAAAGATCACCACCACCTCCAGATGAAAAGCTTATACTACACTTACGGGACTAATGACCTTCGTAGTTGCCATGCTCGGAATCACTAACAACCAACCAACGTAATCACCCGTCTCCACCGCCATCGTTTCCGTCTTGGTTCCGGCCTCACCTCTGTTACCACAACTGCCCCCGCCTCTGCCATGTCCACCGCCCCAGTCATCTCTTCCGCCATCGCCTCCACCATCCCCCCACCTCTACCTCCATCCCCCCACCCCTACCTCCATCCCCTCACCTCTATCTCCACCCCCCCACCTCTATCTCCATCCTCTCACCTCTATCTCCATCCCCACCCCTACCTCCATCTCCTCACCTCTATCTCCATCCCCCACCTCTACCTCCATCCCCACCTCTACCTCCACCCCTCACCTCTACCTCCATACCCCCACCTCTATCTCCATCCCCTACCTCTACCTCCATCCCCACCTTTACCTCCATCCCCACCTCTACCTCCATCCTCTCACCTCTACCTCCATCCCCCACCTCTACCTCCATCCCCGTGTGAGCCCCCCCTTCCGGCACCGCCCCCGCCTCCTCCGAGGTCTGCGGTGGGCTAATTGCAATCATCCGGCGTGTTGCGCGTTGCGGCCGCCGCCAACGGAGCATTCGCCGCAGCTACTCGCGCCCTCTGATGAGCCGGCTCTTTCAGACGCGCGCGCGAATGTCGGGCGCTTCACGAGGGCGCCTCCCCCCCACAAGCAGCTTTCCCGGCGGGCTTTGCGCGCGCCGAACATGCCGCTCCGTCTACAGTTATTAGTAAAATGACCGGACCGTGGGGCAGTAAAAACGAACGGGGTTGTGGAACACGTGGAGAAATTTTCAGCTCTCAATTACACCCACTAAGAACCTGCATGGGACTCTTCGTATTAACAAGGGAATTACCTAATGCGCTCCCTTGCGGTTTGTTTAAATTTTGAATGTGTTGGACACGGAGAATTTGGACTAAGTGGTTCTACTTTCCGACAGACAACGTTAGGTTGTAAAGGCAACGGTAGGTAAAGGTGGGAAGGGAATTACTGTGCAAGTGAGAGGTACACAAATCATCTATCGGTCGGTTCATTTATAATTTCACGTAACTAACACAAATCAGAAAATTCTTAAATCACGCGCATTACTGCGTAAGGGAAATAACACTGTTTGGTCATGTCCTTCATTTACACTACGTAAAAAAATTGCTAGCTCAAAAGACGTTTCTTAAAACGTTTCGCAGTTAAAACAGTTTGTTTTCTCCTCATATAAAATGTATGCTAAGTTCGTGATCAGATTGCCTTATGGATACATGCTTGTTATCAGTCAAATGTATTATCACAAAACAAGCCTGGGGAAATTATTTTTCATGGGCAATCTCAGATATCCTTGAAAAGTGCTTGATTATGATGATCTTTATTATTCATTTCTGCATGGATCGTATCATCTGAAATGTTCTTGAATGTTTGAATCAAGTCTAAGCTACACTGATCACGATGCACAAATTGTTCCAATTACCAGTCACTTCAACGTTGACACTTTAAATAGAACACGCATCTGTAGAATATTTGCAAACGTTAAAGTCATCATTTAAATTGCTATACATTCTATTTAAAAAAAATATTATTGATTTTGTTATTGCGTTCTGATTTAGTGATTAAAGCAGGTGCATGAAACGAAATGTTTTTTCAATCTCTTCATAAATGTACTGTTATATGTCTCTAATAACAATCGTAAAACATAATTCTCTGAGAGAAAGTGACTTCTGAAGTCAATGATATTTATTATAATTTTTAAAATTCTGATTTCAAATTATCCAAATGTAACCATCAAACACCTAAGATTAACCCTCATTATATAAATTTTTTAAAAGTGAATTCTGAATAATAGTTATCTATGATACTAGTGGTAAAAGTGACATTTTATTTTACGATAAAGTATGGTTGTAAATCCAGGCAAAATGGCGCAATCCTGTGAGCTAAACTTTAACGTTTGTCATACATTTTCTAGACAGCCTTACTGATATTCATTTTATTTTTATTTAAATTTACAAATCACCTAATGATGCATTAAGGTTCGCAGTAGCTGTTGCGCTCGCACGAAAGTATTTTCTTTTCTTTGTTAAATTCGCAGATTGATCTGAACACTTGCGCTTCGTCTCACTTTTAGCTCAAGCTGTGAAGGAACCGCTTTTAGTAGTGGCTACCTAAAATACGCACTTGAAACTTCTAAAGGCTTGACTTCATTCATATCCATTTCGGAATATCAATTATGCAGAAAACCAGCTGAAGAGTGTAGGCACTACCTTTGACCACTGACAGACAACACAGACACGTTTTGCTGTCAATCAATTTTTGGGTACCAAGGACCCACAAAACAGATATGATTTATACACGTTGTCGTTACGAGTACGCGGCAATAAGAGGTTTTCTGCCGAAAATTCGCCGTTTTCCAGTGCACGACTATATCACTTTCTCTTCTTACAAAGTACCTTCTTGAGGGCGAGAAAGTGAAAAGAAAATTCATGTAATACTCCAACTTCGCAATGTCTAATTAACCCGACTGCTCAGTAATAAGAAACAATGCGCAGTCATTGCGTCTTCATGAGGTCCCATTCGCGGCTTCATCAGTCTGTAGACGGCGCTGACTCTGGCAATTGCGGGGGACGAAGGCCTTCATTAAACGGTGCCGCACACACTGGGAGCAGCGGTCTTGCTGGCTGGACGAAAATTATCTATTCGGTTTTGTTTGTTTTTTATTGATTTGTTAGTGATTCCGGGCGCGTCACCTGGTACGGTCATTAGTCCCGTAAGTGTAGTGATTTGTTTCGGGAGGTGGCGGTGATCTTCCTCTGTTAGATGGTGAGATCCGCCGCCGATCTACCATCGGCTAGCGAGGATTTCCCCAACCCAGTATCTCCCACCAGCGGGGTTCCATAACAGCCGGAAAGCTGTACGTTTCCGGTCGATCTCATGGCATTTGTGGTAGTGTAGTGCATGTTACTGAAGGTGTGTGTGTGTGTGTGTGTGTGTGTGTGTGTGTGTAAGGGGAGAGGATAAGACAAAGAAGAGGAAGGAAAAATCGGGCGCGGTCCATGACCCCTTTGTTACGGTACTGCTCCGGCATTTGCCTGACGTTGATCAGAGAAACCATCGAAAACTACCGATCAGAGCAGCCAGCCGCTAGAATTCTCCTCCAGACGGTGACAAAAGGTGATCTAGCTATTGACTAGTGTCAAAAATCCTGCCCCATTGGGACTCAAACTTAGAGGCTCTGCAGTAACATCAGTTGATGATCTGAACATTACTCCCGAGTGCCCATTCGGAAGTGGATTCACGTTTGTGATGTTTACTGTTACTTAGGTATCAGCATTGCTAATGAATTCTGCTTAATATTTGTAATACGTAATTAGATCGTTTTGGTTTGTTTTCAAGTAATTTATTCCATTTACATGAACGTATAAAAACTTAATAAATTAATTTTTTACATGAATATCATCTGAACATAATATAATGCCCTTTTCAGAGTTAGCTTTTTTGGTTTTAGATAATTCATTCTGTAGGCAGCAGAAATCTGACAGTAATTTATAATTATTAAGCATCCAGCAGACATCAATCTTAAATATTTAATATATTTAAATATATATTTAATATTTTTTCTTCAAAGAGTCTATGAAGATAGGAAAAATAAACATTATGGTTGATACCTCCCCATTCATTAGG
Source organism: Teleogryllus oceanicus (assembly GCA_964035755.1). Classification (NCBI taxonomy): domain Eukaryota; kingdom Metazoa; phylum Arthropoda; class Insecta; order Orthoptera; family Gryllidae; genus Teleogryllus; species Teleogryllus oceanicus. The sequence goes on from CAXIVR010000009.1 coordinate 80,451,696, forward strand.
ATGTTTGTTCAGTTTTTATTCCTTCTGTGGTAATCCATAAAAAATACCTTTTAAAACTTTCAATTTTTGAAGTTGCGGCTCTTCTAGAAGGCTCTTCTAGTAGAATTACTACTTATTTGCACTGTTTCCTGACCATGCACTGATTAAAATCTGCATGATTAAGTTGCGTTCCAATATAAAGAATGTTCGCACAGGAGCAAGTAAAAATTTTAAATAACATTTATTTACCTGTATTTTATCTTGCATGTAAGAAACGCAAACGTCTGTTGACGGTGATGTCAACATTTCTACCGCTAAGAACTTCGTTTCTACCACTGTGCGTTTCTTCGTTCGGAGCAAACCATCACCGCACTGTCGGGATACGCGGGCCAGGCCAGAGGGGGCCACTGCAATTGCCAATTCGGCTGCCCAGGAGACGCCGTCACCAGCCAACGGGGTGTCGTTTCGGAGTTTCATTGCGCTTTCACAAAGACCCAGGATGTCGCCAAACTCCTTGCAACTTTCTCCGTTTTCACTTCATGCAAAGAGGTAATTCTGCTAGTTGGTGGTCGTTCTGGTTTAACTTCGGAAGTGCTTATCTTTAGTCCTAGACATTAGTAGAGTTTCTAGAAGTTAATCCTTGCAGTTCAAATATTTATAACTGATATTTTAAAGAATAATCAATAATTTTTGCCCCTCCATTGTAACCTTAATCTTAACATTAACATGCCAAATCTACTGCAACTGAAGATATTTATGCTGAATTTTGCAACAATCCACGAAGAATTCAAAGACATCTACGAAAACGAATGTCTGCAGAAAAAATATTATGGCTTGGAACTTTTTTAAGTCATATTTTCCTTAACAATCTTTCTTTTTTATCCTTTGTCGAGATTTCAATTGTGAATATCGGTGTATAGAAGTTCCGACTTGATTATTTTCAAGTCGTTGTCTCTGTTTTGCTCGGAATCAACTCCGCAATTTGAACGTTCATACTTTGTATTTTAGCAGATATATTCTCTCTGTCTTTCTCTCTCCAACTCTTCCTTCGCTTATATCTGTCTTCGTCCCTCACTGTAATGTTTCCCCGCTGATTCCCCGGATGAGAGCGGCCGGTCGGTGGAGAGCAGCGTCGGCACACATTTTGCGCTATCAAGCGCGCGTGGATCTACGGCGTGCAATTTACGTGACGGGCTCGGAGCCGAGCGCTCGTTTGCAGGCGGCGTCCACTCGCAGTCGCGTCGCGAAGCGGCACGCGGCCACCGGCTCTACCCCTGCCTTCGCCACTCATCCTTTCACTCGTCCGCCAATCCTTTCTTGTTCGTTCTCATTATTCGTCTTTCATTCCTCTGTCTAATTTCTAATCTGTTTCGCTCCTCCCTCGCCCTCCATTCTCTGTTCCCTCCGCGTGCCCACCATTCGTCTATCTCCCTTATTTACCCTCATTATTCGTCTTTGTTCCCTCTGTCTAACGTCTAACTTCTAATCTGTTTCCTTCCTCCCTCGCCCTCCATTCACTGTTCCCTCCACGTGCCCACCACTCGTCTATCTCCCTTGTTCACCCACATTATTTGTCTTTGTTCCCTCTGTCTAACGTCTAACTTCTAATCTGTTTCCCTCGTCCCTCGCCCTCCATTCACTGTTCCCTCCGTGTGCCTACCACTCGTCTACCTCCCTTATTTACCCTCATTATTCGTCTTTGTTCCCTCTGCCTAACTTTTAATATTTTTCATTCCTCACTCGTCCTCCATTCATTATTCCCTCTGCAAGCCCCCCGCCTTCACCAGTCATCCCTTCACTCACTCACCAGTCCTTTCTTGTTCAACCTCATTATTCGTCTTTTTTTGTTATTTAGGGTCACATCAACATCTAGGTCATTAGTGATCATTATTGGAGTTAACGTTATGATAACCGTGGATATGAAACGATAAGGTGATGATAAGGGGTGAAAGGACGAATGCATACAACCATGCCCGAGGCAGGCGGGACTCGAACCCGCGACCCTTGGCTCCGAAATCACTACGATACTACTGTCTTAGAGATCTCGGCCACCGGGTCTGAATTATTCGTCTTTGTTCCCTCTGTCTAACTGCTAATCTCTTTGGCCCTCCTCGTCCTCTCTCTCGTTTCCCCGTGGTCCCTTTTAATATTTTCTTCCTCTCCTCACTACCTTCTTTATTTCGCATCAGTAGGCACACTGCATCTTTCCTTGTACCACGAAACCATTCCTCAAACCCCGAAATCATCAAATCCGAGATCATTCTCGCTCTCTTTTTGCCCCTTTTCCGCCCTTCATTCTCTCTCTATTCCCCTCCCTCTTTCCTTTCATTCTCTTTTTCTCCCTCTCTCTCTCTCTCTCTCAGTCCTTTCCAGCATTACCTCATTCCCCAATTTCTTTCGGCAGCCTTCCTTCTCTTCCCTTCCTCCAACTTTCCTCCCTCCTTTAACCTCATAACATTCTCATCCCAACTTCATTCCCTTCCGTTTCCTTCGTTTTCCTGTCCATAATTATCCCCTATTTAATATTATTTTCCTTCCCTCCTATGCCCTTCTCTCTTATTCTCTTAACTTCCAAATCTTCAAGTTAATTTTCTGTCTCCCCTCCTTCCCTTCGATCTACCTGCCTCCTCAATATTCCTCTTTCCTACCCTCACAATCACCTTCTCAATCATTACTATTCACCTTCCACCCCTTGTTCCTCAACCCTTTTCACACTCATCATCCTTTCCTTTGTATCTTCTCCCTCAAACTTCATCCATCCCATTTTTTATTTTTGTTTATTCACAAATGTCCATCCTTCTATCCTTTGCCCTTTCTCACATTCTTGTTTTTATTCCTACTTCATCGTCTCTAGTTTTCCGCCTCTTATTGTGTCTTCCTCTCTCATTCTCGACACACATCCTTCTCCTTCCACGCGGATTTCGAAGAAAAACTCATTTACTTCTCCGGTACGGTTCTCCTGTATTTCTTCTCTTCATGTACCACAGGATAGCCTATTCTCTTTATGTACCTTCTTCCTTTAACATGACTCTCCTCTCCAACCCCTCTTGTAATTTATCCATCCTCCCATATTTCTATCTTCCTTTTGCTCCTCCTCAGTTCCTACTCCAGTTTGGTCTTTTCCATTCTATCGCCTTCCTCCTTTCTCTATGTCCTCCCATTGGGAGCGGTGGTTCAGTTCATCAGCTGATGCCACTGCAGTGCCTCTGACTGGGAGGTCCTAGGTTCGAGTACTAATGACGGCAGGATTTTCGACACTAACTTTTCAGCTAGGTCGAATTAAGTCGCTGTCTGGAGAGGAATTCTAGCGGCGGCTGCTCTGATCTGTAGTTTTTAGTGGTTTATCCCATGAACACTAGGAGAATGCCGGAGCAGTACTGTAACAAACGGGCCATGAACGCGATTTTTCGACCCCTCTTCCTTGTTCTATCCTCATTCCTCACACTCACACACTAACATTCATCACACTACCAAATATGCTGTGAGATCAGTCGGGGACTTCGACTTTGTCCCGACTGAAGCGGTGCCCTGTGGGTAGGAGATACGTGGATGAGGAAACCCAGCTAGTTGACGGTAGGTCGGGGCCAGATCTCGCCATCCAGTGAGGGAGGATCACCGCCACCTACCGATGAGAAACGTGCAATATACGTTCGGGACTAATGGTCTCGGTAGTTGACGTGACCGGAATCACAAATCAAACACATATAAATAAGTGCCCTCCCATCTCTTCTTTGTACCATTCTCCCTCTGTTCTTTCCGACTATTACACTCCTTCATCACGGTAATTCCACACACCACATTCCACAAGCCCTTTAACTCCGACTCCCATCCATTCCCCTTCCATCAATCCCTACCCCCTTGCTTACTTCTCTCCATCACTCCCCATCCCCCCCTATTCACCAACTCCTCGTCCCTCCCCATTCCCCCTCTTCCACCCCTATTCACCAACCCTCGTCCCTCCCCATTCCCCCTCTTCCGCCCCCTATTCACAAACTTCTCGTCACTCTCCATTCCCTCTCGTCCACCCCTAGTCACCAACACATCGACCCTCCCCATTCCCACTCTTCCATCCCCTAGTCACCAACTCCACGTCCCTCCCCATTCCCCCTCTTCCATCCCCTAGTCACCAACTCGTCGTCCCTCCCCATTCCTCCTCTCCTCCCTCCCGCGAACGCGGAGGAAACAAACGACTGCGCGTGCCTTTGCGCCGGTGGCGCAGCGGGCGTTTATCTCCAGGACGCGGCTTTGAAGCGATTTCACAATCGATATTTCCCGGGCGGAGGATAAAACGTCGCGCTTCCTGCCGGTGACTTCTCCTGCTAACGGCCCGGAAATTTCCAGCGGGAGCGATGGGGACGTGTCGGCGGTACTAAAAATAAAAATGTGTTGATAGTGGGAAAAAGTGATGCTTGAAGTTTCTACTTTATTTGTTTTCGTTCTGTTTTGGTCATTGTTTTCGAAGTTGTTGGACGAAAGGATACTGGGACGCGTTGGAAATGAAGCCTAGGCAAAGGTTTGCCAGTCACTTGACGGTACCCGTGGGTGTTTGATGAGGAAAAAACTATCAAATCAGTTTTTTGTTAATCCAGATATGGTTGGAAGGCATAGAAGAATATCTTTCAACGTGTGAACTAGTTACGAACCGAAATAGTTACAATGCCCTTGTTTTAACGATCGTGGCATTCAAAGAAGATAATCACCAACTTGTTATCGTTCAGTTCTATTTGATACAAATATGTGTAGAAACCAAATTCTATCTCAAGATTTTCAAAAGCTTCTTTTATTTTGTAGGAAATTTATTTTAATCTGACGGCACATGTTTATTACGCAGTCGATGATCAAGCGTACTCTTTATACTGGCTATTTTATGAACCGTTATTACAAGACGTTTAGATGTTTTAGAAATATCTAAACTAATGTTTTCATTTAATTAAAAATCGACGATATTTAAAATATCCTGAAAATTGTGCACCGAAGATATATGTATTTTAATGACTAATATTATAACATGACCACTATCTTAATATTTGTCAACTTAAGAAAGTTTTAAGGCAGTAACTTGTAACATATTTTACACCGACGCACGTACAAATTCTCTTTTTAGAGAGGACTCAGGTAGGTATTTCCTGCAAAGAAGAAAGAATCTTCTTTGTATTCAGAGCATTGCGTGCTGCTAAAGCAGAAGCAGAGGTGACTGTCAGAGGTGGCTGCACAGAAAGCGACGCCTTAACTCGGAGACAAACGTCGTCCCTGGTAGGAAGGGAGGGGGTGATTTATGGGACGACATGCCACAGACGCCGCGACTCCAACCCATTCCCCATCAACCTTAACCTTTTGCTCATCGCCAGCTAGCTTTTGTTCCAGCGTGATTGCGACGGGGAATTAAGGTTATGTTTTTCAACGTGAACGTTTTTATTATCACGTAACATAAGTATTTGGTACCCTACATTATCCGGTTATGTTATTACTACTCGCGCAACATTTCTTGAACGATGACCTGAATTCTCCCTCCCTTGAGCTATAAACAGTTGAAGACTCGCAGAGAGCACTGATGGCATTCCAAGCATTAAAACCTCTTTGGCGAGAAACAGAAGCTAGTTAAAGCTAGTGGCTTTCATAGTCGAAAACGTCTGTTCAGCTTCATTACCATTATCTAAATAAATGGCTGAGGAAGGTCCAGGTTCTTCAAGAGAGGCACCTAAAGCTCCTTCTATATATCGGTCAAGAAAAGTTGCGCTAGTAGTGCACATTAGGGTTCTGTGTACTTTTTTTTATTAGCATGTAACCCATGCTATTTGGTACTGTACAACTCCCGAACGTATTTCTCAGCTTGATACTTTTCCCTACTTCGATGATATCCTCGAAAAAGAAAATCCTGAAACTGTTTTACCAAATACCTATTATCACGAATGGTATAGTTCCCGAAGATGGAAAATTATATTTATATATAACATTTTCAATTATAAAATGCTTTGCTTATTTTACACTTAATTCGTTTTTTATGTTACACCTGTTTTTATATCAGTAACTATTGTTTCTTACATTTGATTAATTTGTTAAATCATCTATATCTTTATTAAGTTGATAGTGAAGTGCAGATTCGGTTTGAAACGTGAGTTGGATAAACTGTTCCATTTAAATTTCATTTGGTTTTTTCTCCTTTATTGGTTGGTGCTATCTTCGAGTTTTTCGTAACCAAATCTACTTAATTTCAAAATAAAAAAATTCCTTCAAAAATTACTTCTTTATTTTGAATGTCGTATACATTACCCTTTTCCGGGAGAAACCTGTCATCTTTTTTCCCCAAAATTTCGCAATCTCTTTTGCTTTACTTTGACAATTTAACTCGTACTCCTCTAATTAGCAGTAAACCGCCACTATACATTTTTGCGGATCTCCAATCCTCCAGTTAATCCTCTACTTATTCGTCTCTGTTCCTGTAGAGCGCTTTCCTTCCTTGGAAGAGAAATAATCACTTGGACGACTCCAATCCCAGAGCACTACCTTCGCCAAGAGAGACGTCCGCGAAAGCTCACTGTGATTTTTCAACGTATTTGTCGCCAAGGTTGGAAGTGGATTGCAAAAGCTAAGTGCCCGTAAAACCAAGAAGAATGTCCTCCACATTTTACAGTATTTTCTACTAGCAAAAGAATGGCTTCACGTTGATTTAAGCCATTTTCATTAAAAGACAATCTCAATAAAACTGACACAAAACTAGTAGGCTCATCGTATTATAGACATTCTGGTTACATACATCGTAAAATGGGAACGTATATTCCAAATTCCACAATTTTTCCTTCAGAAGTGTTGGCTCTTTGTTGTTGTAGCCAATCATTCACTGTGTCGTTTGAAGACGTGAAGAACTTCTTCAGGTTAAACATTCATGAAAAGTATTTCTTTCAGTGCATTATTGTTTTTAAGAATGACACATGACATATTTTCAAACATTTGTGCCAATAACTCATGGTACAATTTCACGGTAAAAAGCAAGTAGTACATAAGGATTCGGTGTTGATTATGGAGCGTTCGGGAATCAACGTACGCGGCTGTGCAATCTCATAAAGGAAATGAAACAACGCAATGTGTGCTGAAAAGACAGAAAAGAGCTCAATGAAGGAAATAAAAATATAAATTGAAACACGCATGACAATAATTACACTCTTAATACATGCTCTCATTAATTCAAAAAATCTTTTTTTTTTTATCGATGATACAGTATTGCTCATCAGAAAAGTAATTGATCGAACTATAATTGCAATAATGAACAAAATTGTATAATAAAATATTAAACAAAAAATAAACTAACAAAAATCTGGAAACATCTACTCTTTTCATGAAAAGCTGTTCAGACAACGAAGACAATTTTTACTTTTTTTGCTCCGGAGTAGAGAAAAAGTTATATGATGCTGTGCGAAAAAAAAATCGGCGAATTTTCAGCAAAAAAAACTATTATATGGCTCTGGTAACGAAAGTGCATGAATCCAGATGCTAAATTTAGAAAAAATAAGGTCATGTACAATTTTTCGACTAAGTACCTTGACATTGATACGTATCGCATAAATCAATTTTTTGTGTACTAGCCTTATAAACGACCTTTTCTGTTGTAAGAAATCGTTCCTAAAAGAGTCTTTTATTGCACAAATGATGACGTATTGGATTTTACGGCACGAATGATGACGTATTGGATTTTACGGCACGAATGATGACGTATTGGATTTTACGGCACGAATGACTGCGTCATCACACATTTAGCCAATCGCAACGAGAGAACCTTGAGGTAGTAGCGGGAAAAGCAACAGCCGAGCACCATTTTTTCGATCAGATGTCAAATACCCCAGATGTCACGTATTAAGTTTGATTCTCTTAAACATTTATAATGCTGTTGTACAAAAAAATAACGTATGCAACTCGATTATAATTTTGCTTTTTTGCATTCGTACAAATTTGAAAACTAACTTCCAATGTCGCTCGGTTTCAAAATATGTAGTCATGCAATAGAGCCTAACATTATAAACTAAATGTATAAACTACTATTATATGACTCAATAAAAAGTCAACAGGTTTAAAGGTGGTTGCTAAAGGTTCTGGTGATTTAGAAAGTCTTGTTCTCTCTTCGTTGAGTGAAAGATGTCATGAGAACTACACGAGGATAAAGTACCACAGTAGGTGAAACGGTTAGAGTACCATCCTAATAACTGAACTAAATTCAGAATAGAAATGGCATTTCTATAGAATGTTATGGCCCGTTAAGTGCGCTCACTGAGATCGCGCAAATATCTCTTCTGCTCGAGAAAATGTTTTGTTCAGGATAATCACCATAATGTTAAAATATTATTTTACTTTTTTGCACCACTTTCACTATGCTTTTGTCTATTTTCCGTCTAAGTGTAAATTTTAAAATCTTAAATTATTTCACTCTGTGAAATGCCAGAAGAACTTTAATTTAACAAAATCTCAAAATCATCCAAATTATTGTTTTTTTTTATTATTTGATTTATTTGCTTACTGCTTCGTTATATAACGAAAACAGTTTTGAATTTATATAAAAAACATTATCATGCAGAACGCGTTTCTTCTCCAGGATTTGACTAATTCTCTGGATGGTGATGGCGAATAACTAGAGCAATTCAGTTAATTTTTCTAATGGTCAAATGTTTAGAAGTACTAATTGATAAAATACATTATTACACAGATTAAAGTATCCACTAAGAGATCATGTATTAAAATTTCAGGAAACTCTATATTCCAGATTTAAAAACATAATATGGATTACTTATATGAAAATAAATCATAATCAATTAACTTACGTACGTTTCCCTCATGTTCTCGATCTCCGAAAGATTCATGTAGAGCACATGCTTATAATTTGTAGCAAACAACACATTATCGTATTTAAAGCGAGTTTTATTTGGTTCTGGATCTGCTTCGCTTCTTAATTGAATTTTCTTTCTTGGGTAGAAGAAATTAATAGATGAGGAATAATAATAATAATAATAATAATAATAATAATAATAATAATAATAATAATAATCGAATATAGTGTAGCGCTTGAACTAATACAAAAAAATAACATGTAATCGTGAGGAAACGTTTGCGCTATTTCTAACAACCCAGTTTATTATTCCACTTATTATGGTCTATTTATTATTTTCTATTTATTTCCGGTACTGCACGTCCTCATTTCATTGCTCCTCATGTAGGTGTCTCCCCGACATCTCGTCCATGCTACGGATGGAACCGGGAGCGGTAGCTCAGTGCATCAACTGATGTCATTGAAGCGCATTGACCGGGAGGTCCTTGGTTCCCACTCCCCACGGCGGCAGGATTTTCGACACTAGCTTTTCAGCTAGGTCGAATTCAGTCGCTGTCTGGAGGAGAATTCTAGCAGCCGGCTGCTCTGATCGGTAGTTTTCCGTGTTTTTTCCGATCAACACCAGGCGAATGCCGGAGCACTACCCTACCAAACGGGCCACGGACCGCCAAGAAATGAATGTCCAATTTTAAAAGTTGCTGTAATATAATAAATGGGGAAGAGTTAGGTTAACTGGACCGGTTAGGTTCAGTGGTCCATGCTTTTAAATGGTAGGAAGTGATTCCTGCTTTTTCCTCGGGATGGAAATCGTAGAATGACAGGGCTGAAAATCTAAGCCATTTTTATAACTTACATACCTTTATTGTTGAGTACAGTAAGACATTTTGTTTCTGAAAGGTCATAAGTATTTTATAAATTTTCAAGACAAAACTGTCGACCAAGAACGAAATAAGTGAAGTACAGAATATCGCGTAGTCCCGCGCGCCTTCTCCCTTGTGAGGGCGCGGCGAGCACCTCGAAGGGCGCCACGGACGGAAATACCCGCGCCCCAGGCGAGGCCCTGCCCGGGCGCGTGATTGAGCCGAGCGGCGCCGCCCCGCTCCCCCGGAAGCGCCGCGCACTGCCACTTCCGGTCGCGGAATGAGCGGTCGCCAGCCGGTCGGACCGCGCGGCAGCCGTGGGTGGGTCAGCTCCCGCGTTGCCCGGACGGAACCGGGGCTTGGACGCATGGAGCCATCGCGAATGAAACTAAGCTGGTAATTCATGTCTGATTTCTATGAAAGCGTGGCGAATCTACCGGATATTATGTCAAACATTTTTTTTTAAAAAATTGTTTCGTTTTAACCCGGGAATGCTCCCAATAGATCTGTGAGATCCAAGCTACGGCAATTTTACGTTTCTGAAGTATTACAATGGTTTAATCGTCTGTTAGTATTTCATGTATTCCTTTTTTGAACTTTTTTGAGATCCCTTGTACTTTTATTGTTATTATTTCGCTGAATTTTTTCTCGTGAGCCTACTGAAACTTTATTGCTGTGCTGCGCGATATCTGTCATATACATGTTGGATGCAATGGCACCAGTGCATTGTGAGCTCTTGGCCTGAGCAGTTCGTATTATTTTCAGCCGTGTCTATGACAAGTGCCTATTCAGAAAATGTAATAATTTGCCTTCTTTACAATCGACTGTCACAATTTCTTATGAAAGAGAAAGATGATGTGCAGAAGACGTCTGAAGAGAAATGGAAGAAAATGCGAAACTTGCAAAATTGAAAAAGACAAAGACTTTCTAAATATTTTTCTGAAAGCGTAAAATAATATTTGTTTAGAACATCCCAAAATAATTTTTATAAATTGTATTGAAAATTATTGCGTAGGATAATAAGCTGTTTCATCATTTCAGCGTGTAATTTGTCAATTTTTTACCTTTCTCGACATAATTATTCAGACAAGAATTCTGCAATACATGATTCATTTACAATTGTCTTGGGGAAAATGTACAAAGTGAATAAAATACGTATTTGAAAAAAATTACATTTAAATCATTCACATTCACAAACTGTTGTAGATATATCTGAGAGATACATTGCAGGCACAGGCGTGAGCTTATCTATTGCTGGCACTAGTAGAACTAACAATGAACGACGTTAGAAACAATCAAGACAGACAAGGGTACTTACGAGAAGAAAACTTCCATGCCATTGTATCATCACCGAGATATCAACACAAAGTAATAACATTCTTTTTAAATAATTGATATTTTAGTTTTGGTTTGTGATTTTATTTAATTAGTATATTATTACTTTGTCTTGATATCTCGGTGATGATACAATGGCATGGAAGTTTTCTTCTCGTAAGTACCCTTGTCTGTCTTGACTGTTGATGGGGCATTTCAAAAAGATGTGGTTTATCAATTAAACATTATTGCAGCTGACGCAGATGCGTGGCGGATCATCCTCAATTAGAACTTATAAGGGAGTTCACAATGATTTGATACAGTTCTTGACAGACCAACTTGTCCTTAGCAATTATTATGGGATTTGTTATAAATTCAATTTTATTATAGTTTCGCGTATACGAAGGGTAGAGAGAATAATGTAAATTTACTTTCTCGTTAATTATTTACTCACTGTAGAGAAATTATTGTAATCCTGCAACGAACAATGTATTTTTACTAAAGAACTCGTTTTGTAGTTCTTTTGACACCTAAAAGTAGATTTTTCCAGTTCTTTTATGTGGTTAAATGAATTAGGGATTAAATAGTTACAATAAAAACTATCTAGAGAAGACGATTCTTCAAAACATTTATGTTTCATTAGAGAGTTAGATTTAATTTATCATTAATCTGATCAGTAAAGTTGTAACGTTTTGTGTTATGCCGGGAACGTAGTTTAGTGACATATCTGGAGGAACTTTCTAGGCGGTGTCCTACCAGTTTCACAAGCGGTAGAAACCACTACGTAATGCAGGTTCATGATAACGCGCTGTTTGTTGTTCTTGTAACCGAAAGGGGTAGCTCAGTGCATCAACTGATGCCACTGCAGCGCCTCTGACTGGGAGGTCCTAGCTTCGAGTCCTGACGGCGGCAAGATTTTCGACACTAGCTTTTCAGCTAGGTCGAATTCAGTCGCTGCCTGGAGGATAATTCTAGAGGCCGGCTGCTCTGATCGGTAGTTTTCCGTGGTTTCTCCGATCAACACCAGGCGAATGCCGGAGCAGTACCCTACAAAACGGGCCACGGACCGCGCACGTTCTGTCCTTCCCCTTCCTTGTCATATCCTCTCCCCTTACACACTCACACTAACATGCATTACACTACCACATATTCCGGGAGACCGGTCGGGAGCTTAGAGCTTGTCCCGGCTGTGGCGGTGCCCTGCTGGCGGGAGAGTCCTGGTTAGGGGAAACCCCACTAGCACAACAAAAAACATGCACTACACTAACGGGACTAATGACCGAAGCAGTTGACGCGTCCGAAAACACGAAAAACTCAATCAATCAATTGCTCTTGTGAGTTTCTTGGCCCTACAGCGGCCTCCCAGATCGACGCTCAGTCTGTCGCTGTGGGGAAAGGGTGGAACAGGAAACGAAGCGGTGGCTGTGGCTGGTATGCAAGAAGGTGGTAGGCCAGCAGGCGTCCGGGAAGGTCGGTACAGTCATTGCTCGGGTTTACGCCGAGCAGTTGCGAGTGGATCAACCTCGGGAACCATGAGCGGCCGCGTCCGGGCTCACAAGCGAGAGTTACGTATTGATTTATTGCTAATAATTGTGGGTGCATCAACTGCTAAGGCCATGAGTCACGTACGTGCAGTCCATGTTTTGTGCTCTGCAGATGGCGGTGATTCCCCCGCTGGATGGCAAGATCCGGCGCCGACTACCGTCGGCTGGGGGTTTTTCCACAACCAGATATCTCCCTCCAGTACGGCATCGCCCCAGCTGGGACGAGCTATAAGCTCCCGGCTGATCTCCCGACATGCATGATAATGCATGTGTGTGTGTGTGTGTGTGTGTGTGTTGTGTGTGTGTGTGTGTGTGTGTAAACGGTAAAAATAATGCCTATCATGTCTTTATAAAAATAAATTGAATGAGATGCTGTTTACATAATAGGTATCTTACGTTACCTCCACAATTAAATATTTTAAATTTTTAAAACACCTAATTCGCTACCAATGGCTAAAAATTAGGCCAATAAAAGTAAGTACTTATAAAAAATATCAAAATTTTAAGCTATCTATATCAACTATTGATCAAAATAATTAATAAAAAATTACAATATTTTTAAAAGTATCATCTGGGAGATAAAATAGGCATGGATATTTACAATTGACATATCCCGAAATACTAAACTATCTTCATTTTACTGTAAAAATATATTTAAATAGAGTTTTTTGCTCACTTAGCGTATCCCATTTGAAGAAACCTTCTAAAACATTTATCAAGAAATCAAAATTACTACAAAGCTTCACAAAGATAGTAATTTTGAGAAAATATTTTCTTTGGAAAGAGAAAAAGCATTGTGTTGTGTTAAAATTAAAAATATACCTAATGTTTAAAAATGTTAAAAATTTCATTACAAATTGTACAAAATGTCATATTTTAGCAGCTCTAGAGCAGGTAAAAGCAGAGCAGACAATGAAAAGCATCATGTGAGAAAATGAACTATGCAAAACGGAAAGAGTTTCAACAGCTGGTAGAGTTAATTTTCCCCAGTACTCTTCATCAACTAAAATAAACTGAAACGCTACTTGAATACTCGTACATAGCGACATTGTATTGTTTGCTCTGTCTTTTATTTGAAAACACACTGTATTTCATAAAACTTTAAAGGAGAATTTCACTTTTTATTAATATAGTTGAGACATTTGTCAGGGAGAATATATGACCTGTTTCCTATAATCCATTCTTTTTACTGTCCTGTATAACATGAGGTCAACATATTTACTAAATGTGACCCGTGGAAATATGCAGAACCGTTAAATATACTTACGCTACATTCATCAAGCAGCCTTTTATTTGGGATGAAACGGCAAAAAATGCCTTCATTTGTTAACGTGTCAAAAGGAAGCTCTTCCATTAATAATTGCTCATCCAGCGACGCGTAGGCGCTCAGCGAGTGATTAATTACTACTGCATTTGTGAACGTTGAAAGGAGGGGGTGAATGCGGAAGAGTTCTTACCAACTACAGTGAAAGTCATTGAACGTTTAAAGATGAAACGATTTTAAGTGAATGGCAAGACTGAATAAAGATGACATTAGCATGAATTATAATTATTTGAGTAGTCTTCAATTCCTTTTTAATGAAATAAGTTTTTCTTAGTTATTGTAAGTATAAAGTATGGCAAATCTAGTTCAATGGAATTTATTCAGAATAGATTAATACTAAAACAGCTAATTTTTATTTAGCGGGCTCACAGCCACCACAGAATTGCACTGAAAATGGGCTTAAGGTTAACAAAACTTTTTCCTGCAAAATTAAAATACTACGATAAAACTACACCTTATATTATCATTTCAAATAGCAATGTATGAACGTTAAATGTCTTCAGCAGACGTTTTATGTAATGTATATTGCAAGTAACATAATAAATTATAGTTAATAAAATACTGAAACCTAACTGGGAATTCATGGTAGAAACTTAAAGTGAAAAGTCCTGTAGGGGAGGAAACATTTACAAAACTTATTCTCAAATCAATGGGCGATGAGTTCTTTGAGATGTGCTTTGTTCGGCTTCCTCAACCGGTTTAGGTTAGGTCGCATTGCTGGCTCATTTCTACTGTGGAAAATGAGGGCATTTTTTTGATAGAATATTGAAAGTTATTTACACAAAACACTTTTGTACACTTTAATCAATCAAAGACAATGATAATCTATTGGAAGTGTACAGCGACGTGTGTTTCGAAGACGCCTTTCTCAAATTGAACTCTCGTTGTACGAGAAATACTGAATGATCACCTTGCCAAACAAAAATGAAATAGCTTGTGTTAATGGCATATTGACGTTATTACAATTCCTTCAGAAGATACCAATTTCGCGTTCATAAAGAAATTCTATTAAATAGTCTATGGTAAAAAACACACCTGTTTAAGCAATCTTTTTCTCATTCTTTACGAATTTCTTTCATCGTTTTGTGGCAACTATAAACTTGGCCATTAATGTAGAATACATATTAATTAATGATGTGTTTTGCATCTAAGAAAAAACATTCACAATCAATTCATTAAAACATATTACTTAGTTCATTAAAACAAATAGAGAAGCTTCCTTAGTCATATCACAGGCTCTGAATAAAAATATTTTAATTAAAAAATATTAATATTAAGTTAAATATAAACGAGGCAGCGTCATGCATTCTGGGTTAGGAAAATAAAATATTTAAAACTAAGGCCGTAGGACCTAAAATTAATTTAAAAATTCTTATTGAATATAACTCATTACAAACTCAGAACTTCAGTCTCTCAAGATTATTGGAGGAATGTCTCGCAGTCACCAATAAGATTGCAGATAATTTAATGACCTTTCAAATTCAGCTGGAAATGCATCTCAATACCGGGAATGAGCTCTGCCAAACTTTGATGTGATTCAAAAGAGAAGCGACGGCAATACCGTACAAAGGAAATCGTCCGTCGCTTGTTGAATAACACGGAGATCATTGTGCCTGCAAGCAAAGGAAATTGCTGCAAATGCCGTCTAGAGCTTCAAAGAGAACGGAAGGAACATTTCATTACGGAGGAAGCAAAGTAGAGCAGCAGGAATGTCAATGCCGGAAGTACCCTGAAGGGATCACTTCACCTCCAGTAACTTCGTCATATGGTAGGAAAATTGAAAACCGTTTATTCTCAAATTTAAGCTGTCTTTTCTTAAAAATTGGATACAAAATTAGATGTATGCTGCTATTCAAATATATCGAAGTAAAGCAAAATAACATTTCAAACTATTTTTTTAAAAATCAAATGCTAGGAATGAATATATATATATATATATATATATATATATATATATATATATATATATATATATATATATATTGTGCCTGCAAGCAAAGGAAATTGCTGCAAATGCCGTCTAGAGCTTCAAAGAGAACCGAAGGAACATTTGAAAACTTTAATATCCTTAAGACTTGCTGGCAACTTAAATATCACAAAATTGACCTTTTTTAACAATATTATTTCGTCACATAAAACACAAAGTACAAGCCGAATACATACGTTTTTTTTGTTTTTGCTTAAAATACCCAATGATCAAAGCTGGAGAATATGAGCAAATATCGTTAATGCACACAGAATGTAGTATTTCCACCAAGTGTCGGAAAGGCACAACTTGAATTCTCCGCCGGTTGATTGGTTGGTTGTTAGTGACTCCGGGCGCATTAACTACCGAAGTCATTAGTTCAGTAAGTGTAGTGCATGCTTCTTTTCATTGGGATGTGGCAGTGATTTTCCTCCGCATGATGGCGAGATTCAATGGGCGGAGTTTCCTTCATCTAAGGTATCTTCCTCCAGCGGGGCACCGTCCCAGCCGAGACAAGCTCTAAGCTCCCGACCGGTCTCCCGGAATATGTGGTAATGTAGTGCATGTTAGTGTAAGTGTGTATGTAAATGGAGAGGATAGGGCAAGGAAGGGGAAGGACACATCGCGCGCGGTCCGTGGCCCGTTTCGTAGGGCACTGCTCCGGCATTCGCCTGGTGTTGATCGGAGAATCCACGGAAAACTACCGATCAGAGCAGCCGGCCGCTAGAATTCTCCTCCAAGCAGCGACTGAATTTGACCTAGCTGAGCAGCTAGTGTCTAAAACCCTGCCAGCGTCGGGACCCGAAGCTAGGACCTCCCGGTCAGAGGCGCTGCAGTGACATCAGTTGATACACTGAGCTACCGCTCCCGGTCCGAGATTTCACGTATTAAGTTTGATTCTCTTAAACATTTATAATGCTGTTGTACAAAAAAAAAATAACGTATGCAACTCGTTTATAATTTTGCTTTTTTACAAGGCCATCTCTTCACTTATATTCCCCACCGAGGGGCACTTCCCATTCCTCTGTTTCGGTCGTGAGCCCGCGTTTCGCTTGAACCACGCTTGGCCGTTGCTGGGAACGCGTTAAGTACATTCATGATCTGTGTTTTATGGTTTCATTATCCTGAACAAAACTCTAATTCTTCTCAGTTCGTATGTCTCATCTTTGTTTTAGGCACTTTACTAATTGTCTATGTACGGGAATTTCGCTTTTCACTACAACTATTCAATATTTGCTAGACACGTGAGTGGTAACATCAATAACATTTTGCCTGAAATACTACAAACAGTAACGTTTCACATTAACAAGTCAAACGTACACCGGGAACTAATTGCATTTACATATCTGTACGAGAGCAATGTCAACTTCAACTTCTAAAGTGGGCAATGGCCCTTTCTTCCTTTGAACATCAAGACGTTTCCGACGGTGAGCGGTAGCTCAGTGCATCAACTGATGCCAAACAGATGCCATTGCAGCGCCTCTGACCGGGAGGTCCTAGGTTCGAGTCCTGACGGCGGTAGGATTTTCGAAACTAGCTTTTCAGCTAGGTCGAATTCAGTCGCTGCCTGGAGGATAATTCTAGCGGCCGGCTGCTCTGATCCGTAATTTTCCGTGGTTTCTTCGATCAACACGAGGCGAATGTCGGAGCAGTACCCTACCAAAAAGGGTCACGGACCGCGCGCGATCTGTCCTTCCTCTTCCTTGTCCTATCCTCTTCCCTTACACACTGACTTACATTAACATGTACTACACTACCACATATTCCGGGAGACCGGTCGGGAGTTTAGAGCTTGTCCCGGCTGGGGTGGTGCCCCACTGATGGGAGAGTCCTGGTTAGGGGGAAACTCCACTAGCCGACGGTAGGTCGGTGCCGAATCTCACCATCCAGCGAGGGGAAAATCACCGCCATCTCCCGAAAAAAACATTCACTATACTAACGTGACTAATGACCGAAGCAGTTGACGCGCCCAGAAACACGAAAAAATCAATCAATCAAGACGTTTCCAGATATCTGCGCTCCAGCTCCGAATCACTCACACCGAACTGACGCCTCCAAAACCAGCATACGTATCAGGCTGCAAGTATACCATCCAAATCATGAATAGGTCAATTATCTAATTGACTATACAATTGACTGATTGGTAATTTTGAGCGCCTCAACTTCTCAAATTATTCTGTTATGTGTAATGCGTGTATTTTTTTCTCGGAAGGTGGCGGAGCTTTTTCTGGATGGCCAAATCCGACACCGACCTGCCGTCCGCTAACGGGGTGCCCCCGAAACCAAGTATCTCCCACCAGCAGGGCCCCGCCACAGCCGGGAGCAGCTCTAAGTTCACAACCGGTCTCCCAGCATGTGTGTGTGTGTGTGTGTGTGTGTGTGTGCGTGTGCGTGTGCGTGTGCGTGTGCGTGTGCGTGTGCGTGTGCGCGTGTGCGCGTGTGCGCGTGTGCGCCTGTGCGTGCGCGTGTGCGCCTGTGCGTGTCTGTGTGTGTGTGCTGTGTGTGTGTGCGCGTGTGGTGTGTGCGTGTGTGTGTGCGTGTGTGTGTGTGTGTGCGTGTGTGTGTGTGCGTGTGTGTGTGTGTGTGTGTGTGCGTGTGTGTGTGTGTGTGTAAGGGGAAAGGATAGGACAAGGAAGAGGAACGAAAGATTGCGCGCGATCCGTGGCCCGTTTTGAGAGTACGATTTCGGCATTCGACTGATGTTGATCGGAGAAATCATGAAAAACTATCGATCAGAGTAGCCAGCTGCTAGAATTTTCTTCTAGACAGCGACTTAATTCCACCTAGCTATCTATTCGAAAATTGATCCAACTTGCATCGAATGTTAGCCTAAAATCCGAAATCTAGGAGAGAAGTCGGAGTATTTTCTGCTGTATATTAATTAATTCATTTGGCATTTGTGTTAACATTGATAAAACATTGAATTATTTGTGAAATAAATATCGTAGATGATGCTAAACAATAACACGATAAATTCGATACAATATTTCAAAATTCTATCAGATTGAGAGACATGATCTAATTTCACAGACTAGTTGGTAACAGAGATATTGCTGTACATTTGCGCTCGTTGAAATCATGTCATAATTACGAAATGTATTATGCAATGTGTATGACATAATTCTGTAAGTTGAGGTTTATATTTCAGATACTAATAAATTGTTATTTAAATTTACCTTGTTATACCAATCAGATATAATACTACATGTTAAGGGGGAAGGGTTTTATTGGCTACGAGAGTATTGAATTTAATAAATGTGAAATAGCGAAAAATACGAAAGTAAAATAGTTGTATCAAGGAGCAGGGAAGAGATGAGCATGAAATTATTTTTTTCTGAAGCAAAATTAAAACATTCATAGAATGTTTTGAGTTTACGTTTTCTTAAGTACACTCAAATTGAATAAGTGCATCACTTTCTTACTATTTTAATCCACTTTCGCAGAGTGACTTTCTCACATTTTTATTCCACTTCTTGTAAGCAGGTTTCTCCAAATAAATCTTAAACACTTTCAGGGCAATATGAGAACCGATCACTTTTTGCAATGAAACAGTCGCGGAAGTTTCAGTTACTGACGAATTCACGTCTAGATTCACAACTGAGTGTTATTTCGACTCCCGTCGTAATTCAAATGTTTGTTGCTTATTATTGCGCAATAATGAAGTGGTGACAAACCAGCGGTGATTGTATAAGTCATCAATGCACCTTTTATAACACTATATATGTTAGATCCTGGAGTCATTTTGACCCCTTGTTGGTTGAATCGTAATATTTTTGAAAGCAGTGCAAAAATATCTAGATACTTGGATGGATGCCATATTTCTAAATTATAGGAAGAATATAGCTTTTCTGATGATGATGATGATGATGATGATGATGATGAAGATGAAGATGGTGTTGCGGAGGAATAAAAATATCCGTCTCAGATGATAAATCCGCTGTAGATCCGGATTATTCCAGAGGAGATGAACTTGGTTTTCAGCGTGACCTTGCTAACGTGTCGTTAACAAATATATTAGTTTTCTTCTATAACTCTGGCATGTTATAATTTTTTGTACTGTTAAGTACTTTTAAATAAATTGTTCATATAAGATGGTTTCTATTATTTTGTTTTATTTCTATAAAATTCATATTTGTAGTCACGTTTGGATTGTGTGTCAAAATTACTCCGCATTGTTAATATGCGCATACAAGCATAAGTTGTGAATCTAGGGTTACAAAGATTCTCATCGGCGCGCCATTCAGCGTGCTTTGATGTTTTGTAGGTCATGTTCTGTAGCCAGTTGATTTCATGAACCTGCAGAACACCATTACGAGGTGTGTTGCCTTCACAGGAAAACGCACGTAAGTAACTTGCGCAATATGTAATTTTTATGTACATATTTATTGACAAAAGTGATTGGCCGGCCCTACATGCTTTGAAAATTTGTAACTTTTGAGAAAAAAATAACTTAGTTAAAAAGAGTGAATAGTATCCTGATGTATCAATTTTGAAATATTTTTATCAATAAATTTTTAAACTAAGGTTAACAACTCGTGGACATTCAGTTTCTGAATAGGTAATTGCATATTCATCTGAGTATGAGTGTATCCCGTCCGTTTCAATAATTTGATTTGATTTGATTTTTTCGTGTTTCCGGGCACCTTGGTCATTAGTCCCGTTAGTGTAGTGCATGATTTTTCTCGGGATATGCGTGGTGATCTTTCCCCGCTGGATGGCGAGATCCGGGGCCGACCTACCGTCAGATAGTGGGATTTCCCCCTAACCAGGACTCTCCCACCAGCGGGGCACCGCTCCAGCCGGGACAAGCTCTAAGCTCCCGACCGGCCTCTCGGGTTATGTGGTAACCCGTTTGTTGGGATACTGTTCCAGCATTCGTCTGGTTTTGATCGGAAAAAACACGGAAAACTACCGATCAGAGCAGCCGGCCGCTAGAATTCTTCTGCAGACAGCGACTGCATTCGACCTAGCTGATAAGCTAGTGTCGAAAATCCTGCCGCCATCAAGACTCGAACCTAGGACCTCGCGGTCAGAGATGCTGCAGTGACATCAGTTGATGCACTGAGCTACCGCTCCCGGCCCATTTCAACAAGATAACTGCGTGTTTAACACTGTAACCTATATAATCACTTTTGACCTTTTAAGTTCTTTGAATCATTAGCGGTCAATAGAAAGCTATTGTAAACGACACAGTAATTACGACATAATTTTAAAAATAAAAAAATCTTACTAATTGGGTGCATTTTATTTAAGGGAATATACAATAATTTGATAAGCTTATACTCAAGTTATGAAAACATTTCATTATAAATACCAGAAATCAATATTATAGCTGACAGTACACTGCTATTGAACGAGATTTTCTCTGTGCTTTATACATAAAATTCTGGGTGCGAAACTTGGCTGGTATCTGAAAGTACTGGAGAGCGGCTGACAAGGAAGAACTAATCTAAGGAAAAATCTAAGGTCAACACCAGGATATCAGAAAATTATTTGAATTATTTTGTTGATTAACAAAATGTAAATTCGTAAATTTGTTTTCAATAACTGCATCGATTTTATTAAAGTCGATACAATTTCTATTGATATTTGTTTATCAAATCTATCAATATGATTTTTCTATTGATATGTGTTTCAAAAATACTTCAGGCAAAGAATCCGTTCGTGAAAATCACAAACGCCTTATACTTGATTTGAAGTAACCTGACCCGGGAACCTAATAAAAAGTTCATAGTTTTATTGACTACGTCAATTTAATTAGTCGTTTTAATTGTTACTAAAATACAATTGGATAAAAAAGTCTTAAGTTCTCCCAGTTTCCCCACTGTAGAAACATGTTTATGTTGCTTGAAGGGCACTTTACAGTTCCTCTTTGTTTCCACTCAAACTTTCACTTTTGAACGCGCTAACAATGTTATTTGGGGGTGCGAAAGCAAAGTTTGCGATTCCTCTTTGAACTTCCTTGCTTAAGTTCGAGAAGTACAAGTATCTAGTGAAAATGAGAAGATACGTTTTAAAAGAGTAAGAAAACAGATCTTTGTTAAGTAGTTATCTTTTCGCGTGAAAAACACTTTGGGAAGATGCATATGGTCGGTTTGCAAGGAGTAATTAATTTAATTAATTGAATGTACTTTCTAAAACTAACCATTATTTATAGTAATTCTTCTTATTAAAACGATTTAAATAATTCAATTTTTCCATAGTTTTTCAAACAAGCTCCAAGTATATTCAGTTTGATAATGCACTAACTCGTACAAACGCATGGACATGCCTTAAAATTACTATTCAACTTTTGAATTACAACTTTAAATAAAATATTAGAAGTGTGGCACTTGGTACTTACACATTTCCAAAGAAAGACTGTTTTCGTATAAATTATGAGAATGGATAAATTCCTATTAAAAAAAGTATAAGAAATTTATAATTTCTCTAATAGAAAAGTTTGGAGTGGACTGAAAAAAGAGAACATGCATTTGTCGTTCATTAGTAAAACAAGAAACAATAGAATTGGTGAAAATAACAGGTGACACGTTTCCAACTCGACAGCATGAAAAAAGAGCCGAGTACTTCATTTGCTGAAGACTAATGAGATTCCTTGTGTAACATGAAGCTCTAGTTTCCTGAATAAAGTGTTTTTAGCTGCTGCTTTTTCATAGAAACGTCACTAGATAGTAAGGTGAGTATGAATGTTATGGTAATGTTATTGAAGCCAGAAGTTGTTTTATTAGGCAACTTGATTCATATTTGACCTTTGTACACTCATGTTTCATGGATCCCTGGAACCATGCTGCCACATTAAATTAATTTGAATGCTAAGGAGAAAAATAATAAGAAAGAGGAAAATTAGGAAACGATAACGATGAAGAAGAATAAAATAGAGGACGAGGAGAAAAAGAATAGAATAAGAAAGAGCATAATAAAGAAAATAAAGAAGTTAATAAGAATGAAGAAGGAAGTAATAAATATGAAGAAAATCAGCTAGAGTAACTTTGATTTACGAAATAATACGTTTCCTACAGTTGCGTATTAAAACATTTTGTCGCTCCATAATACATGTATAAAGTACATAGACCCTTTCAGAAGCATGACTATTTAAATACCAAGTTCACAGAAATGAGGATAGGTTTACGTATTAATGAGTTTGGCAGTGTCAACTATAAGAGCATTCCCGCAGCCTCGCTAGGCCATCACTTTGGGGAAGGAAATGTTTTTTTGTTTTGCGGAGCTAAACTCGCGACAGCTCAACCGTTTGTATTGAAATTTTGTCATCTGGAGGCGCTTCTTTTCATTGCATGATTATTATAAGAGATCAGATAATCATGAACTGTGCATCAGAGTAATCATAAACTACGTATCAGATGAATACAAGCAGATGGTCCTACAAAGTTACAATTTGGGATCCAAGGAATGGCAAGAGAAATATCGAAAGACAGAACACGGTGGTCAGACGACATAGTAAGAAGACTGGGAAAACTATGGACCAGAACAGCAGGAGACCGCATAAAATGGAGAGAAGTCATCGACACTCTCGAAGAAGTTGATAGAGAAAAGGATTAAACAAATAAAAAAGAACAGTGACACAAAAATAGAGCACAACAATAACTGAAGAGATAAGTGACGTGATAACTGATCAGAGAAATAATTAGCTATGTATAATTCATATAAGATATATACATTTATC
The DNA here is from genome assembly GCA_964035755.1 of Teleogryllus oceanicus. Taxonomy (NCBI): domain Eukaryota; kingdom Metazoa; phylum Arthropoda; class Insecta; order Orthoptera; family Gryllidae; genus Teleogryllus; species Teleogryllus oceanicus. Next base: position 80,475,176 of record CAXIVR010000009.1, read on the forward strand.
TATTGCTTTACGTTTCGCACATTTAGCATGTGCCTTTTCAAAAGCATTTGATAAGTAAAGCATTCGACAATCGGTTGGCAATAAACATAGATATAGATAAATATAGATAAATATAAATATAATTAAAAATAAATATAAATATAGATAAATATATTCAAAAGAGATTGATGCATAATTATAAATCAAAAACCACTAAAAATAATTTACGACTTCCTTTCCTTTTTAAAATACTTCAAGAAATACAATTTTGACATAGTATTTTATAATTTAAATAAAACCAACCGGTTGTTTGATAAACAGAAGGATATAACAAAAATAGGAGATAAATCTAATGTGGTCTACTCTATTCCTTGTGATGACTGTAAACAGGTGTACGTTGGAGAAACCAAACAATATCTTAACTAAAGAGTTTACCAACACAAATACGATATTAATAAAGATTCGGCATTGTACACATCATTAACTAAACATAGAACGGAACGCAACCACTCTATTGGTTTCGATAAAATCAAAATTTTACATCACGAAAAGATAACTTTTAAAAGACAAATTGCAGAAATGATATATATATATATATATATATATATATATATATATATATATTATGTTAAATATTCTATGAACACTAAAAATGACATATTGAATCTACATAAAATTTATAAATCATTAATAATAAACAGATATTCATAATTGCTTTTTGCCACTGTTCACTCATAATTTTGCACATCCATTCCTTGATGTATTTCATTTGGGCTGCATACATATGAATGTTTTAGCCACCAAATTAGACGCCAACTTCAGCATATTATAGAAATACTTTACATGAAAATGTTGTTAAATGTTAATATATCTCTAATATGTATGTTTAATGTCTTCCTTTGTTTTGTATGCTACTCAAAAATGTTATGTTTATTGCCAACCGATTGTCGAATGATTGTACTTATCAAATGCTTTTGAAAAAGCACATGCTAAATGTGCGAAACGTAAAGCAATAGATAAATGTATATATCTTATATGAATTATACATCATAATTCCTGATTTCTGTATTGATTGATCCTATTTGGTCCAATAGTTTAAAAAAGATCCATCTTTCTACTAAATAATAAAATAAAAATAATAATAATAAATAATAATAATAATAATAATAATAATAATAATAATAATAATAATAATAATAATAATAATAATAATAATGAATCAGAGCATCTTGTAGCTGACTTGCAGAGGTGAATCAGTGAATTTAGATATCTAATAATATTTACGTATGAGGAAGATTAAGTAAATAGGAGCCGTTTGTTAGATTTTGACAAACCTATTCACCAGAAAAGAATGATTGACAATTTCAGTTGTTTACAATCCTACTTCACTTTTCAACATCGCCGTTTACTCCTAAGTACTTCTCGTTACGTTACCCAGCTTCTTTAATCGCTGTGCGTATGAGCCCACCGCGTGAGAAATGAACCGGTTCACAACGGCGGCTTTGAGTTCCTCACCGTCTTCAAATCGTTGCCCATCAAGTTACTGTTTTACGTCCAAGAAGAGTAAATAGTTGCTAGGAGGTTGGTAGAGATTTTAGGGGAATGATCACAAAGTTCTCAGTCAAAGTGAGCACCGTCTTGTCGTTAGCGTGACAAAAATGCTCGCCCATTTAACATTGTTTTCTCTTTTTGTTGAACGGTAAACATTTTCGGTACCAAACGTGCACAGAATGTAATAGACTAGCTTTTCTGTAGCAATAATGTAAATACCGGCATGTCAAGCAAGACGAAATTGTTCAGGTAGAACCCTAATCGTCAATCGTCAAACACGTGTTGAATAATTTCATACATTTGCATACTGACCCTGCCACATTGCTCTTTATCGTGAACAAGTAGTACGTATTTTGAAATCTCAACGACGCCGCATAGTCTAAGAACTTCTTTTACTAATTGCTGTAAGTTCAATACCGAGGAACAAATAGCTAGTCTTTCATGGCTAAATTCAGAATTTATTTTAGCTGTCCGTGAGATACCGTGCCAACTAGATAGGTGCCAACTTTTCGACTGAAATGCTGCAACCTTTCTCAAAGCAAAAAGCGTGAGCGAATGAATGCGAAAATGTGTGAATACAATTTATTAAATTCTGATGAATTTGATTCACTGATGACCCTTTTGAAAATAAAAATCAAATCACAACACGCACTTTGTAACTGGTGGAAACAAAACTTTCTGCAAACATTCTTGTCTGAAAACGACAAGTAAACGAATACTACGTTCCGACAATTACTTCAATTCCTTTGGAAACAAACAATACATGACTGTACACGTGTAGAAATTTGTTCTGATATGGTAATGTATAAGGAAACGACATTTAGCTTCGTAGTTGTATAAATTTACCTGGCGCGTGCCAACTACTTGCCGACGGATGCCCCCCCCCCTCCTCCCCACGGCAGTTCACTTCCTGCCGCCCAGAGCGTCGCTGGCCTGCAATATTTCTCCGGCGCTGCGCCGCATAATAAACAGCGGGACGCTTGGTCCGCCGGCCGCGCCACTGAGGAGTGGCGTTTACGGAGCGGAAGGGGCTGTCGGCTGCGCGCTCGTAATGAGAGGAGCCTTCGCAGGAGCCCGCGGACCCCGCCCACGCTCCCCTGCGCCCCGGCCCGCATCGCCCCGCCCACTTCTCCTCGTGCCGGTCCGTTCCGTGTCCCGCCTCGTCTCATCCCGTCTCGTTCCGTCCCGCCCCGTCTTGTCCCGTCCCGTCACCTCCCGTCCCATCACCTCGTCCCGTCCCGTCACCTCCCGTCCCGTCACCTCCCGTCACCTCCGTCCTCGTCTCGTCCGTCTCCGTCCTGTCTCGTCCTGTCTCGTCCGTCTCTCCGTCCTCCGTCTCGTCCTCGTCCTCTCGTCCTGTCTCGTCCTGTCTCGTCCGTCTCGTCCGTCTCGTCCTGTCTCGTCCGTCGTCCGTCTCGTCCGTCTCGTCCTGTCTCGTCCTGTCTCGTCCTGTCTCGTCCGTTCGTCCGTCTCGTCCTGTCTCGTCCTGTCTCGTCCGTCTCGTCCTTTTCCGTCCGTCTCGTCCTGTCCGTCCGTCCGTCCTGTCTCGTCCTGCCTCGTCCTGTCTCGTCCGTCTCGTCCGTCTCGTCCTGTCTCGTCCTGTCTCGTCCTGTCTCGTCCTGTCTCGTCCTGTCTCGTCCGTCTCGTCCGTTTCGTCCTGTCTCGTCCTGTCTCGTCCTGTCTCGTCGCCCGCGTTTCGGCTGTCCCGCCCGGTTTGTCCACTCTCGCCTTGTCCCGTCGCGGTCTATCCCGTCGGGAGTTGTCCCCTCTCGTTTTGGCTTGTCTTGGTTCGCCTCGATCCATTCCGGCTCGTCTTTAGTTCTTGTCGACCCGTTTCATTTCCAGTCGGTTCGCCTCTTCTCAGTTCGTGTAGACTCGGTTATTTCGACGGTTCGTCTCACCTCAGTTTGTCATGGCTCGTCTCGGTTATTCTTGACCAGACCGACTTGATCCCCGCAGTCCAGACCCTCTCCCGCACCATCACTTCGACCCGTGTTCGCCCCGCATCCTGCCCCGCTCACTATCCCTCTTAAATCATCTCCAATTTACGACTCTGCCAACCCCGTCCGACCCCAATAACTCCGCTTCTGTCTAGGCCTGGTGGCTGCTCAGTGGTTCGGGATGAGTAATTAGGGGTCATAAATATCTAACATGAGGTACCTTAATATCATCAACAATAAAAAACCGGTAGTGGTAGCTCAGTGCATCAACTGATGTCACTGCAGCGCCTCTGACCGAGAGGTCCTAGGTTACCTCTCGCCACGACGGCAGGATTTTCGACACTAGCTTATCTGCTAGGTCGAATTCAGTCGCAGTCTGGAGGAGAATTCTAGCGGCTGGCTGCTCTGATCGATAGTTTTCCGTGGTTTCTCCGATCAACACCAGGCGAATGCCGGAGCAGTACCCTACCAAACGGGCCACGAACCGCGCGCGATCTATCCTTCCTCTTCCGTGTCCTATCCTCTCTCTTTACACACACACACACACACACACACACACTTACACTAACATGCACTACACAACCACATTCCGAGAGACCGGTCGAGAGCTTAGAGCTTCTCCCGGCTGGCGCGGTGCCCCGCTGGTGGGAGAGTACTGGTTAGGGGGAAACCCCACTAGCCGACGGTAGGTCGGCGCCGGATCTTGCCATCCAGCGGGGGAAGATCACCACCATCTCACGAGAAAAAACATGCACTACACTAACGGGACTAATGACCGAAGCAGTTGATGCGCCCAGAAACACGAAAAAAATCATCAATCAATTCAACAATAAAAACAATGAAAGATAGTCCTCTTGGACTTTGGTAGATCACATCACACAGCTAGAAACTTGATATAACTTGATATAACGCCGAAAAAAATTACCTTCGCTCTTGCAGATCTGAAAAGTGAGCAATCACTCTCCAATCACATACACAAAGCGTCAACTAGATTCAAGAATACCAGTTCGGGTAAAAACGACTTATTGTTTCTCCCCATATCCTTCATTATCATCATTCATCATCATGAACATCATCATCACCACACTACCATTTTTCAGGGAAAAGATCTGTTTAGGATTAAGTCTCAATTCTCATTAGAGAAAGTCGGAATAGTATGAAGAGATACGGTGCTTCATTAAGTATGTGACTAAAAATTGCGGCTTGCTACACACGTAAAACACAGCAAACAAGTGGAGAGCGAAACTATTTTATGGGGAAGAAATTCCACCAGTATATTATATTTCTAGGTAAATGCTCAAATAAACTTTCACATAAAATAATGATCCACAAATTGTACTTGAATATTACAGCCAACGATGCCAATGATGCCACTGATGACACATTCAATGCCACTGATGTTCTTGAATTTTATTACAATTTCCCTTGGTATTCTCGCAAAACTTATCATTATTACCCATATTCTTATCCTCATTGTTTATAATTCGAATGTTCTATTATTTCAGATGTGTAACAAGTAGAGCTTGAATCTTTCTCGTGATACCCATATAATGATTATTAAAGTGCAAATGTCGTTCAGCCGTAGAGTGGAATCCATTAGCAGCCAGCCGTATTGTGTGTTTAATAAAGATTACCCTACTTTTCACTCCTATTTCACTCGTGTTATCAAGGAGTAATGTAGCGGTCAGCACTCTTTCTAAACTTCTAAGTGACGTTAAGACTTAGAGACAATTTGAATGAAGCTTTAAAACTTCTTAAATAAAATGAGCTGCTAAAGACTGGAGATGTGGAATGGGGAAGAAGAATTAAACAGCGGAGGATGGTGACCATATGATATCTAGAACAAGAAGGGCATTGAGAGAGAATGAAGAAAATAGGAACATTTTACACGAAACACCAACAAACGATCTATAACGTATTGAAATATTTCCATACGTTATGGAAAAAATATGCTAATTCTGTTGTTAATAAATAAAAATTTAAGAAATAGTGTGTCATTTTACATAAATAAGACAAAAAAAGCTCTTCAACAATTGGAATGCTTACAATAATATATTCAAGCGGATAATTGTAAAAATTCTATTTAGAGAACAAGAGTGTTCGTGATGAGTTCTTTACAACGTTTCTTTTTGGAAATTAAATATTACTTAAGAATCAAGTAGATTCGATTATTGAAATCAAAATATTCAATATTTGATGTATTTTCACATTAAAGTATCGTTTAAAACGTTCTGGGGATTTTTTCATCCCTTTATGGGCTTACTATAAAATCTAATATGCGCTATTTAATTAACTGATAACTCAAATCTGTTCAGTGGTTCAAACGGTATGAGAACGTACATAAATCTACCAAATTCTTACTGATAAAACTCTCCTTTCTTTCCAAAATTAAAAGAAGAAAAAAAAATACACGACTGATTAATATTTTTTTAAAATTAATTACATCATTATCCATTTTAATTCGCACACATTGTTCCATTAATTCGAAATTTAATTCTAGCAGATGAACTACACTTTCAAAAATTAAGAAAATTATAGCAGAGCTGTTTGACATTTGTGGAAGATTGCAAACCCTCTGCAGGAATGGACTTCAACGTTAGGGAATTGGAATTTCTTCCTTCTAATTAATAGCATCCGGCATTGTGCCCCTTCAAGCCCTCCGTGGTCTTTCTACTCATCCCTTGCGTGCGAATCACCACTGCGCGCCGCGTTCTTCAGCTGTCGTGGCTGCCGTCAATCGTAGGCCATAAAGCTCACTCGCCCGGTGCCCAATGGCCGACACCCGCTGTTAAGGCTGCCCTCCACTGGCGGGGAAGCCAATAGTCAAGCTCAGTAAATCTGCACTAGGGCTTTGTATTGCCCAGCCATCGAACCGTCGTTACAAATTCACATAAATTGAACAGACTCAATGGGCTTCGAATTACACTAGCCAGGGACAAAGATGGCGAAAAGGAGAAAGGGAAAAGCAGACGCATTAGACATAGAGATGAGAAGGAAAAATTGGAGGGGTTGGAAAAATAAAAAAGAAAGAGAATAAAAGTCAAAAAGATGAAAGAAGAAAACAATAGTGAAATAAAGAAAGAATGGGTTAAGGAAAATGAGCTGAAATCTATGAATTGTGTTTATTGGGAAGTATGGTGGTAGGTCAGGTTAGTTTAGATGGTTTAGTTAGACATGTATTATTTGATAATTTAGCTTGCGATATTAATAAGTATGTATTTAGTAATTAGAGTTACAATTTTTTTAACTCACGTATGTATAGTCCCACAGTTGCTAAAGGTGCGAACTGATGAAGATAGATTATGAGCAGTTATAAGTTAGTCACAATTATGAATAGTACCATAAAATTTCAAAATAGGCAAGAAAAACTCTCTCATTTATCTACAGTAAAACAGACGATAATTAACTATACATATTGGTAACATATAATTTTTTTTTTGACACGCAAACAACGAGAAAAAAGTCTGGTAAATATACCTATTTCCAATTATTGCTACCTAATATACGCTATAAAGTAGAGCAAAACAATATCACTTTGCTTAAATAACAGTTTCCTATTTTCAAGTTTTTTTACACGTTAAACACGAAATAAATGAAGCATGATTTAACGATGAATACACTTTTATACTAGCTTCATAGCATTGGAATTTTAGATAGTTTACTTTTAGTATAAGATTATCGCCTTCGAACTATATGAATCGTGGCATCACTTCAAGAAACACGCTAGGACTCATACTGCTTCCTTTGCAGATTATTCGATCAGCGCCCTTGAGTGAAGAGGTGGGAGCTCCGGGCTAATGGCGCGAGCAGCTCCCCCCCACCACCACCGCCACCACCTCCCCCTCCCCCGCCCGGAGCAGCCAGACGGTGGAGCTCATTAGACGACTAATCGGTCGAGTGGCGCCGCCCACGAGAACGGAGCTGGGCGGAAAGGCGGAAAGGGCGGGGACGCGACGGGATAGCGCAGTTCGTTGGTTGGTGATTCCGGGTGCGTCAACAACTTAGGTGATTAGTCCCGTGAGTGTAGTGTATGTTTTTCCTCCGGGAGATGGCAGGGATCTTCCCCCGCTGGATGGCGAGATCCGGCGCTGACCTACCGACGCTTAGCGGGGTATACCCCTAACCAAGACTCTCCCACTAGCGGGGCACCGCCCCAACCGGGACAAGCTCTAAGCTCCCGACTGGTCTCCCGGAATATGTGGTAGAGTAGTGCATGTTAGTTGCGTCTGTGTGTGCAAAAGAGGAGAGGATAGGACAAGGAAGAGGAAGGACAGATCGCGCGCGGTCCGTGGCCCGTTTGGTAGGGTACTGCTCCGGCATTCGCCTGGTGTTGATCGGAGAAACCACGGAAAACTACCGATCAGAGCAGCCAGCCGCTAGAATTCTCCTCCAGACAGCAACTGTATTCGACCTAGCTGAAAACTGAACGCTACACGGTGGGGCAGGGCGGAGCGGAGCTTAGTGAGGTAAGAGGGAAATGTCGAGGAGACGGCTAGAAACAAATGTTGTCGGGCGGTGGAGTCCTAATTTCCTTTCAACCGGCGCATGCCGTTGTCTTAAAGACCACCGCCCCGACGTAACTGATCCCGAGATGGTTTTGGTGCCAGCTTTGTTGCGCCAGTCACACTAATGCCTAGCAGCTGCATTTTGCAGAAGGGAAGTGCAGGTACTGAGGGAGCGTGGCGAGGGGTAATAAGGGGGCGGAGGAAGCAAGGAGATAATGTGGAATGGAGATTGGATGGCAGAGTGGGCATAAATTGAGGGTCGAAGGGAGAAACGTATCCTGAAGTCAAATGTCGAAATGAAGAAGGCAAGGACCTTACGAGAGCAAACGCAGATTAGTATTGTGGTCTAGACAGTTGTAAGCAAGGGGTGCTTGGATATCACCGAGCGAATTGACTCAGAGCTTAACGAATGCGTAGTGCTCTGATGTCGCATTCGGGAGGTCCGGGTTCGATTCCCGTCATATAGACTTGCCTCCCTGACCGCAGTTTTCGTGGTTTCCCTCCGTCAACCAGGCGAATGCTGGGGTGGTTCTACTGAAAGGCCATGATCGAAAAACCGGCGTCGCTAGCCGAATTCGTTTTCTACGTAAAGTCACGTTGGTTAATCGAATTCCAGATATTGCGTATTCCTGGTTGGGTGATTGAGTAGAAACTCCGGGATCTAACATCGCCGAAGCTAAATGCCCTTTACGGGACATATAATGGATAAAGAAAAAAATAAACGGATATCGGAATTTTGAAACACAGAGGAAGGACAAGACTGGAAATGTATCTGCCTTGCGAACGGAGATTTGGGGTTGCAGGTTGTGGCTGTGAGTGGATGATAAGACGAAAAAGCTAGATATACTATATCTCAGAGAACAGGTAAAGAAAGGCTAGTAGTTGCAGAAAACATTCACGTGAAAAGGCATCGCTAAGCAGTTAAAGATATGAATGTTACAAAACAACTGAAAAAATGTGAGTTTTCTTCTAACAACGGGAGTCAGCGCGGGTTAATATAAATCTTGGAGGATTGAGAAAGGAGAACATTAAGAGCAGAGGTCAAGAAGTAGGGCGAACCGAAAGAAATGCGATGAAACGGCTTAGCGAATTGAGAGTCGGCTCCGCAGAATTCCCGTTGAGTTGACGATTGATTGATTGTGAGTGATTGCGGGAGGGTCAATTGTAGGGTCACTAGTTCCGTAAGTATAGTGTATGTTTTACTCGTGAGGTGGCTGTGTACTTCCCTCACTGAATGGCGACCTACCGTTGGGTAGGGTTTTTTCCCCATAACCAGGTATCTCCCACCAGCGGGGCACTACCCTAGTCGGGACAAGCTCTAAGCTTCCGACCGGTCTCCCGGAATATGTGCTAGTGTAGTGCATGTTAGTGTAAGTTTCGGTGTGTGTAAGGGATCGGATAGGTCATGGAAAATGGAAAGAAAGATCGCACGCGGTCTTTAGCCTGTTTGTGAGGATACTGCTCCGGCATGCGCCTGGAGTTAATCGAAGAAACCACGGAAAACTACCGATCAGAGCGGTTTGCCGCCATTATTTCCTTCCAGACAGCGACAGAATTCATCCTAGCTGACTAGCCAGTGTCAAAAACCGTGCCACCGTCGGGACTCGAACCTAGGACCTTCCATTCAGGGGGACTACAATAACATCAGCTGCTGCCCTCTCTCCCGGTTTGAGTTGACGCAGGAGAATTTGGCTGAGGGTAAGCGCAGCGAGTTCTGCAGGGAACAACCAACAAGCGTTTCGGGGGAGGGGCGAGAGCACTTCCACGACCTGCGCCCCCTCCCTTCTTCCCCCTCCCCTAGTGACGCTCGCCGTGTCTCCTTTGTTTCGGCAGCCACAGTAATTCTTAACAGCTGCGACGCGCACGCTAACTACTTCCCTCCCGCGAGTTGGGAGAGTCGCGATGGAAGATTCAGAGGGCTTTGAGCGGCTTCTTGCGAATGCAATTTGCACTTCGCGACGTGCGACGCATAAACCCCGCCGAGATCAATTGCTTTCGTGCATTGTGCACTTCACTCCCCACACTACACTCACAACCTACAGACCGAGAGCGGTGGCTAAGTGCATCAACTGATGTCACTGTAGTGCCTCTGACCGGAGGTCCTAGGTTCGAGTCCCGACGGCGAAAGGATTTTCGACATTACCTTTCCAGTTAGGTCTAATTCAGTCGCTGTCTGGAGGAGAATTCTAGCGGCCGGCTACTCTGATCGGTAGTTTTGCGTGGCTTCTCCGATCAACACCAGGCGTATGCTGGAGCAGTACCCTAACGAACGGGCCACGGAGCGCACGCGATCTTTCGTTTCTCTTCCATGTCCTATCCTCACCTCTTCCACACACACACACACACACACACACACACACACACACACACACTTACACTAACTTGCACTACGCATCCACACATTCCGGGAGACCGGTCGGGAGCTTAGAGCTTGTCCCGGCTGGAGCGGTGCCCCGCTGGTGAGAGAGTCCTGGTTAGGGGGAAACCCCACTAGCCGACGGTAGGTCGGTGCCGGATCTCGCCATGCAGCGGGGTAAGATCTTCGCAACTCCCGCTGAAATAGCATGTACTACACTTACGGGACTAATGATATCATTAGTTGACGCACCGGGAATCACTAGCAATCGACCGATCAAACACAATCTACAGAAATTTGGAGGGTGCAGGTTGTCTAAGGAGAGATGGCGTAGGAAATTATTATTACATGTAATCAATGCGTGGTACTTTTTATTTTGGCGGGAGATAAATATGTTCGTTGCTAATAAGGACGTTTGTTGAAAGTCGTTAGTTTCCCTATATATCTCGGTCGATTCACGTATTTATGAGCACTGTTTTTAAGGAACAAGTTCACCAAGGGCTTTTGTCTTCTATGGAAAGTCTCATGCTCGGGAGAATTCCGGGTTTCGAAGAAGATTGTTCATTGCCATGCTCATACCACATATCACTTTCGTCAAACGAATTTTGATATTAACTAATATTCATTACACCGACTTACATCACTAACCCTGAATTAACGTGACCCCATTCATTAACTTTTTTTATCGTATCCGTACATTAAGAGGAAGTCAGATTGTTGGCCAACATTGTTATAAGCACTGAATGTACTAAGGGTTTATATTTTAGGATCATGGAAATAAGAAGTCATCTTACGCCTTTAACTCGGCGAATTGGAGAAAACGGTGGGTATTTAAGTGAAGATATTTGATGTGTCCAAATTCAACACACACAAAATTCGATAAACAATTTATTGGTTGAAAACAGGTACAGAGCTACAGTGTCGAAAATTCAGGAGAATGTACAGTGAAACGTAGCCGAGTTATCGTAACCAGAAGATGCACTACAAAATTGCCGAGTCGCTAAATCTCCGTAAAGGGAAGTCCGTTGTCGCAGCACTGTCGTCGTAATCACAATCTTCACACCGTACTATCTCGTATCACCAACTCGTCACTCTTACTCCGCCGCTCACTCTCTGTCCTCTCTCCGGGCCACGCCCGGCTTATATTTGCTCCGGGCCGTAGGTCCGCTGACTGGCAGGCGTAGTAGGGGGGAAGGTTGGGCCTCGCCCCGCTCGCTCAGGCGTGGCGGCCGCACACCGCCAAGCCTCGCTGGCCCGCGCTTGTCGCTGGTCGCTGCCGCCAGGGGCGGTAACGCCCTCTGCGGCCGGTCACGACAATATTATATCACTAATGGTGTTAAAAAAGCACGTACTTTCTTGCCCGTATTCTCACGCATAATAACGAGAAAAGTACTCAAATTTTCGAAAAATTGTACATGAACTTATTTCAAAATCTATCTATAAGGAACAATTTTCATTTAAAAAAAACTATCTTGAATATTTTACAACAAGTAGATTTAATAAAAAACAATGAAGCTACAATTTTAAGAATTTGAAATATATCCTATTTAATGTACCCCCCCTCTGAAAATTAAAATATCGGTCTCAAATTCAAGGACCGTAACATCAGCCAAATCAATTGCGGAATATAAATTTTGGAGAAAATAGGCAGAACAGTTTAGCCACCAGTATTCTTCATGGACAGGTGGACGGAGGGACGGCCGAGGGACAGCCGAGGGACGGCCGAGGAACGGCCGAGGGACGGCCGAGGGTATGGTCATAGACTAAACAGGCATCTTTACTCTATGGTATGGTCGAGGGACGGTGGAGGAACGGCGAGGGACGGCCAAGGGACGGCCGAGGGACGGCCGAGGGACGGCCGAGGGACGGCCGAGGGACGGTCGAGGGACGGCCGAGGGACGGCTGAGGGTATGGTCATAAAAGAGGCATCTTTATGGTATGGTCGAGGGACGGTGGAGGAACGGTCGAGGGACGGCCGAGGGACGGACTTGGGACGGATGAGGGACGGACGAAGAACGGACGGTCGGACGAACAGACACACGTTTGGCCGTCATTTGATTTTTCGGTATCAAGGAACCACAAAACATGGATTCTAGCTACATGACGTTTTTGAGATTTTTTGTGTAAATTCAGCATCTGGATTTATGCACTTTTTTGTTACCATAGCCTGTAACAACAGTTTTTCTGCCGAACATTCGCCGTTTTTGCGCACAGCATTACATAACATTCTCCTAATTCACTAACTCCACTCCGTACCGAAAAAGTAAAAACCTAGTATAAATACATTCTTGTTGAGCGCAAGGACTCCTGCACCACACAAGCACTACGGCTGTCAAATCTTGCGAAAAATTGATATCTCACATTCACGAAATATAATACTCTTGTCTTACCGTTTTAATGCAAAATCTTACAACATAATGACCGGGAGGTCCTAGGTTCGAGTCCTGACGGCGGCAGGATTTTCGGCACAAGCTTTTCAGCTAAGTCGAATTCAGTCGCTGCCTGGACGAGAATTCTAGCGGCCGGCTGCTCTGATCGGTAGTTTTTCGTGGTTTCTTCGACCAACACCAGGCGAATGCCGGAGCAGTACCCTACCAAACGGGCCACGGACCGCGCGTGATCTTTCCTTCCTCTTTCTTGTCATCTCCTCTCCCCTTACACACACACACTTACATTAACATGCACTACACTACCACATAATACGGGAGATCGATCGGGAGTTTAAAGCTTGTATCGGTTGCGGCGGTGCCCCGCTGGTGGGAGAGTCCGGGTTAGGGGGAAACCCCACTAGTCGACGGTAGGTCGGCGCCGGATCTCGCCATCCAGCGGGGGGAAGACCACCACCATCTCCCGAGAAAAAAACACGCACTACACTAACGGGACTAATGACCAAAGCCATTGACGCGCCCGGAAACACGATAAAACCAAACCAAACCAAACCAAACTAAAACAAACCAAACCAATCTTACATCGTAACTGCTCTTTCGTTTCTATATATAGCTGCCACAGGTCGTAGCCCCATGCACCAACAAGTTTTGCGGGAAACATGAAGGCGTTTGTTACCAGCTTTCACTTACATTAAACATTGTTTTGGCTTTTTATTACTATTACTCGTTAATATTGTTTAGACCTTTCCATTGCCTTGAGTATGTAGTTCATTCTCGTTCCATAGGCGATTCCACCAACTTAGAGATTATGATTATGAGCTGCGGAAAACTCATTCTAGCTCGACACTCGTCACTTGCATGTCCACATCATCAACTGCTAACAAAAACTAATAAAAGAGCGCTCACAGCAAAATGAGACCAGATAAAGAGAATATCTGCAATACTATAATAACGAATCTACGTCTAATGAGCATTAAGAAGAATTTGTAAAGTCATTGTTGTTGTTGTTATTATTACTATTATTATTATCATTATTATCATTATCATTATTATTATTATTATTATTATTATTATTATTATTATTATTATTATTATTATTATTTCTCAATTTCTGTAGAAATACACTGATGCCGGGGTTCTCAAAATCACCCAAGGCAACAATGGTTTGCACATAAAGTGGAACAAGAATATATTTTGTTTTTTATATCAGTCAAGTCAGACTTAAGAATTTAAAGACTATATTTGCTGTTTCCAATAATGCGGCTTTTTGAATTGTCCGTATATGCGTTTCAGTCAATTCTAACTTCTTCGAGATCTCTTGCCATTCCTTGGTGACCAATCCATTCGCTGAGAACACTACTGGAAGCACTTCCACAGCGCGCAATCCATACATGTCCTTCAATTGAACAGCCAGGGGTTGGTATTTCCTCTTTTTCTCAGCAACAGTTGTTACAAGCCGGTCATCTGTAGGAACCGCAACATCAATGATGCATGATGTTTTAGATATTTTATCAAATTACATATTATTATTATTATTATTATTATTATTATTATTATTATTCATCTAAGCAAGTGTTACGAACGTTTCATTTGCAAACCACCTCTTTGTTAGAAGGCATATAAATTAATTAATATAAAATAGAAACTAAAATCCAATTTGAAATTAATTATTGCAATAAAAATTGCCTTTTTGATAACAAATAAAAAATAAATCTAACAACACAATTGTTCTTTTATCCAAATGAAGTAATAATTTATTATTTGAGTTTAATTGCGTTTGTATTGAATAATTTTTTTTCTTGTGTTTAAAATTGCACACAAATTTTTTTAAGAGAATACAGGCCAGTTAGTCACTGTCGCCATTACCATTCATAATCAGAATTTCCCTTCATTTATATTAGAAGCGCTGTCAACACTCAGAATAAACAAAACTAAATTTACTGCGTATAATCGACTAATAAATGCTTGAAACTTGCCCTTGTGAATAAATTCTTACAATAGAGCTACCTTTTTCCTAAAATTACATTGTACAAGAGAAGGAAGCTGGAAACAAACTCGTAACTTCATTCACAGAATTCTTTTTTCATCGCTAGAGAAGCGTAATGAAACAGTAATTAATCTCGATTCTCTCGGAAGAGTTCTCTTTCATAAATGCTTAATTTATTCTGAGAGAGAAGTGTCCCGTATCTGCCGCAGCAAATTTGTGTGATATGCAAATGAAATTTACTTCGACAAGGAGTTTGCCAGACAAACTTTGAGGCGTTCGGCAATTAATCACAAGTCGTGTGAAGCGGTGCAGGACTTATCTGCTGAGAGCATCGATACTTGCAGCCAACTCTGTGGAAAGACGTAAAACTGCGAAATCGTTTCTGTCGTCAGAGAGAGCCACTTTCGTCGCTGCATATATCTCGAAGGATTTGCGAAGCAAGACGATTGGAAAGCGTTTCCATTGGCACAAACTACTACTTTCAATGATCTAGTACACAGGATGTTTTACAAAAAAGGTTTAAGAATGCACAGAAGTTACATGGAGTTACACAGTTACACATTTACACAGATTTTGTGAGTAAACTTTGAATCTAAAGTGCCGCGTCTTGCAGCTAGGATGTGCCAAAATGCGTGTGCCAAAAGAGGGAACACCCACAGAGTCATTCGGATGAATGCTATTTTACGCTGTAATGGTAAGATATAACATATGTTCACATTCATTAAAGTAGGAATCGTTAAAGTGTGTCACATTTTTGGAGAAGAAGTTACGTACTGAAGAATTAATTTTTAATGAAAGGTTTTGAATAAAATTATAATGTGTAACGCAGAATCGTAATTCATTTTCCAGTTTCTTAGTGAATGATTTTTTTGTACGGTGTTCTGATGTAAGTTCAACTAATTCAAGTAAAACGGGGTTGTTTTTTCATGGAAGAAAGGTGAGATTTTTTTATAAGTACATAGAGTTTCAAACAAGTGTAAACAGTTTTATCTAAATAACTTCATTCAAACAGAGAAACTGAAACGCACATCGCGAGACTTATAGGTAAACATTAATTCCTCAATGTGAACCCAAATACAGGTGTTTCTCTCTTTTTCTGAAACACTGCCATTTCACAAACTAATTATTAGCAAAAATAAATGGGAATTCTGGAGCTCATTCTAGTTGTTTTGTACAAAAAGTCATGGTTTGCGAATGCATTGTAAGAGCGTTGCATCGATGCCTGAGTTACCATATTTCACACACACACACACACACACACACACACACACACACTTGAAATATGAAGCTCTTCTCCCGGTAAAACAAGATTTTCAAAATTGTTCCATACTCCTGCAGAGAACGGGTGATGTGGCAGCAATGCCGACATAGGTGCCAATTACGCGCAGCAATTCACAGCGGGGCTTGCGCAGAGAGGAGAAGAAGTTCCCGAAGTTCCAAACGGCGCTCTTGTTCTGCGTCGTAACAAGCGCGCAACCCTCTCGAAGTCGAATCGCGAGCGACGTCCTCCGAATGAGGCCGTGAGGTGGATTTATACGCGCCTCGCAAAATGCCTCGTCATTCGCGCGGCTCGCAACTTACAAGTGATCCAGGTTCATGCTAATAATATTAAAGAGGCCAGTGATTTCAAATCGAAATTCCGTGGAACATTGCACTTCCACTCACCGTTTTAATACTGCCTCAAGATGTAGTAAAATAAATCAATAACTTTGATATATAAATATTCGTGCATGTAAATGTATGTATATAATATTTATTGTATGTGTATGTTTCACAAAAATGATTAAATCACCGCAGTGACGTCTCCCAAATTTTACACGAATTATTTTAAGCTGCCGAGGAAAAAGTTGAACTTGCGATTAAAAATTGTCACCCCGTTTTATTTTTTAAAAACTTGCTTTAAGCAATGCAAATGAATCTAAATGGCATTGAGTCTTGGGACGCGGAGCAGTGCAGAGAGTCCAATTGAGGCCGGAGTGGCTGAGCAAGTAGAGCAAGTAAATAATAGGATGACGCTTGTCGTAATAAATTCGTGAACAACGAGTAATCAGCGAGAATTTACGTCATATTTTGAGATAAGTCTTCAATACTGTAACCTGTTTCTGAAAAAATAGAACGAATAATATTAATTATCCCGATGAGTAAAGATTTACGCAACGAACGTTGCCCTGCAACTACTAATATTTGACCGGCGGAGACCGCAGTATTACCAGTACCGGCGGAGACCGCAGTAATACCGACCAGGAATTGTAAGCTACAGAGATGTATTCTTGGACCAAACTACTTGACTGGTCTCAAATATCCGTCTAAATTAATTTGAACCAACCAACCAACCGTCCTAGGGGTCTTCCCAACTAGAGCCCGTCCCGTCGGCTTTAATAACCGTCTCACAGGTACTATTGCACAAATACTTGACCTTTGAAAATAGGAACACACTCTCACAAATGCAAAAACTTAACGTATTTTTTCTGCTACGACCGGCGTAAAATGCGGCATATTTCCTTTGGAGATATTCTTCAAGACACGAGAAAGACAGTTGCTCGATGTCTATGCAAGATCTACACAAATTATTAACAGGTGGATCCAATTGAATTTGATTCAAGTAAATATGTCAAGGTCAGGGTGAGATGAATGGTTTGGTTGGTTAGTCAGCGATTCCGGGCGAGATCCGGCGCCGACCTGCCGTCGGATAGCGGGGTTTCCCCCTAACCAGAACTCTCCCACCACCAGGGCACCGGCCTAGCCGGGACAAGCTCTGAGTTTCCGACCGGTCTCCCGGAATATGTGATAGTGTAGTGCATGTTTGTGTAAGTGTGTGTGCGTAAGGGGAGAGGATAGGACAAGGAAGAGGAACGAAAGATCGCGCGCGGTCCGTGGCCCGTTTGGTAGAGTACTGCTTCGGCATTCGCCTGGTGTTGATAGGAGAAACGACGGAAAACTACCGTTTCGAGCAGCCGACCGCTAGAATTTTCCTCCAGACAGCGACTGAATTCGACCTAGCTGAAAAGCTAGTGTCGATAATCCTGTCGCCGTCAGGACTCGAACATAGGACCTCCCGGTGAGAAGCGCTGCAGTGACACCACTTGATGGCACCGCGCTCCCGCTTTCGGTCAGGGTGAGAATAATCATTGCAGACATCTGTACTACCCAAAATGCCGTTTTTGACTTATGTACTTCTTCTCCTCCAGCAATACGTTTCATCCTCCGCGCACGCGGCGTATGGTAAGCGAGCGCCCGGACTTGTCCGGGCCCGGGGAAAGCTTTGCCTGCGATCGACCGCGAAGAGCCTTTACTGCACTTCCACGGCCCCCGCTCCGCCTGCTTTAACGCGACGAGCTTTTGTTGCGCGGCTTGAAAGCCTCCTGGAACACACTACGCGCCCGCTCTCACGGCGCAAACCCGACGCGCGATACAGTGGCAGCTGTTTGCAAAGGCCAGCCTTCTTTTCTACGCACGGAGCTTTTTTGAAAAATATTGATACTAAAAATGATGTGTGATTGTTGTTCGCGCCCAGATGCAAAGCAAAAAAAAAAAAAAAATACAGACGCACATTTTATTTCATATACTTCTTGAAGACAGAAATGCTCCCTGGTTTGGCAGACAGGTCTTTTTTATTTTTTGATATTACATTGTTCAGTTTACATATTAACTATGCAAATGTTTGATGGACGTAATCTATCTTATGCTGACTTAAACTAACATACAATTATACACATTACAATTATTTTTAAAAAATTAATAGCGGGAGAGAAGCAGGAGGCACCTCAGACAAGTATTATTCCAGGTTTGCGAATATTTTGTGGAATGAGTGAAGTTGATATCTGTTTTTAATTCTTCTTGGATAATTGGGGGTTTTGCCCAGTTTATAGAAGGATAATACTTGTATTTGGGGAAGGTCTGTATAGAAAAGGAGCGAGATAGGCTATTTGATTTTTTATTGTGTTTATATTCAGATCATTATGTAGTGGGTTGTTACTGATGAACCAAGGTGCTTTTGTGATTAATCTTAATATTTTATTTTGGATCACTTGCATTTTGTTTAAGTTTGTATTGGCAGCGTTAGTCCAGATGGGGCAAGCATAATGTAGAGTCGGCCGGATTATTTATTTGTAGAGTTATAGTGCATTAGATGTGGAGAGTGTCAGTCAGTAAGTACGGTTGATGCTCTTTGTTTGCAACGCAATCTGAAGCCCTGAGATAGCTCGTGGTTCATTCAGTAAGGGTCGATAGCTCTGTGTTCATTCAGTAAGGGTCGTAGTTGAATTAGTTTGGTTTTGACTTGCTGAGTTTTTACCTTCTTTAGCCTCTGTATGTTGTTTCCAGTTGAAGACAAGTCCAGACAGGATGTGTGTCCGCCGAATACGAGTGGGCGAGCCCTCGCCACTGGTATCACTCACGGCCCACGTGCGCGTTTGCGAGTGCAACCGTGACGCCATGACGCTTCATAGAATATCTCACGTGATCGTTCATGTAACGGTTTTAACCGATTCGTAACTGCCAGAAGCTTCCAAAAGCTCTTGCTTTCGAACAATTTAAACATGCATTTGAGATTCATCACTCCACCCTCTCCACGTGCCCTATGCGCAGAGAACCACCTGGCGCTCTGCCATGGAGAGAAGAAATCACTTCAAGTGGAATACAGCGTGTGAGCGCAGCTGTTCGCCGCTACTTTGAGTTCCATGAGGAGATACACATTTTTCCCGTTCATTGATTGATTGTGTGTCGACGTGTTTCCGGGCACGTCAACTGCTCGTTTGGTCATTAGTCCCGTTAGTGTACTGCATGTTTGTTTCACGGGAGATGGCGGTGGTCTTCCCTGCTGGATGGTGAGATCCGGCGCCAACCTACCGTCGGCTAGTGGGTTTTCCCCTAACCAGGATTCTCCCACCAGCGGGGCATCGCCCCAGCCGGGAGAAGCTCTAAGCTCCCGACCGGTCTCCCGGAACATGTGGTAGTGTAGTGCATGTTAGTGTAAGTGTGTGTGTGTGTGTAAGGGGAGAGGATAGGACAGGGAAGAGGAAGGACAGATCGCGCGCGATCCGTGGCCCGTTTAGTAGGGTACTGCTCCGACATTCGCCGGGTGTTGATCGGAGATCCTGCCACCGTCAGGACTCGAACATAGGACCTCCCGGTGAGAGGCGCTGCAGTGACATCAGTTGATGCACTGAGCTACCGCTCCCTGTCATTTTTCCCGTCGTAAAATATCTTTCCATGGAGCCTTCTGCTTCAACTGTGTTTGATGTTTACGCCGAACATTAATGTAATTTCTCGTAAATAAAAATATTGTTCTCAATGACAAGTCCAATTTGAACTGTGTGTAGCGTTCGGTTTCACACGTGTAAACTGAAGTGTTTGAAATGTAACTGAATCATCTCAATTTCGTATTTGTGTATTCTGTCAGTGGCTTCATGATGAGAGAAAAAAATGGGTTGTTGTGCAACATATACTTTACCGGAACCGTCTCGGTAACCTGAAATCCGTGAAAAACTCACGAGCAAGGGCTTCAGATTGCGTTGCAAACAAAAAGCATCATCCTTGAAAATAGATTTTATTACATGGGAGTTTTTTTTCTCCTTTTCAAAAATTCAAAATTTAAGTAGTATATGACTTAGTGTAGGGATCACAGAATTTTGAAAATGTGCACACAATTCACTTTTCCCCATAGCACGTCATACGCAGTTTTTAACTGTTTTTTTGACGTAAAATAAATAAAATAAATAAATAAATAAATAAAAACCGTACTTACTGACTGAAAAATTTTGTATAAATATTTTGTAATTTACATATTTTTTTCTTTTAAAATTAATTTTTCATAAACTGATAATTAAGAATAAGATTTAATTTGATTTCACATTTGTAACCTGAAGTTCTCAATACTATTAGAGAATTTATTTTTGTTTAATATTTCTGACCAATTAAAAGTAATTTTTTAATGAGGCAATTATAATTAATGATTATAAGTTTATACTATGTAAATTGTACAAATGTAGTAACTCAGATAATAACCTTGAAGACAGATGAAGCCACACTCGCGAACGACCACGCAAACATCAACTTCGACCCATTTACTCGGTGCATCTACTGCCTTTACTCCACATGGCAGACTACGTCATTTTCTACTAGGCATTTAGTGCCCCTGCAACCTACTGTATTTCCAATGTTACCTGCTTTGCTCTCAACTGTATTCTTATGGATGTTGATGTTTCCTGTGAATACAGCAGTACTGTTTATGAAACTGTAATAAACCGTTTTCAATAAAAAAGATGTATTAGAATTTGACACCATCCCCCGTGATGTGCTGATGTGGACTGCGCCCGAACAGAAAAAAAGTGAAGCTTACTTCCGATGCCTCGTAATTGAAGTGAGAAACATAAAGATAACTTGGATCGCAGAGTTCACTGTCATTACCTGCTAGGAGTTAATGAAGGCTCCACAATTTATAGTACACTGAACACGGATACATCGTAATCAAATTGCAGCTAGGTGCATCAAATACAACTATTAAAAGAAGAGCATTCTGTACGCTGGACACTAATTGACCGTTTAAGAATTTTCATTCGTTCAATTTACAAGTGAAGTAGAAATGAAAGGGAGTTACCACTTCTCAAAGAGAGTTAGTAGTGTCTATACCTTCAATGCTGATTTTGCTAATTTTTTGCCACGGTCATCGCAAATATAATCTAACAGGGAACAAAGTCGCACGTTGGTCGCTTTAAAAAATATTCGTAATATTTGCCTTTGTAATTTATTATTTAGTTCCCATATTTACAATTATGATTGAAACAATGACAGACAACTCTAAAGAGTAGTTGTTTTTAATGTGTGAATGAATGAACCTTCACGGTAAATACATTACAGTGTTATGAGACCGAAACCGTATTATGAAACCATTTTGAAAAGTCTAATAACGACTTCGAATGTCAAAATATTTCACTCCATTAAAGCTCATACACACTCTTTAATTTCATTAATTATGTGGAATAATAATTGGCAATACTGCGTCGTTTACCCAATGACAGCTAGCTTCCTGATGACACTGCTAGAAAGGGGCTGGCGTCATGTAACCTCTGCTGACTGCGCGAAGTTAATGTGTCAGCGGTCCCGTTCCAGTGGCCAAGTGCACTTCAGAACAGAAGAGAACAAAAGACAGATACGACTACTTGGAAATAATTTGCCTTGTTTATATTTCTTACCTCAATGCTCTCTACTAACACAGCTTTTCACATGTATCATCTCTCGGATACAATCTTGATGTTTGAAATTTCACCCCGTTTTAAAAGAAACAGCTCACTTTGCGCGCACATTTTAAACAAATTGTGTGCGGCGGTTGGTTTTACTCGCGAACAGAGAATTCTTATTCTGAGTAGTTCGCCTGCCTTGGCACGTTATGATGAGTGTAGCCCTTTGAAGGCCATGACAAGGACAGCGATGGTCCAGCTGGCTGTTGGCCAGCTGGTTGTCATCGTGTACGTAAATGGATCTGTAGGAAGTTAGCGTCCTTTGTTTCTCCTCCCAGCGCTTGTTCCTTCTGAGCGGCAGTTTGCTGGAGCAGTCGGTGAGAACTTGCACGTGTTTCACGCGCAAGCCACCATTAAGCCTCGAATTAGAAGGCAACTGATATGCAAAACTCTTTAATAGTAGAATTTCTGTTTTCCATTAATAAAATTTAAAAAATTTAAAAAAGTTTGGAAGAATAGAATTTGATAGAGATTATTTATATCAAACCCATGAATTTAATGCATTAAAAATAAATAAAAAAATTTACTTTACAATTATATCAATTAGTAATTCTCACGACATTCATTAAAGTAATGATTATTTTGAAGAAAACTGTAAGAATTTTTTTAAATTTATTTTATGCAATTTTTAATTTTCAGCATAACAAGTGTAAACTTACAAATATTTCCACAAGTGTTTACTTTTAAATATATCAAACTCTCAAATGATAAACTCCTTCAATTGAGAAACGAAATATCTAAGAGACGATAAATTTCGAATGAAGTCTATTAAAACATAATCTGTTAATCAAGGGTTTGGCAGATTCAAGGAATAATTGACAAATAACACGCCTAATGGATTTACATTATTGCAACGAATTGCTTTGAGTAATTGACTCATTAAGTAAAACTGCCCCGTTAAAGAGCAGGAAGAAAATTATTAGGGTAAATTTCATGAACACTTCGCTTCGGTACATCCCTGTTCGTTTGGGGATCTTGGCGAAGTATTATAGGGAAGCCGTCTATAAAGCGTTTTCTCTGCGTTTTGGATTTCTTTGCAACGCTATTTTGAAGCACATTTCACCGACGCTCATTTATTTCCGTGAAGTCTCCATTTCGTCATCAAGCTCCCGGCGTTTGAGACCAGAGTAAGCACTCTCCCCATCCTTGTTCTTCTCATAATCGTTTCGTGAAATAGAACATCTTTAAGTGTTTTCTCAAGAGCTTCAAAGTTTGCAAAGAGCTCTCGCAGGTAAGGCAGGGAGAGACCTCCTTTTCTCTGAAATTAGTTTTCGTCTGCTTCCGATGGCAATTCCAATTGGGGTAGAGATCGGCCAAATTGAACCTTTGACGAGCGAAGACGATGAAATAAACAAGCGTCCGAGAAGGAGCACGGCACAAATCGCTCTTTTTCGTTTAAAGAACAGGCTCGAATGACGAGATGATGACCTAAATATCACAAAATATTCCAAGTGATAGCATCACCATACAAGTTGAAATTAATACCTGACAATGAGATCAAGTTAAGTGCCAAATCTATCAGTTAAATCAAAACTCAAAACTTTCGCGTACATAGTTTTGTTCGCATAGACATGTTTACTCATATATGAGATTTATCGCAAAAATTGAAAACATATTTTTATGTCAGAGAAGAAATGTTCAAATATTGGTATGCAATTACAAACTTACTATAATTCAAGCCAAAGTTTAATAATAAAAAATTGAGCAACATAAAGATATGCATCTTGTTATAGCAAGGACCAAGAAGGAAACATATCGTTCGTTATTTTTTTAAATTCTCTAATAACATGTCAATCATGGACGCACGCACACGGACGCACACGGACGCGCGCGCACGCACACACACACACACACACACACACACACACACACACACACACACACACTGGAATCGAAAGGTTTGTCTAGTGTGTGGTATATACTTTAAGACATAGTAAAAAATGTAGTACAGGTGTAAATGGTAAAAATATAGTACATGGTGCCTTACTCATCGTAGGTATTGGGTGGTAGATTCTTCCAGAGTATTTCGATGAACTATTCCTCTATCACTAGTACGTTCACGATGTAAGAAACTTCTTCGCCACCGATGTTGGTACGATAAAAGATATGGCTTTTTAAAATCATAAACATTTCCTATGCGATAACTGTGGTCATAAATGACCTATTTCGTCACCTGAGTGATAAATTATTTCGCTGCTAGATGGCGGAAGAAGCATAGTGCAATTTACATGGTGAGGCGGATAAGAAGACCTCATGGGCTGAGCCTCGCAGCATAAAATAAGGCATCATTGACTTAAGTTGAAACAAAAAGAAATAAAATTAAAATATAACTGGTACTTCCACATTACTGAAATGGACATTAACAGACTACCCAAAGAAGCTTTGGACTACGAACCCATCGACAGAAGAAATGTTGGCAGACCAAGAATAAGAAGGAGTGATATCATATATGGAATACCCTTCAGGCCTAATCCTTGTAGTGCAAAAGAAAAACAAATAAAAATGGGGTTCTAACTGCTATGCAGAAAGCTTTCATTAACATACCCGATACAAAGTTTGGTCTTATAAAAGACAAAAAAAAAACCCTAAACATTCCCAAAGTGATTCAGAGAACACAAGATGTGACCACTTTGACAGCTATTGCTTGGCCACTGGTGACAATATCACTGCAAGTTACGTGCATGCACTCATTTTGTCCGTGCGTTTACAGTTAGTTTATTTGTAAATGGCTTCATCATCGTCTCTTACAATGTCATCGTCCTGCACGATGTTCATTTGTTTCCCGACCTGTCACAGTACCTGCTGAAGAGCAGACCAGATGGTCTGAGCCTGAGCCACATTAAATAAGGTATCATGGAATTAAATTGAAATATTCTTGTTATTTCTGAAATGTTTAAACATCTTTCCGGTTACCCACCAATTACACAATAACAATAATACAATTTAAAAAATACAATTTGATCAAACAATTGTGTCCATTCTTTTCTATTATAACTAACATCTTCATGTATTCTTTTCTCTTTCATAATATTTATTACTCGTTTTTTGCATTATATAGGTGTCTTCCTCGCTTACACTTTCCAAATGATTCCCAATAAAATATTAATTGAGGTAATATTAAACATGGCTAGTTGTTTGTTATGTACTACATAATCTATGTACATAATATAATTTTGTGTATATAATATGAATGTGATATATACATTTGTTTTCGGAAAATTTCATTTCTGATGTTGACCCTTTTTAATTCTTTTGCCGATGTTCTCCACTTCTCTTCTCCACCATTTCCGTTGCCTATCGTCTCCTATATTATTTCAGTGGTATTCAAATCTTTTGCCGATCTCACACGCTACCAATCTTTATAAACGATGTCTTTAAAGAAATAGAATTTCACGAAAAAGTGACAAATTAATTTTTAAGTTTAAAAAAATTATTCCAAAAACCGGAAGGAGCATTATTTTTGAAAAAACAAAACTCTTAACATTTTTTTTCGAAAAAAAAAAGGTTCTGTTTAGAACCTGTAGAAACCGCAACTGTATATAAAATTAAACCAATTACTTGATTTTATATGCAATTGAACTACATGGGTGTACATTTCTGCTCGGCAATAACGTTAAATAAGAATATTTTGTATTGACAAGGGTGTATTGTATTGTTATCGATTACAAGGAGACATATAGAACAAGTGACGGAGGATAAAATCTTGACGCGCGTCGGGGGTAGGCTTCGAAGGAAACCCGGTCGAAACTGGGGTGCGGAACACTGCCTACGGGCAGTCTCCCCGCAAGAATAACCCGTACGAATATATAGAAGATCTTGAAGAAAAATATATATTACAGGCTTAATATGGAAATGGGAAAATGGGGAAGATGGCGGGGGATTAACAAGCGAGATTTCTCTCACGGATACGCTAGTTGAAATAAAAAAAAGCAATAAATAACGAGGTGGGTACTGAGAGCGTAGGCTTCCGCGGCCGGAGTCATGATTAACTTGGCTATCCGGGAGACGCCGCGTCCAGGGCACAGGTGCCATAGTTTGGGTGCAACGTTGGCACCTGTGCCCTGGACGCGGCG
Source organism: Teleogryllus oceanicus (assembly GCA_964035755.1). Taxonomy (NCBI): domain Eukaryota; kingdom Metazoa; phylum Arthropoda; class Insecta; order Orthoptera; family Gryllidae; genus Teleogryllus; species Teleogryllus oceanicus. Next base: position 80,501,192 of record CAXIVR010000009.1, read on the forward strand.
TCTCCCGGATAGCCAAGTTAATCGAGGTGGGTACTCACCGCTACGCCCGCGTGAGTGTGGTCATCTCGGTGTCGTGCTGCAGCATGCCCGTGCCGTTCTCGGTGGTGGTGATGGTGTCGGTGCCTCGCCGGTAGCCGCTGATGGCCATCACCGTCTCCTCCTTGTCGCAGCGCTCGTCGCTGGTGGCCTCTGGCTGCAGCGGGTCGCCCAGGCCATCGCCCGCGCCGCCTCCGCGCCGCCCCGCCGCCCCGCCGCCGCCGCCCCCACCGCCGCACGCCCCCGACCCGCCGCCGCCGCCCGCGCCGCCTGCCCAACACACACACACAACGAGCACGTACAGGAGAGTGATATCGTAGGCTTCCGCGGCCAGAGTTATGATCTGGACTGTCCGGGTGACGCCGCGGCGAAGGCTAGAGTGCCGACGTTTCGACCGACATATCGCGGTCCTCTTCAGGGCTGTATTGCTTATTGTATTGCTAGCAATACAGCCCTGAAGAGGACCGCGATATGTCGGTCGAAACGTCGGCATCCCGGCCTTCGCCGCGGCGTCACCCGGGCAGCCCAGATCATGTACAGGAGAGTGTTGCACTAATCAATTGGTTTTCAGCAATTCTCATAACTAGGGGGCGTATTTTAATGACCTAAAACATCGCCAAAAAGAGCAATACAATGATCTTAAAATGCTCTAAAAAATGCCGTAAAACAAAATCATTTTTTGACGTAAAAAATCTTATCAAAACCAGTTCCGATAAACAGCTCAAGCTGTGGGTTACTGATGTAATCGAAGCTTCCTCCATTCGTTCGAGTGAACTCAGCTTGCAAACTTTTCGTTTGAACTATTCTTTAACAGGAAATCTCTGTCTTCAGTTATTCCGAAATCGTCTGAACCGGTAATGGCGCTGATATGCGTCACAAGAATTACATACTCACAACGGCTGACAAAACAATTTCTGAGCGAACAAATCGTATAGGCTTCTGTGTAACTCTGTGAAGAACATTTGTTGCAACTCGTAAATATTATTTGAATTGAGTACCATTAAAAATGAGATTAAAGCCGATGAAATCAGCAAAAAATGCATAAAAATGATAGAAAAGATTACTTATTAGCCGAAATCGACAAAAAATGCAAAATAATGACATATAAAACGGGTCAATTCCTTTTGTCATAACATCTAATAAATTTCTATTCTAAACGGCATTGTTCTAAAGTGAAAAGAAAAAATAACATTTCATTAATATCCGCCCCCTGCTCATAAATAATTTCACTAATGTTTTGAACCGTATCGATAAGTATCGATTTTATCTAAGAAATTTCAAACTACGAATGGAATTCGGTTAGACTATTTCAGGAATAGAAGTTATCCATTCATATAAATGTATGAACATCGCTATTTTTGTAAAAAATAGCGAAAAGTATTACTTGGTGTATTATTTCACACGCCACTTTGATTCATGCAGTTTCCGTTATGGAAAGATTCTTTTTATTTTTATTTTCGAAAACAGTTGAACTTCATCTCTGGTTAGAAAAATAACAAAAGTTCACTTGTGAACTTTTCGATTCCAGTCGCTCCTAGTTGATTTTAATAATCGTATTATATTGACGGGATTCAAAGTGAGAACTCATGAGGGGAATAGTCTATTAAAGCAGCCACTTACGAAATATTACTTTAGGTAAAGTTCAGTATTCTCGGATGATGCCGTAAAAAGATGCACATTAATACGCATAACAGGGCTCAGTGTCCTAATTGTACAAATGACCTTGGTGATCTATGAATGAGCCAGTAATTGTTATGAGTTTACTAGCGCTTAAATTTCGTACAGAAAATAAGTAGCACGTACATAATTGCAAACATTTTGTAGTAGCTACATTACAGTTCATTCATGTCCATTCTTTTTAAGTAAATCAACAATAAATTGAAACATTGCTAGCCCCTCGGACAAAATCTAAATGCATTTGTACTCCTTATTTCCATCGGCTGCTACGCTCTACCTCATCTGGAAAACTCCTCGTCCAACACCTATTACATATCATAGCAGAACTAAAAATATTCGATACATGAACTATTTCTCACATAGATCCCTAGACATCTTTTCTGAACATACACGCACAAAAACGAATGAAAAGTGAACGCACCCGCTCCTTCCTACAATATGGTAAAAAATAGGAAACAGAAGTGAATGCACCCGCGACTGCCTACAATATAGTGGAAACTATGAATGGAAAGTGAACACACCTACTTTTTCCTGTAATATAGTAAAAATAGGAATGACAATTCCAAACATGAGTTGTTAGTTTTAATCTAGGCAGTAGTTATTTATGATAAGATAGTCATCAACCAGTCACAGCGGCCTAAAATTGAAAAGTTCACATGTTTAATTTTCGCTATCGTTTTACCACAGATAACGTTCAATTGTTTTGGAAATGAAATAAATGTTCCTTTAATGACAGAAACTGCTGAAATCAGGGTGGCGTCTGAAAGACTCCAAAAGGTAACATTTTTCAGCATTTGTAAGATTATGTTTACACTATTTAAAGCATTTATGCCTTTTATTCAGAAAATAGTGTTACCAAATTCAACTTGTGGCTTGAAATTTTTCAAGTAAATCTGCTGGTTGCCACACAACTTGCGAATTTATCCATTATTTGAAAACATATCTATTATTTATCTATTATGTAAGAACTAGTAAAGAAAAGTCAGTACATCAACTCCTCTTCAATCTGTAGGAAAACTAGGAATAAAAAGTGAACGCACCCGCTCCCCTCTACATCATATTAAAAAGTATACACAGTAAAATATTAATTATAAAAACATTATACATAATTATTCAAAATTGTGATATAGGACTCGCATTACAAGAATAATCAATCTAATGTACGTAGTGTATGAATAAAATTCCCTTTATTATTGCCCTGATGAAGGCTGACTAAAACCCGAAACGTTGGCAAATTAAATGACCTTTTACTGACCGAAACTGAAGAAAATCCCATTCAATTAAAAACTAGGAATACAACGTGAACTTCTCTCTTCAACACAAAAAAGGGGAAAAACCCCCTCCCTACAACACATTGAAAACTAGGAATGAAAAGTGAACGCACTCGCTCCTCCCTACAATACATTAAAAGCTAGGGATGGAAAAGTGAACGAACTCACCTCTCCCTACAACACATTAAAAACTAGGAATGGAAAGTGAACGCACCCGCTCCTCCCTACAACACATTAAAAACTAGGGATGAAAATTGAACGCACTCATTCCTCCTAAAACACATTAAAAACTAGGAATGGAAAGTGAACGCACCCGCTCGTCCCTACAATTAAAAAAGGGAAGAAAAGTGAACGCACTCACTCCTCCCTAAAATACATTAAAAACTGAGGATGAAAAGTGAACGCACCCGCTCCTCCCGCCGCCAGGCCGCTGGCCGCGCTGGAGCCGCTGGCGGACTTGTGCCTGCGCCGGCGCCTGCGCGACACGCTCGACTTGAGCGAGCCCACGCGCTCCCGCATGGCGTCCACGGGCACGCACGGGCACAGCAGCGCCAGCAGCTCCTGGAACTCCTTGCGGAAGTTGTCGTTGAGCCAGCCGTACAGCAGCGGGTTGGAGCACGCCGAAGACATGCCCATCATGTGCATGACGGCGTAGCAGATGAGCATCGACTCGTTGTCCTTGATGACCGGGTTCCACAGGTCCATGACGATGTTGAAGATGTTGAGCGGCAGCCAGCTGATGCAGAAGATGAGCGCCGTGCACACGAGCAGCGTGTTGGTGCGCTTCATGCGCCGGTCGCTCTTCGTCTTGCGCCGGGTGGACCCTTGCGAGCTGCTGCCCGACGGCGCCTTCCCTGCGCACCACACAATCAACATAACACGGAGTGTCTCGGAATAAATGTTATCAACTTCTAATGCCTGCAAGGGTAGAAGATGATTACTTTTTGAACATAAACATACGGAGGGAAATCTAAGACAACAATGGACATGTGACATTTGGTCCCGATCAGTACATATCTAATTGTGCACTGATGTTTAGCAAGTGCAAATTTTCACGTGGTTATACAGATAGATTGATGTACCTGGGTCTACTATGTACTGTGTACATTATTTGATATGGTCTTTGATTGACGATAACTGTTATGATCAATAGTCCCGTTAACGCAACCATGGAGGTGGTGGTGATTTTTCCCCCGCTGCAGAGTGAGATCCGGCACTGACCTACATGTCGGCTTGCGGGGATTTCTTTTTCAGATATCTCCCCAGCGCCGCACCGGTCCAACTGGAACACGCTTTATTCAGCTCCCGATTGGGCTCACGGCCATGAGATATAGTACAGGTAATTTTATGTATAACTAAAAGGAAAATATATGATGAGGAAGATGAAGGAATGACCGCACTCGCTCCGTGTCTAGTTTGTTGCAAGTATGGTCTAGTTTGGTGGCAACTCACGTGGTGTTGATAGCTACCTAGCTCTCTTGAAACCGACCTAGCTCTCTAGCCTGTGTCGAAAAATCACCATCGAACGGTCTCGAACCTAGGACCTCCCGGTCAAAGTCGCTGCAGAAACACAGGCACTGCTTGCTCTGAGATAAACTCGACGTGTGTGGTCAAAAACATTTCGTGAGCCTAACAAACACTAGTGCAAGACGAGTTCCCTAGAAAACATGGGCAAATGTCATAAGTGAAATTTGTTACTGAAATTTCTGATGTAAAAATAGTACATTCGCATGCAATTGTCAAACTGGTGAAGATGGTGATGAATTGTAAATGTATTCATTGATTAGGAATTCATGTTCTCAACGGGAAGTAGTAACAGGAACTAAATCATGATTTAAATGCGATTCAAAAAGGAGAGAAAAAATTGTTTATTTCTGATAATGCTATGCTAATTGTACTGCTACTTAGCTTGTAGCATAAAATGTAGCTCAACTCTTGAACTTCCATATTAACACAATTTATTGTATTTAATAAGTAAATGAAATAAACTAAATACTACAAGAATATGTTTCTATTCTTCGAAGGCAGTACAGTCCAGAATATACCTTAGCCTAATATCCGCATACTCGTAGCAAAGTCGGTGAATTCACGCTACAATAAATATTTCGTATGAACGCTACGAGGCGCATTCAGATAGCAGGTTCCTCAGCGACCCTTCATCAACGAAACGAAAATACATTTCATGAAAAAACTTGACTGAAGCAGATACTATTTTTGCACATAATCATTACCAGATTTGAGACCGTGGAATCAGCATTGTATCTGTTTCTTGAGGATAAAGAAGAGATGGAAATTTCTTGTGTGTGTGTGTCTCTCTCTAAGGAAGAATATGAGTATTGTATGGTGGATGGTGAAATATTTCCCAGCAGAATTGCCGCAGTAGATCTGTACCGATCCGAATCGTGGGTGGATGTGGTTTATCGTCTAGCAAGGTCACATCGGCTTGGAGAATCTCGCATTGGTTATTCTGAATGACCCTTCGGAAATTCTGCATTATTGGACAGTAATATTCAGCGTTCACCGTGTCAACCGTAGCCAAGAACTCTATGATAAGATCTATCGTTTCCAGAAAACCGTGCACAAAAATTTCCACGTCGACGCAGTACGTTCGATTTTGGTCTTGTTCGAAGATCCAGTGTGATGTCAATGTCTGCTCTTTGGTTTCTGAGGTAAAGTGTGCAACATACGATTCATTGCCTGTCGCAATTGGATACAGAAAATTCAAGCCATCAACACAGTCCCGCGCTAGAAATATTAACTCTGATCCCATTCGCTTTGGTTTGTGTTCGACACCTACCTCGCACAAACGTCCTTACATCAAAGATGTTATGTGACAATTTCTTTCGATATGAAAAGGTAAGTCTTTAGAAAATTGCTACTGAGTTACGTAATCGTGAAACGACTCCGCAATGTGAAACTGCTTCACAAGATGTGCTAGCTTCACAAGAGTATTGCAATGTGCTAGCTTCACTAGATTATTCATGACAAGAGACAGCTGCTGAGAGCGCTCCACATCCCTTACCCTTTGTCAATCTTCTGAGAATTTCCTGCACAAGCGACGCACCGTCTCTTACTTTGATGTCCGGTTTATATACTTGGCACAGTCGACTATGAATTTTGATATGAGTGTGTTTAAAACTATAACTCGATCCAAACCTCGCAAGCTGTGGGAGATAGAAATAGAGAAGCCAGCTTCATCCGATATGCTCGTTCTACTGTGAGAACTCAGACAGTGCTAGGTGGCGAATTCAATTTCCATTGCATTTCTCTCTCGCGTACGCTTCTTGGAATTTCAAAATAGATAGTCTGCTATCGTTAGTCGTAGAGGAAACTTACTCTTTGGATATGCTTTGTACATAAGACTGAAACATGACATTGAATTTAATTGTGCATTTAGTGTAGTATATAATACCAGACAGTAGTTAATTCTTCTATAAAATAGAAACAAAATAATTGATTTTAATTGTATAATTGGTAACGAGGTTTATCACATTTTGTCATATTATTGAAATTTACAGTGCAATATGAAAAACGTTAATGCTTTCCGTTTTTAATCAGATATTAATAAATTCCTATTTAAATTTAATCATTTGCTTGTCAGTCAGCCACATGTTGTTATTACGCATTAGAGTGTAAAACAACAATGCGTGAGCGAGTGAATTACACTGTTCTCAATCATGAAGTATTTAGGGGTTGAACAAAAAACACCAGTTATCAACTGGTAGTGCAGTGAACCGGTCGATGAGCGTGGTAATTTTTTTCAAAATAAAAATAAAACGATATAACTTTTTATGTTTTCAAAATGTAGTGTTATAATGAATTAACAGACACTTCACAATCTCGTGCTATAGTTCCCTATCAATTTCACAACGTATTACACCGCATAGATATGGCTGTTATTAAACTAAAGGAAACTGGAGTTCTTATGAATACCTGTAGACTACATGTCTTTGGCGAGTGACGAGTTGACATAGCGATAACAAAACTTGCACCAGATTTGCGAATTTTTTAGAAATATTTTCTTTCTGGAATTTATATTAATACTATAAAATGACGGGTAGCTTCAATATTCATAGTGCTTACCGGGATGTCAGGCAGTGATCCAGTTGAATTACCCATCCTTTTAACACGCGTTTAGCCTGCCTCTGGGAGCGTTTATACTCAGCGGTGGTGAATCAGTGGTCGCAGAACTATCCTAGTCGGTTTCTAGATGAAAAGTGACTTAAGAAAGCTTCTCGAGAGGTTATCCAGCTAGGAGAAAGGTAACGACGTTGACTATTGACCGGCTCGTGTCAGATGAGGTTGTGCTGACCTTCGGGTACGTGCGACACTCGATTCCTGTCTTCGGAGGGCTGAAGTAACTTAATTATGACGAACAAAAATCAATAAGTTTAAAAGACCTCAGTTGGATGTTATTAATTATGGGCTACGAAATGAGGTGCATTTTCCTTTTTATTGAAATCATTGGCATGTTTATGGATTTGGATAGTTTCCCGTTGTAGGCAAATGTGGTAGTTGGTGGTAGTGATTAGCAAACTCGGTACAATTAATATGCAAATGCTTAACTAATCAGAGAATCCGACCCGTAGGGCTCTACGATTATTGTCCCACCGTTGCTGAGAATGTCTGCCGTCACTACAGACTGTAAATTTGTTAAAAGAACGTGAAAATCAACTGGATCATGGTTAAACAGCCCAGTAAGCAATATCAATAATATTAATATTAATGAGTATACAATTTATTAAGACAATGTTTCTTTAAAACATTATTATCTCTGATAATGAATCACTAAGTTTTACTTTCACGTGTACGTAGAATTCCGTGACTATAAAAATACTATTTTGTATACAATGAAGAAAATATAATTCACACTAATGAATAGTATTTGGATTTGAGGATATGGATGAAAATGGATTTGATGATGTGAATGGAAATTTTATTGTAAAGTTTTATAGATCTGTTCCTGTGATGGCATTGGTGATGATTACGATCATGTTATTATATGACAATCTATTAGTGTATGTAAAAATAGGATATGCTAGATAGAGTATTTTATTTATCTATATGTCATTTCAGGTCACTTGTTCGACTTTTCTGACTAACTAAGGAAGTTCCTAAAACCTGGGACTAGTTCAATTCCCCACTCAAGGTGTGGAACAAGATCTATTCTCTTCACCGTTACTACCAAATTACGCCAGACTGAGCTTGCCTTCGGCACAGAATCATATGATTTACAAAAATATATTGTTTTAAAGGAAAACAATGACATGTTTGTCCCGACCTGAATTTTAATCTGGGATCACACCACAGGGAGCTAGTAGGCAGAGTACTACCCATACGCCATTCTACAGGTTAGAGTATTTCAACGTACTTTCTTGCCCTTGTTTGACGCAAAAGTGACGTTTTGATGTCATTCAAATTTTAGGAATCAAGGATCCACAAAACATGGATTCTGGCTACATCATGTGTTAGAAGATTTGTTATTCTAAATTTAGCAAATGTTGTTCCAATTTTTTGTTATCAGGGCCCTATAATAAACGTTTTATATGACCAAAATTCGCCGTTTCGCGGAGCATTGTATAACATTCTGTCTACTCCGCGGGGCGAAAGTAATTAGTCATTTGGACATCTGCAACTGGAAGCCGTAGCTCAGTGCATCAACTGATGTCACTGCAGCGCCTCTGACCGGAAGGTCCTAGATTCGAGTCCTCACGGCGGCAGGATTTTCGACACTAGCTTTTCAGCTAGGTCGAATTCAGTCGCTGTCGGGAGGAGAATTCTAGCGGCCGGCTGCTCTGATCGGTAGTTTTGCGTGGTTTCTCCGATCAACACCAGGCGAATGCGGGAGCAGTACCCTACCAAACGGGCCAGGGACCGCGCGCCATCTGTCCTTCATCTTCCCGGTCCTATCCTCTCCCCTTACACACACACACACTTACACTAACATACACTATACTACCACATATTACGGGAGACCGGTCAGGAGCTTAGAGCTTGTCCCGGTTGGGGCGGTGCCTCGCTGGTTGGAGAGTCCTGGTTAAGGGGAAACCCCACTAACCGACGGTAGGTCGGCGCCGGATCTCGCCATCCATCGGGGAAAGATCACCGCGCATATCCCGAGAAAAAACATGCACTACTCTAACGGGACTAATGACCAAAGCAGTTGACGCGCCCGGAAACACGAAAAAACTAAATCAAATGAATGAAAGGGCTGCACTGACCTTTGGCGAGCGACGAGTTGACGTAGCGGTAGCGCAGCTTGCGGCAGATGCGCGAGTAGGCCACCGTGACCGTGATGAACGGCACCACGTACTGGAAGACGAGCGAGAAGATGGAGTAGTAGGCGCGGCCGTGGTCGAGCGGCCACTCCTCCAGGCAGTAGGCGATGTACTCCAGGTCGGGCAGGTGGATGTCATAGTGCTTGAGCGTGCGCCAATGTACAGTGTGGCGACGCCAGCGCCAGCGACACCAGCCAGATGCACGTCAGGATCACCACCGCGCCCAGCTTCTGCAGGTTCTCGCGCGTGGGGTACACGATCACCTGGTACCTGCCGATCCACATCCGGTGTTAACCGGATAGTTCGAGTTTTAAATTCCGTGGTGGCGGCAGAAATCTTGTGGTAATCCACAATTATATACGGGGATAATCAACCACAACAATAACAAAATGCAATATTTTTGTTGCATGTAGAGTCGTAGGCAAACTCAGTGGTTAGGCGGAAGAGCTTGCCTTATGGCCTGAGCCTCGCCATTAATAAAGACATTATTATTATTATTATTATTATTATTATTATTATTATTATTATTATTATTATTATTATTATATTATTATTATTATTAGGCTTCCGCGGCCGGAGTCGTTGAATTCTTGGCTGTCCGGGATTAGCCGCGTCATGGTCGATGGAGCTGACGTTTCGGCCATCTCGCTGTGGCCTTCTTCAGAGCTATACTGCTGACTCAGCACTATACTGCAGACTGCTGTTCAGCAGTATAGCTCTGAAGAAGGCCACAGCAAGATGGACGAAACGTCAGCACCATCGACCATGACGCGGCTAATCCCGGACAGCCAAGAATTCATTTTTATTGCATGCCCAAAGTTAACTTTCGGGAAAACAATTTCCCATCTTCAGTGGGTCTCAAACAAAAATGGAAAATTTGAATTGATGTTAATCTCTGAATTTTTCTTTTTTTGTTAGACACAGATGGGAAATTGTTTTCCCGAAAGTCAACTTTTGGCATGCAATACAAATACTATATATTGTTATCGTTGTGATTGATTATCCCTATGTATCATTATTATCACGTTTTGCAGACTGGTTACATTTTTCACCCTATGTTTCCTAAATAAATAAATTTCTTTAAATATTTTTATTATTGCAATATTATGAATATATGGCTTGTGGATATAGTTGTTCGTATTTGCAGGTAGGTTCTACTTTAATTAAAAAATATATAAATACTGCTATCTGACTGTTTATTTGGTTCGTCATTAAACATGTTTTAAATTTCGTGATTCCTTACTTTATAAAGATCTGGATTAGAACTCTGTAGCCTTACCTATGGGTAGTAAACAGTAAACTAAATTTGAATTTAAATAAACGAATGTTAAATATCAAAACTCAAATGTGGATGATCTTGGCTGTCAGGGTGACGCCGCGTTGAATGCTGTGTTGCCGGCTGTGTTTGGCAACACAGCCTTCGACGCGGCGTCACCCGGACGTCACCCGGCAAGATCATCCACATGACTTCGACCGAGGATGTCTACGACTTCACATCAAGACTCAAACTTGCCAGAAATCGAGTTTTAATATTTTCCAATAATATTTGGGATCAAGTGTGACTAAGTAAATACAAAATGGTTCACTAAAGTTTTGAAGTATTTAATATAATAAATATCTAAAAGCCTAGCTGCTACGTTCTACCTAACTACTAATAAAAGCTTGGCGGACAAATACATGAAGTTCGAAAATTATATTTCAAAATCACAAGTAACTTTAAAAAATATATCGTGTGGGTACGTATTGTACCCACTCAGTAAGCAAAGGGCAACACACATACCAGCATAGTTTTGTTTAGGTAAGGAATTACTTGCATCGTCTAGAACTTTTGTTATTATAATCTTTTTTAATCTTAAAGATAGTTTCGACTTTCGTGTCTCATCGGATATTTACATAAAATTCGAAACTGTCACCTTGCTTAATTGTTTCGTTAAAACTCAAACCAACTCTATCTAAATTCACGCTGAAATCTTGATTTTGTGTTTGTTGATGCAGAGAGTAGTAATGCAATCAGAGGAACGTACTGAATATTTAATTAGTTTTTCAAAGAAATTGACGTCAGTACCTTTGCCCACGCGGAAAGAATCAATAATACAGAAAATGTTTGAAAAAATATGTCGTTGCCATACCTCAAACACTAAAAATATTTTAACATATGCATACAGAAAGTTATTATAATATATTGACAATACAATGATAATTATTTCTTAAATATTTCAAATTTTCCTTCCATTACGTTGCAATTTATTCTGGGGTCCGTCGTGAACCATTCTTTCTACTGGTGTTCATTCGGTACCGAAATAGCATGGGTATTATTTAAAGTTTATCTAGTGTGAAAAATTTGTAAAGAGAGAGTAAAACATCTGTAATTTATTTTATCACAAGAAATATTAAATTGTGATATAATATCCTTCATAATCACCGCCACCAGCAGCTTATGCAGTTTATTGCGCGTTGTACTCAACGACATGGTACCTGTTGAAAAAGTGAATGTCCTAAACGCCAGAGGTAAGGCAGATTCAACGTTTGGACGCGCCAATTTCACACGTTCGGGTTGACGCGTTTCGTGCATAATCGAGCATTTCAAATACTTTCATCCCATCAGTTTCATTAGAAATTACCAAGGTACAGGGCTCACAGGCTGGACAACAAAATTCCAGAGGTATTAAAAACGTTGCCATTTTTTATCAGTTAATAAGAGATGAATGGCAAGGAAAATTTAAAGATTTAACTATTTCTGGGTTGAAACTTTCAATCAAGAATTCATGAAATTTGTTTTCTAAGAGAAAAAAAATTATTGTTTGGTGCATCCTGTACATATTTCTTAACTTTTTGATAACAATTTCAATCGTTTAAAAACATATGTCGTATCAAAAAAGTGTCATCCAAACATATTCATTATTTTCAATACTCGATGTCTAAAACATCAAAAGCAACTGCAAGGCAGTGCATCCCATTCAAATGCTATAGAGTCACAAAAAGAAAAATATCACGAAAACTATTGATATAAACAATTTGAATATAAGCATGGAACATACGGATGTGTTAGACACAACAAACTGTGCCTGTTCCCTCTAGACCGTTCTACGCTGACATGTTTGTATGATGAAAATCGTATTTTGTGGGCGAGATTTCGCAGGTATGTAATTCGCGTCAGAACGTTGCGGCTGACGATATGGCAGAGCTGAAGTTACACGGGTTCCCTGCTGCCGGGTATGGGACAAGAAACGACCGCAGCAAGTCAAAAAAGTAGTGACTTTGACGGCCACGTTCACGCCCATCGCTAACAGGTTTATTTGTTTTTGTTTGGAAGTGTTGAGAAAAACATCGCGAAGCAGCAGGTGCAAAAGCGAGAGGAAAATACGAGTAGAAGTAACTCCGGATACGTCAGTGTACATGTTGCGAACAAGCAAAACATCCTTCTCTAGAAGAAAAGCTACGAAATCTTTTCACTCTGATATTTCTGGGGATATAATGCAGATGTGCTGTAACTGCATCAATACTCAATAAAAGTCTTTGAATATTAAGGATTAAAGAGTAGATCTATGAGATTGGTTGCATGCATTTAAGCTATCAAATGTTTTGCCAAGTGCGCAATAATGTGTAACTAGTGATGCTAGAGAATGGCACAGACTTTCTCATGCTATTTTGTTTCCTTATTTGTTTACTCTAAACTAGCCTACCTCACTCTCTTCGAAGCTGGCATCAATTGGTGGCTTAAATTTCACTTTTTCTTAAATTTTGTAACCCTATTAGATTAACTAAAATATTATTTAAAAATTATTGGAAAAGAGTAAAACTGTAATATACGCAAATTTTGTAAGAGCTGGAGCAGTTTTCGAGAAAACGTGGTTTCAGCGTTTTCAAAAAAGGTCAACCTTGAGCCCATTTTCACAAAAAAAAAGAGTTCGTTTGTCGAGAAATTCAACATGAATAATTTGAATCAGTTAGACTTATAAAAGCAATAATGTATACACAATCCCATAACGGAAAATATTAACTTATTAACATGAGAGAGATGAATAAAAAATTACATTTGTCTAATTTCTGAAAAATCGTAAGAATATATCAATATGACGTTTGTATCAGACGTTTCAATGCATGTTGCTAAATCCGCACAATAGATTTAAAGAATAAAAGTTGTAGCCTTTCTTGACCAAATCTCGTTTTTAATATAGCGTGTATTTCCACTTAAAATTGCACAAAAAGTACTAATACTTTTTTAAAAATATGATGTTAGTTACTGAACTAATTGTAGGGAACTAATTTTATTTGAAGTGAAAATATATTATATAATGTGATTTTGTAAGGAAGTTCCAAAAATTTCAAATTATTGTAATTTTTGAACATTTTGTTATTCCAGAAAAACGGACTTACGCCATCTTCATAAGAGTATATCACTCTATTCTTACAAGAGATTTAAAGACAAACATTTGAGTCGTTCTTGAGAATATTTTAAAATGCCTTAGAGGCTTCGAGTATCCCAAAATTCCAAAATTTCGTTTCAATATTGCAGGGTTTCAATACGCGTGTGGTCGATCGAGAGATATTAATTCTGGAAAAAATCATACTATCAGTTTAGTTGCTAGTGTTGTTCACAGACAGACGGATAGTCAGAAGGCCCGACAAACAGTCGGACTGTATAACAAACGGATCGACAGACGGCGCGACGCCTCGATGACACGCGGACAGACGGACAGACGGACAGACGGACAGACGGACAGACGGACAGACGGACAGACGGACAGACGGACAGACGGACAGACGGAAAATAACAGAATAAAAAGGGACGGACAACCGGCCAAGGAGGACAACGGACGTTTGGGAGAAAAACAAACAAAAACACTTTCGGCATCAGGTTAAAACGCGTATTTTCGTTGAAATTTTGAAAATCGATTTTCTGCAGAATAATAAAACTTTCGCTAGTAGTACGTATTACTTCATATATACTGTACATAAACGAGAAAGTAAAAAGAGATTAAAATAACGGATATAGGAATTTACGTCATCGTGCTGGCTGGCGAAAACTTGTCGTTCCTAGAGAAAGTTGTGTTTTGAACGAACTGTGCTGCTGATCCGGGCTGTAGGGGCGTGTAAAGTTCGCAACTAGAACATATGGGTATCATTGTTAACAAGACTACTACATGCGCTCGGCAAATGTAGTTTTGCCTACTTTTCATTGATTTGTGTGCGTCGATTGAACAGCACATGATTGCGGAGCAAGGAAAGTCTTTATATCAAACTCAGCAGTTCAAATAGAGTCTTTCTCCTCTTAGCATTGAGACAATTCAGGATACGTAACGACAATGTTATGCAAAATATTAGAAATTATTTCTATATACAAAATTTACTGCATAAAGGGCCAGAAAACAACTAATTTTAGGTATTCGGTAGTTTTCTGTGATAAATCGGTACTTTGTCCTGGAAAATTACATAGTTCTTTTCTTTATCCGGTTTAGGAGTAATAAGACATGTCGATTATCACGTACGAGTTGGCATACCCGCTCTTAAGTATTGTTAAAGCTCTGAAGCCGCGGAAATGCTTTGTTGAGAATTTTGGAAGTTTTCCTCTCAACCAATTGAGATTTTGCAAGATTTTAGTTATTTTATTTCAATTTTTGGAAGAAAAAATAACAATCTATATTAAAACTAAGTGATTCAAATTATTCAGCCTCAAAATACAACTTTACACCCTGCTCGTGTTTCGCAGTTGAGCTCCTCGTGTACTCGGAGTGATTTCGTCTCTCGACACCCAATTGTCAACACCGCGGCGGCCCTCGTAACCACTTTGTGAGAGTGCTGCATTGCTTCTTGCCCCCTCCAACAGCTTCTGATTCCAAATAAATGGCTAGGCATTACCATGCAAACTTGCTATTTGTATGCAATTTAATTACGGATTCCAGCAGCTCAGAAATGGGTTTCCAAGTTGTATTATCCAGTAAGCTTCCATCATCCTGAAAGGTGCATGTAGCATTGCTTTCCTCGTTCCTCCCACAGACCCTCCGCGCCCAAGTTCATTTTCTCCTCTGGGAATCGAGGTCACCGTTGTCGAGAGGCAAAAACTGACCTCTGCTGTGAAATGGCGCGGTTACGCGAAGAGCAATTTTTGTGGAAATGTGGCGGTTGGTTTATTGCGCTAAACGTGGACTCTGAATTGAACATTAAACGAAAAAACTTGCGTCTGCGTCCAGTCAATAAGTGCCCGTTCAAGAAAAAAAACCAATTTTTTTCTCGCCGGTATTTAATGATTTTTTAGCGTGCTAAATTTGAATTTGAGGTTCGTCACCTTAATACACGTTGTCTTTTGAAAGAAACGTCTAAGAAAACTCATAATTTCACAACTTTTTTAGTTTTATATTATATCTTCAAGATTGTGTGCTAATTAAAATTACTATTTATACAAAATTAAAGAAGTCAAAATTTTCTGCAAAATATCCGTATTAATTTTACTTTTTGGCAATAATTAGGCGCTAGAGCGTGCTAAATATTGAGACTTTTTAGCCGTCTAGCTGAAAAAGAAGAAAAGTCTTCTTCCTTCCTTTTATTTCATGGTAGAATTCTACTGTCACTTCATGTGAAAACTTCTGTGAATTACGGAGGTTCAAATCTTGGGATTTCGTCAGAGTAATTAAATCATTCAAGTTTGACAAACGTTTGTAATATTTTATTTCATTATCAGGGCTGGTGTGGGGAATAGAAACAACACTATTAACATACGTCTAACACTTAACAAAATTGTGCAAAGAACCGGAAGACTGTACTTTACATAACTGTTACCGAGAGATCCAAAATAATGAAATCAGCAGTTGATAGTTGAAATTTGCCTTTTATTTATTTAGGATATGTTTAAAATGGTAGTTTAGGAAACAACCGCGAACAAAAACATATGCTGTAAAAATGTTTCAAAGTTTAATCCGCTTCACAAACTTATATGTCAAGAGCTTACAAAACAAACAGCGAAAAGTGAAGTACATTTGTTTCATTTCAACAGAAAATTGCAATGTCGAATCTAGCTGGCAAGACGATCTTTCAAATAGCTTTAAGAAGTCAAGGACAATGGTCTGAGCAACATTCTGCAAACATACCACATTGCTCGCCATGTCGCAAAGCTGAATGAAAGCGTTATGGCAGCGATGTCACAATGGGGCGACCTCTGATAAAATCGGGTGTGAGGGGTTGGTAGTATAAGCTTCATGTCGCGGCATCTCACTACCAAGCGACTGAGTAGATAGCAGCGCAAACAGTGAGGGGATAGATGGAGAAAGAGAGGAAATATCCAAAGAGAGAAAAACAGAAAGATTCACCGAAAGGGGGAAGGAGAATGAAAGGAAAGGAGTCTGATAGAGAGAAAAAAGAGAAAGACCGAGGGAGACAGAGAAGAATGAGAGAAAGAAATAATCACAGACAGCGCTAAAATTGTACGCACATGCTGGAGAGGGAGAAAGAAAAAGAGAGGAAGAAAGAGAAACAGAGAGCGAGAAAAGAGAGAGAGAGAGAGAGAGAGAGAGACAGACAGACAGACAGACAGAGAGAGAGGAAAAGAGAGGAAACGAGAAAAAAGAGAAAGAAAGAAAGAAATATGGTGGAAACTTAGGACGATCGTGGATTAATATCTTCTGAATTTACACGTACCAAGCTGTTGGGAAACTACGAGACACTTTTGTTTAGTGATTGCAGTCGTGTAACTGATAATTTTTAGGTTAAGTTTCATATTGTAAAGAAATATGTTCATGAAAAATCTCAAGCAATCATTCTTGGACCTGTCAGAAACATAGCATTGAAAAACTGTTGACAAACTAACAGACGCATTGCACACACTAATGTTTCACTCTGCAGTGCGGGAACTTTCGGGTTAGATCTCTCTCTCTCTCTCTCTCTCTCTCTCTCTCTCGCTCTCTCTCTCTCTCGCTCTCTCTCGCTCTCTCTCTCGCTCGCTCTCTCGCTCTCTCTCGCTCGCTCTCGCTCGCTCTCTCTCGCTCGCTCTCTCTCGCTCGCTCTCTCGCTCTCTCGCTCTCGCTCGCTCTCTCTCTCGCTCTCTCTCGCTCTCTCCTCGCTCTCTCTCTCTCTCCCTCTCTCTCTCTCTCTCTCTCTCTCTCTCTCTCTCTCTCTCTCTCTCTCTCTCTCTCTCTCCTCTCTCTCGCCCTGTTCAACGCAAGACAACTCACCTGTCAAGCGCGATGGCGGTGTTCGACACCGAGGACACGAAGATGGACGTGGCCTGCAGCGTGCCCACCATCTTGCACACGAAGTCGTGCCGCCCCAGCGGCCAGTACTTGGTGATGATCTCCATGAGCGTGAAGGGCATGGTGATGAGGCACAGCAGCAGGTCGGACACGGCCAGGTTCACGATGAACATGTTCCTGGCCGTGCGCATGCTGCGCTTGCGCACCACCACGCACACCACCAGGCTGTTGCCCGCCGCGCCCACCAGGATCAGCAGGCAGTAGGCGGCGATCAGCAGGCTGAACGCCGGCTCCTCGATGTTGCGGTTGCGTTGGTACTTGCTGCAACACAGGCGCGCACGCGGCCTCGTAAATAATAATAATAATAATAATAATAATAATAATTATAATAATAATGATGATGATGATGATGATGATGATGATGATGATGATGATGATGGATGATGATGATGATAATAATAATAATAATAATAATAATAATAATAATAATAATAATAATAATAATAATAATAATAATGACTTTATTTATGTGGCGAGACTCGGGCCATCAGGCCCGCTCTTCCGCCTAACCACGTAATACATAAATTTATAAATAAGAATTGAATTAAGAGATACATTTAGTAAATAAAAACAAGTAAATAACAATACTTAGTAATAAGTAAATAATACAACTTACAGATGTCATGCCCCTGGGCTCACAAACGCGACATGAATACAACGTCCCAGCATTTGCCTTAAGCGACCGGGCAAAACCAGGGAAAACAAAGGAAGTGTGCATGCTCTTCAACATTGAGCAACAAAAAAATATATTTAAGATAATTTTAAAAACAAACAAACATTACTGACTCTGGAAAACTCTAGAGGTTTGGAAAACTCTAGAGGTTTCGTCACGATATATAGCTAGATTTTACATACAAGTAACAGTTAAAGACAAAATTAAAAGCAAGAAGCAATCTTAGGTTGCCGGCCAAAGCGCCGGCTTCATCCATAGGTTAAGTTAGTATTAAGTTAGTAAGTAAGCACTGCGCTCTTCTCTGCCGCAAAAGCTATCGAGCTGCGGCGCATGTATACCGTACAATGTAATAAACTACCGCCCCGCCAGGGCTACTGGCGGGGGGAAAACGAAAAAAAAAAAAAAAGTCACCAGGCGTCAAACGGAGAACGGAACCGTAAAATGTTGGGATGGGATTCTGGTAGTCAAGAACACGTGCGCATTCTTCTCCCCCATACGTCATATACAGTTTTTACGTTTTTTTTGAGCAAACGAATAAAAATCAAAAGTTCACCTTAAACTCATCGGATATCCTACCTATCTCCGGAGGAGATTTCTAGCAATACATGAACCTGATTGACAGTTTTTCTTGGGTTTTCCGAAAAATACCCAGCGAATGCCACCGGGAGCTGTAGCTCAGTGCATCAACTGATGCCACTGCAGCGCCTCTGACTGCGAGGTCCTAGGTTCGAGTCCTGACAGCGGCATGATTTTCGACACTAGCTTTTCAGCTAAGTCGAATTCAGTCGCTGCCTGGAGGAGAATTCTAGCGGCCGGCTGCTCTGATCGGTGGTTTTCCGTGGTTTCTCCGATCAATACCAGGCGAATGCCGGAGCAGTACCCTACCAAACGGGCCACGGACCGCGCGCGATCTGTCCTTCCTCTTCCTTGTCCTATCCTCTCCCCTTACACACACACTTACACTAACATGCACCACACTATCACATATTCCGGGAGACCGGTTGGGAGCTTAGAGCTTGTCCCGGCTGGGGCGGTGCTCCGCTGGTGGGAGAGTCCTGGTTAGGGGGAAACCCCACTAGCTGACGGTAGGTCGGCGCCGGATCTCGCCAGCCAGCGGGGGAAGGCCACCATCATATCCCGAGAAAAAAATGCACTACACTAACGGGACTAATGACCAAAGCAGTTGACGCGCCCGGAAACACGAAAAAAACAAACCAAACCAACCCATCGAATACCAGAAGTACCCTGATAACTGGGCCACGCACTGCGCACGATATTTCCTTCCCCTTTCTTTTCCTGTGCTCTCAGCTTACGTACACATAATTACGTACGCCCACATGCACTATATTATCATATGTGTTGGGAGATCAGTGAGAATCTTAGAGTTTACCCAGCTGTGGAATTGCCGTTAAACATGGGTTGTAGATGCACTACGACAGGCCTGAACATAAGATATTTTCGGAATCGTGTCTGACACACTTCGAGAGATTTGACAAGTGTACTATCAAATAACTGATAGTAATACTTGTCGACTGACTGCTTGATGCAGCGATAGAGAGCATGACACATTCACCTGTTGGATTTGGGATGATTATCGAGGCGCGGAAACATTTTGTGCTGATTGAAAACACGTTAGTTGGTTCATGCTTTAACTGGGTAAGGTTCATTTCTCAACCGTCACAAATAATGCAAAAAAGAGTGTGATTTTGTAGACCCCGAGTTTTACAAAGGTGGTGACATTGAATTTGGGAGCACGTCTTATCCAAAATATTGAAAGGATTAAGAATTATTGATTAATTGGGTTGGTGAATATATATATATATATATCACCAAATCATTTTTCGTTAACAAGTGAAACACCAAACGTCGGATATTTTATCTTTAAGAATATACGATTTATACGTGTTTTCCACTCTTAGGAAAAGATGCGTTCCATACCACTCCACTATCCCAAAAGCTAACCTCTGAAAAACTCAACATAATATTGCACCAACTCTAGATTTGGTTGAATTTGAAATAAACAAAAAGTTTTTTTTCTTTGAATCTCCTTTTATGCTTATTATACTATTCAAAGAACAATACTGTGAAGAGACCTTTAAAGTAAATAGATGTGGAAAGTCAAGAAAAGTACATGTTAACATACATTTTACATTTTAATATGAATGAAGAAATGCGAAGAAATTATTTTAGAAGAAAATGAAGGGAAAATAGTTTTACTGATATTCGCAAAACGTGTTATTACCTAAAAATTACATACATTATGTTTTTATTTATCAACAAAAAAATAAACAGAAGACATTTGAATAGAACGAAACCAAACGACAGCGTATTCACATAAACAGAAAGCTCTCAGGACATTAAATTTTATATTGCCTAATTGTAATCCAACTAGCACAATATGCTGCGTGATGCTTCTGCAGACAAACCCCTTTTAACTCAAAATTTTAAAAATGAAGGGAGCATGTGTTGTTTACAACTGTCGTAACTTTTTTACCATCGCGAATTAATTGTGAGTCTTCTGCGAGTAGACACGTACGAGGCAATTTTCTCTCATACCTTCCCTGAGAGGACACTAACTGCGCATGCTCTACTGTTCCGAGCAAATGAAAGTGTTTTCACGACTTGTCTACTCTGCCTCTCGCATCTTGCAGATTGCCAGTGTACGGACGCGAGATGAGACATGAAGAAGTATATGTATGAAATTACGAATGTATTCTGTGACTTTAACGTAACTGGTTTCACGCAAATATGATAATAGGATATCTGTGTCGTGGGAGACCGTTTTGATTGTAGTATAATCTAATTCTGAAATCAGTTATACTGATCAATTATACTTGTTCTTTGGAACCAATACGTTCCTTGAATCGCAACAGAAGTGAAGCATTTGAGATTTCATTGTTTCATACTAAACAGCCTTCAGAAGACAAACCAGAAAGGGTAATGCTTGACGAGGGACGTTTCCCTTCCAATATTCCGCTTGTGTTCAGTCCTCCTACTCCCAGATTCTAATCGTTGAGGAAGCCAGTCTTGAATTATTTATTTTGTTTACCGGCGCGAAAACTTCTAATTCTTTAATTTTATATGTGTGGGGTGATTTTATATCCCGAGATGTGGTGATGTCCCTTCGTTTCTGGAACATTTCATCTGGATGCGACATACTCGACTGACTTACACATCGATTGGCAGGGCCACACTTCTATTTTCTTTACGTAGAACCCCAGTGTGGACAAGCTCGGAACTCCCGATTGGTACCCCGTTTTATGTGTAGGAGTTCACTATTCGCGTGTGAGTGACGAGAGAAATTAGAACAAGAAAGAAAAGGAAGGTACTTCTCAGGCATTCGTCTAGTGTTGACCGGAGAAATCACGGAAAACTATCGATCAAAGCAGACGATTGCTAGAATTCTCCTTCAGACAGCGACTGAATTCGACGTGGCGAAGTACTAGCCAGTGGCGAAAATATCCGGTTATGTGGATGCACAAAGCATGCGAAGGGGGCGCCTGAGCAGTTGGGCACCACGGGATGACAGGGCTTCTCAGGGTAGTGGCAGCAACTACTAGAATGCGAGCCAGGGGCGAGTCAATACTCGTGGTATTACTACCCGACTATAAGGGTCACGGGAGCCGAAGTGGATTTTCCGTGGTTTCTCCGATCAACACCAGGTAAATGCTGGAGGAGCACTCTAACAAACGGGCCACGGACCGCACGCTTTGTTTCCTTCCTCATCCTTGTCCTAACACACACTTACACACACACATACACTAACATGCACTACGCTACCACACATTCAGGAAGACCGGTCGGGAGCCTAAAGCTTGTCCCGGCTGGGGCTGTGCCCCGCTGATGGGAAACCCAATTAGCCGACGGTAGATCGGCGCCGTATCTGACCAACCAGCGGGGGAAGATCACCGCCATCTTCCGAGGAAGAAAACATGCTCTACACTTACGGAACTAAAGACCTAAGCTGTTGACGTGCCCTAATCACTAAAGGACCCAGCAATCAACCAACCAACCAAGCAACCGAAGTGGACAAACCTACTTTTGGGAGTTGGTAGCTACGAATTGTGATTGTGTACGAATAATTCAGTCTAGTAGTACTGTGCCCGCCACGACAAAATTTTCTTGGATATTGATATACTCAGCTACTAACTGACATGGTGACGACGTCAGTACTTTCGACTCTTGGTACATCTCCTTTACACAGGGTGAGTCACGTAACTTTAGCACTACCTGTAGTTTCTGAACGGTTTAAGTTATTGTAAGGCACTTTTGAAGGACGCGCATTAGGGAATAAGGCTAATCGATATATGTATTCATTTCTTCTTTGTCACTCGTGTTTTGCGAGTAATTGATGATTTTTTTTAATTAAACAATACATATTTTTCAGTTTATCATGACGAGTTTAACAAGACGAATACAGTAATATACATATTGTTATATGTTAGAAAAGCATTTTGTTTGAGTTATGTTGACTTTTTTGTGCTCAGCTGTCCTTGCCCAATCGCACATTAGCAGGGGGAGCGCTGCGTGACCTTGTGTGGCAAACTGTTACCGCCCAAAATACCCGTTAAACACGTGGAGTGGCAAAAAAAACTTACTCAAGCAATGCTTACCTAAATTGTGGGAATTCTGATCTGGTGTTGTTGACGTTCTTATAAGAAGAAATAAAAGAGGTCATCTTCGTCAACATATCAGCTTTATTAAGATAGCCGGCTTTCGACACCCGACACAGTCGCCCGACTTTTGCCGACAGCAGCGAGACTGACGATGACGGCAAAGCCGTCGAAAGCCGGCTATCTTAATAAAGCTGATATGTTGACGAAGATGATCTCTTTTATTTCTTCTTCTTAATGCTTACCTATATATGACACTATCTACATCATTAGATTTAACTATTTACGATCGTCATGATAGATTAAAAATATGTGTAGTTTCGTATTAGAAAAAAAGGTACCTCAATATCTCATGAAATACATGTGATAAAATTGAAATTAAAGGATGTATCAATGAGTCTCATTCTCCCATGCACATCTGCGAAAACTGCATTGCAATAACTAACTTAAGCCGTAACTTATATTGGCTGTCCGGGAGACGCCGCGTCGAAGGATGTGTTGCTGACGTTTCGACCATCTTTTCGTGGTTTTCCTCAGAGCTGGTCTGCGCTGGAGATTTTTTTTAATATTCCCCGCGCCAATAACCCTGACGAGGACTGAATTTATTCAATGTTAGGGAATACATTGTGCTCCAGCATTTCTGCTTTTGGAGTTTCGAGGAGGGGATTATCTTAAAAATACTATCTTACAAGTAACTAAATCTATTTACATATTGCCACTTTGGGCGAAAGTTTAGATTAAATCTACAAACTTTTTGTTGTGTTTAATTAAGTTCTTTATATTGTTAATTTTTCTTCCTTTTTTCATTGATCATTCACACTCTCATTCATACTTATATTATATTTACAGACACATTCGCTCACTCATTCATGCGCCGGAGTGGTCAGCGCTCGGAATTATAAAGAGCCGATCACGATTGGCTGAGACATCCGGCCAATCGGAAGCCCGCCCCACAACGGCGGTCAAGGCGGGTGGCATGGCGCGTGATCGGCCTTCGACGCGGAGTCACCCGGACAACCACGATCAGTTACATGACAGGCCGACGAAGCCTAGGACTCAATCTAAACTGTTCAAAACCTGCAGGAGGTGCTGACGTTACGTGACTCACCCCGTATTAAAAGGCATTGCTGTTGGTATAACATTTGAACTTCGGATTTGTAGAATTGCACTATACACATTTTTAACTGTTTATTTCTATATGTATATTTTAGACATAACACACCACCGTTCGGACTAAAACTTTACTTTGTTTCATGGATTGTAAGTGATTTCGGTTGGTTTGTTTTTTTCGTGTTTCCGGACGCATCAACTAATTTGGTCATTAGTCCCGTTAGTGTAGTGCATGATTTTTCTCGGGAGATGGCGGTGATCTTCCCCCGTTGGATGGCGAGATCCGGCGCCGACCTACCGTCGGGTAGTGGGGTTTTCCCTAACCAGGACTCTTCCACCAGTGAGGCACCGCCCCAGCCGGGACAAGCTCTAAGCTCCCGACCGGTCTCCCGGATTATGTGGTAGTGTAGAGCATGTTAGTGTGTGTGTGTGTGTGGAAGGGGGAGACGATAGGACAAAGAAGAGGAAGAACAGATCGCGCGCGGTCCGTGGTCCGTTTGGTAGGGTACTGCTCCGGCCTCTGCCTGGTGTTCACCGGAGAAACCACGGAAACCTACCGATGAGAGCAGCCGGCCGCTAGAATTCTCCTCCAGGCAGCGACTGAATTCGACCTAGCTGAAAAGCTAGTGTTGAAAATCCTGCCGCCGTCAGGACTCGAACCTAGGACCTCCCGGTCAGAGGCGCTGCAGTGGCTTCAGTTGATGCACTGAGCTTCCGTTCCCGGTTTAGTGATTTTGGGTGCGTGAAATGCTAGGGTCATTAGCCTCTTAAGTGTAGTGCATGTTTTATTCCTCGGGAAGTAGAAGTGGTGTTCCTCCGCAGGATGGCGAAATAGAACGCCGACCTGTTGTCGGGTAGCGAGGTTTCCCTAACCAGGTATCTTCCACCAGCGGGGCATCGGCCCAGCCAGGACAAGCTCTCAGCCATCGACTTGTCACCCGGTATATATGGTATGTAATGCACGTTGGTATAAGTGTATGTTAGTGTAAGTGTGTGCGTAAGGGGAGAGGATGGGACAAGAAAGAGGAAGGACAGATCGCGCGCGGTCCGTGGCCCGTTTGTTAGGGTAATACTCCGGCATTCCCCTGGTGTTGAACAGAGAAACCACAGAAAAGTACCTATCAGAGCAGCCGGCCGCTCAAATTCTCCTCCAGAGAGAGATACTGAATACCCCCTAGGTGATGGGCTAATGTCGAAACTTCTGCCACCGTCTGGCCTCAAACAAGGTCCTCCCGGTCAGAGGTATTGCAATGACATTAGTTGATGCACTGAGCTATATCTTTCGGATGGTCTTTTGTCATAACTTACCGCCGTCAGGACCAGAAAAGGAGGAGTCAATTTGATTGTTTATATTTTTTTATATATTATTATGTTATTTGTAATTGTTATTTTGCATTCTGCCACCGGGCATCATCTGCCCAATTGTAGAATAAATTTCTATCTATCTATCTATCTATCTATCTATCTATCTATCTATCTATCTATCTATCTATCTATCTATCTATCTATCTATCTATCTCACTCACAATGTGTTAACACTTCGCGTGGTGCATGCATGGCTCACCCGAAGATGTCGTGGTCGACGGTCTCCATGAGGATGGAGAGGTTGGAGAAGGTGGAGTTACGCAGCACGTGGTGGAGGCTGCGGTGCGAGGGCGCCTCCGACGCGTTCGCCTCCAGCGGCTCCAGCGGCTCCATGGCTGGCCCCTCGCGCCCCTGCAACCACACAACCACACGCGCCACGTCACTACACGCAGCGGACAACGACACATCGTGGCTGGCCCCTCGCGCCTCTGCAACCACACAACCACACGCGCAACGTCACTACACGCAACGGGCAACGGTACACCATGGCTGGCCCCTCTCGAACCTGTAACCACACAACCACACGTACCACGTCACTACACGCAATGAGCAAGGATTAGCCATGGTTGGTCCCTTGCGTCCTGCCACACGCAATTACACGCGCCACAACTCTCCACGCACCGGGCAAGGATTTGCCTCGGATGATCCCTGCAAATACACAGTCACACGTCACACTTGCGTAAGGCAGGTGCTGCTTTCGAAAATTATTTTAGAGGTCTTGAGTGTCACATCACCTGGCCATTGCAACCAACCACCAGCAGCTCGTTACTCTGTGCTTTACAGGCACCGGGCATCGAAACGTCATGGCTTGCCACTCACGCGATCATAACCATACAAACATACGCGCCACTTTATTCTGCGCTCTACATGCTACGGACAAAGATACATATGGGAAATGAAGCTAAAAATTATATATATTTGCTTACATATTTACACAATACATTATTTCATTCGCTTACAGGATTTGTTTCTAAAAACGGTACCAAACGTTTCCACAAAAATTTGCATTTCGGACTAAGTTTTATTACTTTGTAAATCAAACACATTTAATTCCTACTTCAGTTTCCTTTAAAAAAATCTCACCACAGTCATATGTTGAGGAAGGCTGAACCAAATCAGTTTAAATAGACGTAGACCTATTTACAAAACCAATTATATCTATGATGCATTGAAAGTTGCCGGGGTCTGGATTCCATCTCAATTGGCTAATTAAACTCGTGAAGAGGCAGTATTACCGTACCTAATAAGATTATTCCATGTTTCGATCAATAATTCGAGTGTTCTCGACGATTGGAAGCTAGCTACCGTTGTTCCGATTTTCAAAAGTGGTGACAGAACTGTTTTAGCCAATTATAGTCCGGTAAGTCTCTTGACAGTTGTATGTAAGCTAATGAATCATTTGATAACGAGCTTTACTAGGCAAGGGAACGCACTTGGAAGCTTCGTTATGTTACCACAACTTCAGCATAGGGATAGAATTTCCCGGTTGTGGGAAGAGTTGATTTTAGTTTTCGTTTTCACACCGACTGGAGAGGGTGTATTGAGCTGACCGTTTCACTGCTGATACCATGAGTGACAAAATGGGGGAAAATCGTCTTAAATTTTTCTTTAAACTTTTCGTTTCTATGAGAGTAGTTCAATGGCATTGTCTTTTTATCAGTAATGTAAAAAATCTTGAAAATATTACTATTTATCTGAGATGGAAACGATTTTTTTAAAATGTGCCAATATTGGAACACCAGGCACGAACGGAACCATGAACTATTATTTCAAAATTCATCAAATATACCTTTCCTCCTCTCCTATTACTAACAACAGAGCAAATAATTGCGACTTTGGAGGATGATAATGATTACTTCAGTGCATTTATTTTTATTACGCCTCCAGAGGATGTATCAGTGTGGCGAACAGCAGGGATGATGATTGGCAGCATACTGAAAATTCTACCTGAAAGCCAACTTAGATCAAAACGTGAGACACTAATTATGAGGTTCAGTGAACGTGAAATCGAGATATTCGTTCAAATACGGAGCGGTTCGTTGGGACTCTTATAGAAATTCCCTAAAGGAATATTTGAATAGTGTACAGAGAAGGGCGAATAAATTTACTTCCCGAAGCAATAGAAAGAGAATAGAGTGGGAGTCATTAGAAATCAGGAGGGTTAAGGCAAGTTTCTGTTACCTGTACAAAGCGAATGCCGGTTATCCAGCTTGGTAAGATATCTACATCCGATTGGGTAGACTTTCGTACTTTAGTAGGGGGCATCAAAAGCACAAAACTCACTTTAAGCCACACAGAACAGATGAAAATTTTGCTTTACGAATAAAACAATAACGGACTGGATTAAGTATCCTGTGACAGCCTTGGTACCCTTTCCACTAGGTGTTCAAAGATTTAAAAGTTAATTAACTAATAATATTTGTAAACTTTATTAATTAGTAAATTAGGCTTATTATAACACTTAATATTTTATTATTATTGTTATATATATATATATATATATATATATATATATATATATCGTTAGTAGTATTGTATTGAACTGTGGTGACGTGTTGTGAAGTGTAGTGCAATACAGAAGTAGAAAGAGAAGTGAAATGCAAATGTGAAGTGATGTGTAATAAAAAAGTCGTGTATTTCATATTTTAAAATAACTGTGTATATTAGCTGTAAAATGTAGTTAATTAAAATTTTAATCAGAATTCATGTAACTTTCAAATAATTACATGTAAGGTACAACTGTGTGAAAACAAACTGATTTGCAAATCTTGTTTCAATTTTACATTCATGCCTTTTCTATATTGCTTGTAAATTTTGTGAGTCGAAGTAATTAGAAATAAACTTTATGTGAATGTTAAATATTAAAGCACACCATTAATTAAAAAGTACCAAACGCGTAAGCAACAAATGTGACGAAAATACTTTTATTGCTATAAACGTATCTCTTCTCTCCGTAATGAAATCCACAATATTTAAACGTCGTCTGCCTCAAAGCGAGGACAGACGTAAAGAAGGTAGTTGTACGAAGAAAGTTCTTTCACCGTTGCCTCCAGAAAAGTAAAACTGAAGTTTTTCAAAGCGACTCGCACGTGAAAAGTATTCCGCGCTACCACAAGCTGGGAACGCCTTTCCGCGTAGTCCTTTGTTGCGCTGGTGACGGCGCACAGTGTGTCGAACGCCGAAGAGAGCGTTGCGAAAAAGATGAAAGAAAGAAATTGTCTAAGACCACACATTTAACTAGAACGCCTGTGCCTTGAATTTACTGAGAAGGCCGTCATTTTGAAATCTCGTGAATTAAATGGCTATTTCTGGATTTGGTGGAATTTTTCCACACAAATAAATGGAGATATGTTTTTAATATATCCGACTCGCGAAGCGAGGAGGGGATTTATATACAAAATCCAAACCATGAGTAAAATTTACTAAGACTATTTCACGAATGAAATTTCATAAATATAATGTAATATTAATAATTAACATTGTTTTATTCAAAAAATTTTACATCGAACAGAAATATATACATAAGGGCAATTATAAACAACAAAATAAACATAAGACAAACTAAGAGCAAAATTACTTGAAAACATAGTTATTGAATACACAATCTTTAAAGATTAAATTCGAAGGAAACGTGTTTTGTTCGTTTATTTTTGAGGAAGATGTAGAATTTGAAGCGCTACTATGTCTTAATTTATTAATAATTGAAGAATGGTGTTCCTCATTCATTTGGATATGTCTTGAGTGACGATTACATGACCTCTATCTGTAGACAAAACAAGGTGCAAAATTTATCACCTCCTAGGAGGTGTTAATCAATAACTGATAAATATGCATGGTAAAGTCGTCTCTAATTGGCTGGTAGGGTCCCAGTTCTTGCGCGCTATTGGCTGAAATTTCATGAGCGAAATTGTCCTAATAATTACTCTGCTCCAAATTGGGCATGCCATTGAGATAACTTTAATACTGTAACGAATATGCGTCACCGGCCGGCATCCCCACGAACTACCTGTACGCGCGGATTGCGTCATCTGCCGGCGATTCCTGCAGTAGATTATTGCAGAACGTTCGCGGGGACCAGAAACTTCTCGACGGTACTCGCCGAGTATAAATACGCGGCGGCCGGCGACCGCGAGTCAGTCTTAAGTCCATAGTCGAAGCTGAACTGTGAAGTGTGTGCATTGCGGTGAACAGCAGTGCAGTGATTGTGTTCAGTAACGTGAACCGTGGTCAGTGCATGGAACTGTGGTCAGTGAAGTGGATTGTGGCCAGTGCATCGTAGTGTGGTCAGTGCTTAGGACTGTGTGACAGTGTAAGAGAAGAGTAGTGTAAATAAATAATCAAGTATTTTCAGTGATTGTGTTAAGAAACAAAATAAGGGTTTTTGTTAAAATAATACCAGAGTTTTTATTCACCACCTAGAATTGTAATAATACATATGGGCCCGACACTAAGTCAATCTTATCTTCTCGGGGACGGTCCGTTCATACGAAGCGAAACATTTCTGGAGAATTTCCCCATAAATTGGGTTGGAATTATCTGCAATCTCTAACTCACTAATAAGCCTTTTTCTTTCATAGCAAACCACTCTCATTTCCCACCCACTTTCATAGTTCCCACTCCCCACGGCGGCAGGGTTTCGACACTCGCTTTTCAGCTAGGGTGAATTCAGTCGCTGTCTGGAGGAGAAATCTAGCGACCGGCTGCTCTGATCGGTAGTTTTCCGTGGTTTCTCCGATCAACACCAGAAAAATGCCGGAGCAGTACCCTACCAAACGGGCCACGGACCGCGCGCGATCTTTCCTCCCTCTTCCTTTTCCTATCCTCTCTCCTTACACACACACACTTACACTAACATGCATTACACTGCCACATATTCCGGAAGTGCGGTCGTGGACTTAGAGGTTGTCCCGGCTGGGACGGTGCCCCGCTGGTGGGTGAGTCTTGGTTAGGGGGATACCCCACTACATGACGGTAGGTCGGCGCCGGATCTGAACGTCCAGCGGGGGAAGACCACCGCCATCTTCCAAGCAAAACCACACAGTACATTTACAGGATTAACGACCATAGTAGTTGACGCGCCCGCAATCTCAATCAATCGACCCTATCCCACTTCACGTTCAGTATCCTTCTACCATATTTCCTCTCTTTTTGGGGCTATGATACTCCGTACCTTCACTTTCTATATCTCGCGAAGATTTCGCCCACTCCACACCCAAAAATCCAAAGGTACTCCTACTTTGTGCTTCCACTCAGGGGTCCCCCAGTCTTGTTCTTCTACTTTTTTCAATGTTCTTCCTGCCGCTTGTATTTTTAATATTATCTATACGTGGCTTTGTCCGAAACTTGTAATTCGTTCTTGTTTTATAGCGTTCTTTGACATGACCTTTCATAAGGTATATTGCTGTATTACAAAACCCGGAAGGTAATTGGAATTGTGAGTTCTTCTGTGAATGTCTACATTGCTTTATTAATAATAATTTAATTTATCCACTTTCGTGATCTAAAGTACAATTGAAGAAAATGAGTTGTGGCTCACAATCCGCTAGCTGAACATTGGTTTTAACGAACCGAAGCCTGCCCGTCGTTGCGTGAAAGGTATACAAGCATACCGATGCACACGACGCCCACAAGCGAACAAAGGACGTCAAAGGCTAGCCAGCACGCGTTACTCCTTGACACACATTATAGCTTCAATGAAATGTTTGGTTATTGATACACGGTCTGTGTGGCGGTGGATGTTAGTTTACGAATACGTATGACACGTTAATCGAAATATTGAGTGGAATACCCTTGAATTCGAAGTACGGAATATCTGTGATGAAATCACTACCAGTTCTAGAGGACGGGAAACTTAATGCATCTGCATCAACATCATCATCATCTTTCTTTACGGATTAGGCATATTGTCTGTTCCAGCCTCTTTCCATCTCATTCTTGGCCTTCCAATGTTTCTCTTTCCTCTCGGCTAGTAATTCAGGGCTTGCTCTGGAAGTCTGTCTTGCGGCGAATTTTTAATGTGTGTCATCCATTGCTCTCTGTACTTCTTAATTTTTTCATGCACTGTTTCTTTCCGACCTAGTTCTTCTCTTATTTTTTCAGTTTTTATTTGATCTCTTAATGTACAGCCCTTTTCTTCTTTCAAA
This sequence comes from Teleogryllus oceanicus, assembly GCA_964035755.1. Taxonomy (NCBI): domain Eukaryota; kingdom Metazoa; phylum Arthropoda; class Insecta; order Orthoptera; family Gryllidae; genus Teleogryllus; species Teleogryllus oceanicus. The sequence goes on from CAXIVR010000009.1 coordinate 80,532,601, forward strand.
AATATCATTTCTGCTGATTCAATGATCCTAAATTCTTCTTGTTTTTGAACCCAAGTTTTACACTCATACAGTAAAACTGGAAAGGCCAAAATATCATTAAATTTTAACTGGGCTTCTTTTTGAGCTTTCTTTTTAAACTTTCTACTTATAGTTCCACAAACTGCTTGAAACTTATGAATCTTGCTGGTAGCCTCTCTCTCGCTTCCATATGTAATTTCAAGTCCTAGGTAGCTTAGCATATAGTAGTTAGCATACAGGGGGTCAAAATCAACTAAAATGTGGCGCTGTACTTCGAATCCTATCATTTATAACAATTACTTGGCGCTAATTAACGGCAAATGCCATGTATTTTACACGTCCCACGTTAAACTTATAATATTTTGTCTCTAAAAAACACGGGCTGACTTCCAGAGAGAAAGGCAAAGACGTATTTCTTATGAAACTCTTTGGAAGAACAAACCGCTTTGAAAAGTTGAACTGCTTTCATAGACGCTCGCGAGATCGCGCTAGATACTGCGCCCGAATTGTCGGTGTTCCTGATAATCAAATGCATTTCTTAATACGACGCCACGAGAGTCAATTGTTGGAGAATTTTTCAGCCGAACATTTTCACAAAAGATCGCCTCGTCAGTTAAAAGGCGTAGTAGTAATTCATATTCTGGATGCATTGAGAAACAAAATAGATTTTTGACTGTTGGTAGCGGGGGCAGCGTTACAGCTGTATATTTCGTGCAAAGAAGTGTTCGGCGCGGAAATAGTTCTGAAATTGTATTCCACACAAATCATAACATAAAGCAATCTTCTGTTTGCCTAAAACAAGGTAATTTTGACAACTCCTTCAAAATTCAATCATTTTTACGCTGAAGTGAACTAATTAACTTTCAGAATTCTCCCTTCTGGCAAACAAGAAAGTTGTGACCTCGCTGTGTAGGCAACCCAATTCGCTCGTCTGTGGCTCTCCAAAAAACTCCGATGAAGCTATTTTGCAGCCTCAACTGGTATAGTTGACAAATGTCTCTTTTAGAGCTCCGTTTACATGTCCCTTGTACTCTAGTACAGTAGTAGTTAGAATATGTCGGTCAGTGAGAATGTTTGTTTGAAGAAATTCAACAAGTTATCCTTTCGTAATAATTGTTAAGATTCAATATTTTTTGGAAACTATTTTTAGTATTTACCTAAGAACGCAAACTCAAAAAAAATATGGGTATTATTGTTCTGTGATTAAGAAGTTCTGCCTGCAATTCCAATACAAAACATGCTGATTATACGTGGATTTTAGTGGAGAGTTTTATATTTCTTGAAGATCTTTCTTAATATTTGTAACACATGCTCTACTGTTTGTTAGAAAATCAGAGCTGATTTTCAAAGTGAATGTCCCAATTTACGTTTCTTTTTCATTATGTTTAAGTCACTTCTCCAACATGTAGCAAAATTTTGGATTTAAAAGTGGTGTTTTTTTATTTTGAACGGTATCTAAAAAACGTTGAATCCTATCATAAGCCACAACGTCAAGTTTGAATTCTTTTTTTTTCCTGACAAATTGTATTTTTTGATAATAGGTCAATTTGGTAAGAAGCTTCTTAAGAGCGATAGTAAGGAAGTGACCGAACTGCTACCTCGATTTCTTGAGAATTATTAACAACAAATATGAGAAACGAATTTTAAATGAAAACTTCCAACACAATACATCTTTTATTTCTTTTGTGATCTTTCTTTATGAGCAGACGTAAACAAATTGTGTCATTGCTCTATTAGTTAATGTTTTATTGATTTAGTTTCGATAGTGTAGTTGAATTATTTTTTATGGCGGGAGATGGTATTGTTCCCCGCTAGATGATAAGATACGGCGCCAACCTGCTCGTGGGCTTGCAAGATTTTTCCCCATCCTGATCTCTCACCGATGGGGCACCGTCCAGGCTGGTACAAGCTCCAAGCTCCCCACTGATCTCGATATGTACGGTAGTGAAGTGCGTGTGTGGTTGTAAGCAATGGGTGAGGGTAAAAGAAGGAATAGGAAAAAAAAGATTGCCCGCGGTTCGTGGCCCATTTGTTAGGGTTCTACTTCGTCATTCGCTTGGTATTGGTCGAAGTAACTACGGAAAATTACCGTTCAGAACAGCCACCTGCCAGAATTCTCCTCCACTCAACTGTTAAATTCCACCTAGCAATGTAAGCAGTGTTGAAAATCCTTCCATCGTCAGGACTCGAGCCTCCCAACCAGAGGCACCGGGAGCCGTAGCTCAGTGCATCAACTGATGTCACTGCAGCGCCTCTGACCGAGAGGTACTAGGTTCGAGTCCTGACGGCGGCAGGATTTTCGACACTAGCTTTTCAGCTAGGTCGAATTCAGTCGCTGTCTGGAGGAGAATTCTAGCGACCGGCTGCTCTGATCGGTAGTTTTCCGTGGTTTCTCCAATCAACGCCAGGCGAATGCCGGGGCAGTACCCTACCAAACGAGCCACGGACCGCGCCTGTCCTTCCTCTTCCTTGTCCTATCCTCTCCTCTTACACACACACTTACACTAACATGCACTACACTACCACATATTCCGGGAGACCGGTCTGGAGCCTTGAGCTTGTCTCTACTGGGGCGGTGCCCCGCTGATGGGAGAGTCCTGGGAAAAGAAAACTGGTAACGCTTAAAGGGCGTGAGATGGAGATTGGAGTATCATTAAGATGATGACATTGAATCGCTGCTTTTGTTGACAGAAATAAATATTGAATTCCCCTAACGGAAAAACCATGGAAAACTACCGATCAGAGCAACCAGCCACTGGCATTCTCCTTTAGACAGCGGCTGAATTGCACTAGCTGTCAAGGGAGTGTCGAAAAGTAAGCGACTGACTAGATTTTAAATCTTCGTCCTTCCGTTTAGAGTTGCTACAGAGTCAGTGGTGATGCTCATTCTTCTTCTTCTTCTTCTTCTTCTTCTTCTTCTTCTCCTTCAAGTAATATATGCACTGCCTGTTACGCCTCCGTTCCCATCTGGTCATCTCATCTCTTCTTCGGACGGCCAGGATTTCTTCGTCCTTGCGGGTGGTATTTTAGAATTATTTTCGGCAGTCGAATGTTTTGCATCCTTTCAATTTGTTGCATCCAGGAATTTCGATAGTAATTAACTGTCTCTTGAATTTTACAAACACCAAATTCTTTACGAATTTCTGAATTCCTTTTCTTGTCCATCAGCTCATAACCAGCTACTGCACTCAGAAATCTCATTTCAGCACTTTGTAGCCTTGTGCTATCTCTTTGCTCATTTAGATGCTCATTTAGTTGATAATTTCGGAACTAAATAAAGTCAATAGCTTTGAAACTCCTTTCACGATGGCAATGAGAGTATTTGAAAATATGTAGTATATCTTCAACCTCAGAAGCAGAGAGGTCGCGTTAAAACCTATGCGGGCGGTGTAGTTGTCCGAAAGTGCTTGGGTTCGCAGTACAACGACTGCCAAGTATACAAAAGTATGACAACACGTAAGACGATTCAGCACATGAAGAAGACAGTTCTATTGCATCCGTCATACATCTGCAGCCTCGCACCTTGCGACTTCTCGACCTTTACAAACCGAAGATAAAGGAGCACTGAAACAGCCGCGTAGCCGTAGGCGTGTCATCAACTTATCTCAGTGTAGCGTTTTTCTCAGTCTTTATTACGTAAAGAGACACTATTTCATCCTTTTGTACGTTTACTGATAAAGCCTTTATTGGCCCTAAGAGATAGTTTCGTCTTTCAACGTCTATTGAAATATGTAAAACAATTCGGAACCAACGTGATGCATATTTTTTTGTGTGGGAAAATCCGAAGTTCTCTTACGACCTGACAGGCTCATAAATACGTTGCAGTATTATTTCAGTGTCTGTCGACGTAGAGAACATTTCTGATTCAGGAGCATTTCTGAATCAGAAGGAACGAGTTGAATGTGTAACTAGTTCGTCAAATAAATGCTAGTGCTTGTTCGCGCAAGTACAGAAAATGTACAAAAAACGTGCCTTTGCCACTCTCAAAAACAGAACATTTTAACACCAACAAAAAATTTTAACACGAATGAAATGTATGTAATGAATTTCTAAATACATGTTGCATTAGTTCCTCTGTTTATAATTTTGTCTGGCAATTAGTTTGTAGTTTATACTGGGATTTGCAGTTGATCTTCCTATTGATGTCTTTCGAGTTATGGAATGTCATTACTGTGCTACTGTTACGGCATAATAGTTTCATTCGGATGACAAGATGTAAACTGCTATACATATCTATTATCAACAACAACAACAACCGGGAAAATTTCTCTCCGACGGGCTGACCTACAATTCAAGTAGGTAGGAACGGGTTGGAACAATGTCAAAAAGTGAACAGAGCATTCCTTAGTGAAGAAATATAGTTATTATGTAAAAGATGGAAATTCATTCAAGAAATAAGTGTTAAACTAATGAAAAAATTATTTTCAATTTAACCTCTTACACGAATTATTGTTATAATATCGCTATTTCAAAACAAGAAAGTCCCACTTAAATTGGAGAAATATTTGCCCGTGGAAAAATATTGCACATTTACACTTTTGGAGGTGCCTAATGGTAATATTAAAAATAGAATTTCATTTGTTTCTCGAAAAGTTTTCATCCAGTCTGAATAACGAATTATATATCTGACGGAGAATGCAAACTTGCCAAATAAATCGTTTTTACCATTAATGGTAGATAGAACCTTGCCATTCTGGAGAAGCATGGGGACATGGCTCTCTTGATTCAACAACTGAAGTTAAGGAATTGACTAGAAAAGTAATTGGCTAATAAAATATTAGTATATTTTAAGATTGTTCATAATTATTTTATTTTTACATCTAATTCAAAAACACATTTCGAATAAGGTATATCGAGAGTTTAAATAACTAGTCATATTTTTGATTTTTTAATTGCATTTTAATCAATGGTATTATTAATTGCATTGTTCAATTACTATGTAATGATGCTTAGTGGCATGACATTTCCCGATCGTAAGACGAAAAAAGGTATCTTAAAGATTACGTTTCGTCTTTTTCTCTTCAGAAAATTCCGTAATCTATATTGTGAATATTATACAATGAAAGAGGATAACGATTTCAATCATATCAAGTTTAACGTTCTTTCATATCTAAATCAATTTTACTGAAAATACGTCGTGTACACATAGAAGATTCCAACCAACCCATTCTTTTGCAACAGTTTCTCTGACCGCGCCCACTGTGTCGCAAGCAGCACCTCCGCGTCTTTTTCCCGCCCTCGCAACAGCACTCTTGCACTTTGTGGCGGCGGGGGGGGGGCGGAAGAGGGGGCCAGGGGAGGGGGAGAGCAGGGCTGAGGCGAAGGGCGAGGAACCGCCTCTATTTCACCCACTTAAAACTTCGCTCCGCGCAGCTCAGCTGCCGCCGCCGCCGCCGCCGCCGCCGCCGCCACCACCGTCTGCGGACCGAGAGCGGTCCTAACACTCGCCACCAGGCGGCGTGCTTGTCGTTTCCTCGTCCGACGCCTCACGCATTTTCTCGCATGGGAACAGCGGTGGGTCCAGGAGGGGTGTGAGGTCAATGGCTCCCTCCTCAGAAGGCCTAGAGTTTTCGTTTTTTACCTTCCTTTATTGAAAAAATTGATTTAAATATTTATTTATGTGAAAACTATGTAAATATTTTCTAAGAGTATAGTTACAAAACATAACAAAAAATACAATATAATAACAAGTAAGTTTATTATTGAACAAAATTCTATGATTCCCAGCCCCCACGATCACTCCAGGCATGGGAATCTTGTAGGTGTGTAAAATCGGTGAAAGAATGCACGTGAATTAATGGTCGAAGTTGCTGCATTTTGCATATTCTGTGAGTATCAATTTTTCTCCAACTTGAGAGTCTTCAAATTATATTATTTAACCCCAGATAGTAAGCGTTCCCGTCAACTTTTCTGAAAATGAGATAGATATAATATTGCATTCTCCTAATCATTCTTCGTTTACACCTATATTGTGGGATGAAAGATATACAATATACCCTCGTTAGCACGAACATGCTTAACACGAATTTCGCTGTAACACGAACGAAATTTCGGTGCCAGCAATGGATTAGGGCAATAGAGACATTTATAATACTCAGATAACACGAACATTTTTAACATCTGCTTATTTCGTTCCCTTGGAATTCGTATTCATGGGGGTTTATTGTAATATATTTATTTATTTATTTAGTCAAAAAACAGTCAAAAACTGTATGTGACGTATGGGGGAGAAAACCATCTGCGCACGCTTTCTTGAGTTTCAGAGTCCCTTCCCAACAATTTAACTATTAATTCTTGAAAGATGAAAAATAATAATAATAATAATAATAATAATAATAATAATAATAATAATAATAATAATAATAACAAATTTAAAAAAGCAAGGGATTAACATTTCAAAGACTAGATATTTTCGTTGCCAAAGTATAGAAAACTTATTTTTAACGGTAAAGGAACAAACAGATTTGATTTTTCTGTATTGTTAACAAAATAGAAACCTCCCCCAAAGCTCTACTACCACTACAAGCAAAAGGAAAGTTCAACAAAACGTGTGCATAGTGAAGCTACATTTACGTCCAGAAGCAAATCAAAGGGCCATTTCAGCATTTGCTCAATGGATAAGGGAAACTGAACAAAAACCCGATCGAGATGGGGATAGACTGATTGATTGGTGTTTCCGGGCACGTCGACTGCTAAGGTCATTAATCCCGTAAGTGTCTCGAACACGAAGTTTCGAACTGGTCACTCGACATGTGTGGTAGAGTAGTGCATGTGAATGTATTATTAATAAACTAGTGGCATTCAACAGTATATATTTTCTCGCATTCTAACCTTGATAAATTGATAACTTTTACAATGATTGAAATTTCAGGGAAATCAATTAAACTCGATCGTTTGCCATTTTTATAAACATAATTTGCACTATCCGAGACGACAGAAATAGCAGTACAGGGAAGAATATCTATATATTTAAAATTAAAAACTCTCCTGAAGCAAATATTTTCGTGTCACTCCATAACATAAACGAGGTTTTTAGAATCCAGAAGCAAGTAAGAAACCGTCGATTGCTAACTAATAACTTTATGAAAATATACCCAAGATCTGAGTTTCATAGTTGGTCGAATAAATTGGCCCATTATATACTTCGATTTGCGGATGTACTCTCGCAAGGTAAAGCAGAAGAATATCTGAACATTTGCCCACTGAATCAGTGAAAAAAAATAAATGTTTATACTATACACTACTCAACTGTCTTTACGTAACTCACATGTCTCATATTCGTATTTTCATGTTTTCATGCCTCTTATTCATTCCATAATACTCATCCGCACCCATGTGTTAAATGTCCCTCTCAAACATGACACTCGTGCTCTTTTGCGAAGATAAGATTATGTAAAAAGTGTAGTCAAAACTTAATTTTCTTTTACAGACAAAAATTTTTGCATTCTATCTACGTACAATAACTATTCACTAAGTTAGATTGAAGAACAGATGTTATATCGGTACTCATTTAATATTTTAAGGCAATAAAATATTGTGGTTTACGATGGGAATTTGCAACATTTGGGGTAGTACAGAGGAGAGAAAAGCATAACTACAGCAGTTTTGCAATAAGCAGCAGTAAAATGGGTAGGTTGTTCTTTTTCCCTATTCGCAAAGTCTAGCTTCAATCTAACAACCTGCAATATTTCTCTCCTAACGCTCCATCCCCTCTGGAAACAGAATTATCCATCACATATTCATACTCTCCCACAAGCATTTTATAGACAAGTCGTATATGAAAATTGTTCTAGTTTTATTTCCACTTGAATACACGTGAAAGAATAAACATAAAATTAGACTCAACAAAACAGGTACATCACTATTCACTCCCCAGTTTCTCTCGCCAAGCAAAGTCTCGCTACTAATTTTTGTGATATATTACATGTTTGAATCGTTATTCCCCTTCTCACAAGAACGCACGCAAATGTTTGCGTACGTTGCTGGGCAGTTTAGAAAAGTGTACACAATCGAAAGAATCAGTAAATAGGTGTTTTATTATACGAATAATGTGTATTAAAAATACGATAAGTAAGATAGTAAATTATGATATGACAATGAAACAACAATTTCACTACCTGAAGTAGAATTTTCTGTATTACCAAAGGCGAGACAGGAATCGAACCTTACACTCACGCGAGTAACATGTTATGTTTTATATTAATGAATAATCTACATTTAGTAATAATTCAGTACATTGAATTCAGAGACACTGTAATTTCGTCGATACTTAACCCTGTACAATTACTTAGTTATTAGACTTCATAATTATGTAAGTAAGTTCACTAAAAACTACTATCCAATTTTGTGGGAAAGTTTGTCAACATTTAAATATAAAGCTGTAATATGCCCTTAGATAACGAAATATGCCGTTTTTATTTACATTACGTAAAATATTAAAGTGACGTTTTTCGTGATAAGAAATGACAAACACTCTGTGTCGATCGAAACCAAACGACTGTTATCAGTAGTTACTAGTTAAATAAACGTATAGATATTGTTCGAAAAACATTTTTGATTCTTCAATATAATGTTCACCGTCAGAGACCAACAACAACTAAGAGCAGTATATATTTCTCATGAATCTGAAATATCTTTCAAATGTCACTCTTCATTACATTACGACACACGTAAACGTTCTTCTCAGCTGTAAAAATTGGAAAGCATTTTATTTTTGTAGAGTATTTAAATTTATTACAATGTTTTTAAAGTTAAATGTTATTTTGTATTATGCAAGGAAAATAATAAAAATAGTAATAATAATGTATGATTTAAATTCTACAAAGCAATGGCAGTACCCATGCTAACTTATGCATGCGAAAACTGGACAATAAATAGAACAGACAGAAGAAAAATAGAAAGCGCCGAAATGAAATTCTTACGTTCAGTAGCAGGTTACAATATCTTGGATAGACAATATAATCATGACATCAGAACCGAACTGAATATATTCAATCTGATGGACAGAATCCAATCATTTAGGAGTAACTGGCATGATCATATCCAACGCATGCCTCCAAACAGAATTCCCAAAATAATGTACACATATAATCCTAAAGGAAGAAGAAATGTTGGCCGCCCCTTAACAAGATGGAGAGACTCACTCTCTTGATGTGGAAACAGGCCTTAAGGCCTAAATCCATGAAGCAGAAGAAGAAGAAGATTTAAATTGTTAGTAAGTTTATTCGATATTTAACTTTGTAAACTAGAGGCGCAAAGAAACGTCTGCGTACGAAGAACGTTATCGCTGGTGGAAAGTATTAAAAACATCAGATTTTTAGTTTAGGATAAATTGAATATGTTTATCTCTTTTGAATATATTATGACCAGAACGACAAATTCTAATTTCACGACTCTAATGCAATGTTGACGAAATTTGTGATATATCAAAATGGGAACTATTTTTATTATAGAAATGTCATTTTATACGATATAGAATATAGGGATATCAATAGACGATCTTGAGAGGGTCGCTATGTGACAAATAAACACCGGTGTTAAGGATCATTTTCGTTAGGTTGAAATGACACAGAGGCGGAATAAGCATTATTTTGAGAGACAAAAGAAAAACATAAAATTCGGATGGTTCCGAGTTTTTTAGAAGAACATTCATTTGCTCGAGCAACGCAGTGATGAGTGGGTCGGTTCCTGATATGTGTATTTTACCAGGTCGAGGAAAGGACGAAGTGAAGAGCGCGCGAAGACCCTCGAATAAATAACTTTCAACTTAACAACTAATTTGTTAAGTTGAAAGAAAGCTGATTATCATTGTTCGTTACGTGTTATCCAGCATTTGAATAAGATTTTCAGATTTCTCGCCACCGTATGGAGATTGAATAATTTGTTGCAGAGTAAGTAGCAACAATTATGAACTTCGAACCCAAATAGACTGAGCTAACCCAACATAATTTTGTAAGGAGAGATATTTAAATTACGTAGAAATCATTAAGTTTCATGTGTAACCTTTTTCCTGGCGCCCAACTCACATTTATCAGTAATAATTATGTTTCAAAATGTCCAAGTGAGGCTTGTTTTTAAATAGAAAGACGGGGCTTGTTACAAGTTGGCACCATTCAACGTCGGGCATGTTTCACATTACAATACGTATTTCGACCACGATCCAACTATTCCATCGATGTATTATCGAATTATAAGTAAACTTTATGCAGGATAAAATTTTCTATTATTTGTTTCATTACATTAAAGTGCATTGCTTGGTTTGTGATGCAAATACACGATATAACGCCCTGCACAGTGAAATAAATTTAATCCCAGTGACCTAAAAATGCTGCTATGGTAAAGCCTCTCAACATACATCGTTGTAAAGACAAGGGACAAACAACCATGCCCAAGGTGGGACTCGAACCCGCGACCCTTCGGACCGAAGCGCTGATTCAGTACTCGCTCTTAGCCACCTCGTCCATCCAGTTCGGCTTTTATTGCTTTTAATACTATTATTATTATTATTATTATTATTATTATTATTATTATTATTATTATTATTATTATTATTATTATTATTATTATTATTATTATTATTATTATTATTATTATTATTATTAAAATACTATCTACATTTGCACGAGTGAAATTAATCTGACATATGACGCACGAACTTAAAGCAGAGCTAGGCTACGCTAGTCGCAAAGGGGATTTTGACCGAATAGAGGAAGGGTACTTCGAGGGTACACTGAAGAAAGGTACTTCGAGGGTGACGTGTGCGTGAGACCGCGAGACTGACGAAGACTTAAAGAGGCGTGAATATACTCTGAAAGGGGGAGTACGTGCGCGCGATGCAGCAATGCAGGCGCAACTCAAGCGTAAGGTGCTCGTAAATAAACTTATAAAAATTCCGACTAGAGCGGCAGCGTTAAGCTATCGTCCGTGCGTACGACGCCGCAAAACGTGCGATAGTGCAGCTAAAAGAGAAAAAGTCTCAGAAAATTCTGAGAAGAAACTAAAAGGCAAGATTCTCCAGACAGTGTTCAATATGTATCTCGGTGGAAGAACTAGCTCACTCACAAAGTGTTTAGTATAAAAATGTTTAGTATAAATACAATCTATTCCCGAGTCAACGTCTTGTGACCAACATTTTGGTTCAGTATAACATAAGTTATACTGAACGTCCTATGCAAGTTTTGCCCGGAAAGTAATCTCAATGATTTTTTTTGGACGCGACTGTACGTCTCAGCTCGCTCTTGTAGCTTAGTAATGGTGTTGGGGGGATTCGGGAACAAAGCCGTCTTTACGCCAGTTGCCTGCAAGCTCCTCAAGGTGAGAACAGCATTTTGCGTGAGAGATGTTTTCGTGACGCGCCAGAGTTCGAAATGCAACGCTCAGTTGAGCAACGCATGGCGATCAAGGTTGGAGTTAAACTTAGCAAGACTGCTTCTGAGACTGTTGCCATAGTGAAGATGGTCTTTAGCAATCGGATAGGTTGTACCAGAAAACTGATGATGGCTAAGCCATCGAAAGCTGCTATTTTTGAAATAAATACTATTGTTGACAATGACAACGCCTTCAATCATTTCAATCGGATAGGTGTTTGAATTTGACCCCGAAACGAAAAGGCAAAGCACCGAGTACCACACGTCAACCCACCCTCGCCCAAAACGGCCAGGTTGCCAAAATCAACAATCAAATCAATGCTGATTGTGTTTTTCGATATCCGAGGGATCGTCTATCACGAATTTGTACCACCAGGCACAACAGCCATAATGTTCCATACACAACAGGCACAGGCCAGGCACAACATCCATAATGCCAGACATAATGTTCCTCCACCCACGTGCAGTGGGTGACCTGCCTACAGCTCTGAATCAATTGGCTGTCGAGTGTGGCGTCGCGCATTGCTTCCTTGCGAGCCGGCCAGGAACACTTTGCCAGATGACATTAAACGATTAAATTCAATAGAAAAGTTTAAATCCCAAGTGAAATCGTTTCTGCTGCATAACTGTTTCTATACAATTAGAGACTATACTGATTATCACAAGAAAAGTAACATTAATTTTAACAATGATACATAATGCATTATTTACCATTTGAAATGTATAAATGAGTATAAACAACCTGTAACAACTATTGTACTACAGCTTCCGGGTCAATGACCCCCATCTCGATCAGGTTTTTCGTCCAGTTTCTCTGACTCATTGAGCAAATGCTGAGATGGCCCCTTGTTTTGCTTCTGGACATAAATGTAACTTCATTTTCTGAAGGACAACATGGATAAGAGCCAAAATTTATTGCCTTTTTATCCTTGAAAATAGATTTTATTACGTGGGAGTTTTTTTTTCTCGTTTTTTTCTCCCTTTCAAAATTCAAAATTTAAGTAGTATATGACTTAGTGTAGGGATCACAGAATTTTGAAAATGTGCACACAATTCACTTTTCCCCACAGCACGTCATACGCAGTTTTTAACTGTTTTTGACGTAAAATAAATAAATAAATAAATAAATAAATAAATAAATAAATAAATAAATAAATAAATAAACCGTACTCCCTCATGTTTAATCTGGATGCGGGGTTGGGGGCGGTTGGCATGCGCTGTGCACGCTGTCGCGCGCCGAGCTGAAGACGCGCTGAATAGACCAGGGTGATGGGGCAGGAAATTCTCCAAAAATAACTATAGAGAAAGATTAGTGCGAGTCGTGGACTATGTCGCAAGACTCCTAGAGGAGGCTGGCCGTCGAGCCTTCCTGACGCCTGCCGGCATGGGAGCGCCGAGGGGAGGGGGCGAGCCTCCGGGTACTTAAGGCTGCATCAACTGCGCCCACGCGGGATATTTAGAGGGTCGAAAGGCCGAGTGATATCTCCAGTGCTATCCTAGCACGCGGTCTTCGAGGCGAAGGCCGGTTTGGCATCAGATCATGTTGTAACGCTAGCTAAGGGATTCTGTGTCCGTCAGCTTCGCACCACGTGTTGCTAGCCTGCTTTAAAACAGTGGTACTGGGATGGGCCTAGGGACGGTCGCGGGGGTTTCGCGGCTAAGGGATTGGAAAGGTTGCCGGAGGTTTTTATTTTGTAAATTATTGTGTAAATATAGTTATATATTTCAGTTAGAAACAGTCGTCTGTGTTAATTATTTCCAGTACGTCACAAGAGGGACAAATAATGCTATGCCCTAGAGAATTGACGCGTCCGCGTGCTTGCAGATGCCGCCCCTAGGCGGTGCCAGGTAACAACCTCCAAATCAAGTATTTTAAGGATAACGTTGCAAGTGATCTAGGAGAGTTTTCTCCCCTCCCCTGCCACTTATTCTACTATTGCTTCTTCTTTCAGATGATATTATCTACGTTAATTACCCCTTCTTAAAGCCATTCATTTCTGACATGATCAAAAAGGTTTGTACACGAGGGTCATAAAGAAATGGGGTATTTACGTATTATTATTATTATTATTATTATTATTATTATTATTATTATTATTATTATTATTATTAGCCCATAACATCCCATAAAAGGCAAAGGTCTCCTGCTTTAGCAGGGTTACAGTAGGTTGATATTCAATTTCACTAAAGTTCACTCAATTTCACTAAAATCGATTAACAACACTGTGGATAATCATCTTCTTTTTGTTGTTCATATCCCAGTTGCCTCCATGTTGTTCTCTCTTGGGCCAGTCTCATCCAGGTGGGACCAGCTGCTTTGCATAGCTCGTCTGTCCATCTTCTCCTCTGTCTTCCTTGGTTTCTCCACCCATACCGAGGGTCCCAGGTTGTTGTAGTGTATGCCCATCGTTGCTGGTCTTGCCTTATAATATGTCTTCCCAATGCCATTTGCTTATTTTGGCTTGCCGTACTGCATCTTTAATTTTAGTCTTTCTTCTAATTTCTGTAGATGGTATTTTGTCTAGGAGCAAAATATTTAACATTTTTCGTTCCATTTCCCTCTGGCATCGTTGTATCCATTTTATTTGTAACCTCCAAATTAAAAAAAGGTAGTAATGGACTCGTGCATCTTGCCGTTATTGCTTTATGGATCACAAACATGGTCCTTAACAGTAATTTATGTAATAATGACGTTCAACTTCGTATGTGATATATGCGACCCCCATCCCAGTCACCAAACAAGCCATTTCAATTCACACAGCTCTCAGGAAGAGGATCCTCCTAACCGTTGGCGTCGTAAAAATCTTTCACAGAGGCACTCTGCCGAGTCACTTCCTCAGAAGTACAGCACTCTACACGGGATGCGCCCGAATCCACTTCCCGTCTCCGAAGTCACCTTTCGTTTTCCTCGGATAGTCGCTCGCCGCATTTTCCAAGGCAGTACTCACGTCCATCTCCATTCTTTCACCCTCTCAAAAATGTATAGTCAACTTTTTCTTTGCACAGTCCTCACACGATCATAACGGACGCAATTCTATATTATTGCAGGGATAAATGAGGGGTTGGGAAACAAGAGAGTGGAAAGGTAGTTGTGAAAGTCGTGCCATGCAACAACACTCAAGCAAACATCCATTTTAGAGTCGGTATTGAAACACCTGTCTATTCAATCCGGGAAACGTAAATCACTCTCACCCTAACGACCTTGAATATCCTCGGTCAATTAATTTCATAATAATATAATCAATAAATAAAAAGTATTAACTAGAATACATATCATCTTCAGGACTGTTACGAACTGATTTCATCGCTTCAAAAATCTACCTCCTGGTTGCAGTAAGAAGAGAAAAGTTAAATAGAAATTACCCGAATGCTTCCACTTATTCATCTTCATTTGTATTATATTGTGCAATCACTTTCTTAGATATGTAATAAAATTTATATTTCTTTCATAGTTTTTACTTGTCTACTCTAGTAGCGTCTAGAAGAGTTTATGTCGCTGACCACTACCCAGCTTTGCCAACGCTACATACTTCGCGGCTAGTTTCGCTCTAAACGCGAGAGCTTTTAGAGACGTGGTACTGCGCGCGCTCTCCAGTTGGCGAAGAACGCGAACCACTCCCTCAGTAAGCCCTTTCGCAGCCACAGAAGCTGCGTTCGTTTCAGGTCCGAAACTAAGCCCGCTTACGAGTTCGCGCAATTACCGTGGATGTTCATGAAACTCAGACGTCAAGTAAAAGTAATCAATTTAAGCAGATGCGACAATTTTATTTAATAGGCATATTCCGGACTTTTCGCAACTTAACAATCGCTTACTTACAAAATTCCGGTCTCTGAGGAACACCAAAGGGAGGAAAATCAACTGTGGACTCCACAATAAATTGTTACACAAACAAGGCCTTTTGTTTTGTATAAAGACTAATTATACATTATTAGGCAATACAATGACTTTCTGCAATTTGTGTGTAACTATGTTCCGTTTTTGTGGTATGAAAAAAGTAAATATTTTGAAGTTTTTTTATAACTAGCATTTTCAGCTATTTCAGCAAGGATACGAACATTTTTTGATCTTTGATCGCGGAAATCCGTAGTTACAACTGAAGCCACATAAACGACACAATATTCGTTTTGTAAATAAATCGCTCTTCACGGTTCTACAATTCTACAACAAAGAGGAAAAATAGTCTTTCTTCTACACTAACGTAAATTTACTTGTCAAGATACTGATGAATAAATTATACTAATAGGAAAAGAAAGAAAATAAACCAGAAAAAATAAAACATCCATTTAATTTTGCTCCAAATCATTCAGAAGCACTGAAAACCACTCCCATCTGAGAAATCTCGTTTTATGCTAGACAGATAACATGCATTCCATTTACGCAAAGCAAATAATTTACCTCACCCCATTCGGCTCCCAACTAATATGAATCAAGCCGCCCCGAGATCCAAGGAAGATAACCCCTCACATACATCTGCTCCTCCGAGCCGCTTCCTTTTGCTCCGCGGGCGAATGCAGTTTGGATTTAAGCGGGTCGTCCACCACCTACTCTCGAGGCCAAAAAGCCCTCGCCCTGCAAAAAACTCCCAGCCCTTGCGCGGCGTCAGGGGCGCTATTAGAGCAGGGCATAAACGCGCCACGTGAAATCCCCTCTCAGTAATTTCCGCCCCCCCCCCCCGAGAGGTATGGGCGGGAAGGGGAAGGGAGAGAAAGGGAGGGGAAAGGTGGGGAAGGAGGAAAAAAGGGGAAGGGAGTGGAGAGAGGGGAGGGGAGGGGGAGGGGGAGGGCTCCACGTGCAGGCGCCGGCAGCTACGTTCCGGGTCGAGGAGAGCGCGGTGAAAGAACTTTTCAAAAGAGATACGAGTTGGCTAGGGAATGCCTACTTGTAAAACTCCAAGATGTTTCACTGGTAGCGGTAGCTCAGTGCATCAACTGATGATCCTGCAGCGCCTCTGACCGGGAGGTCCTAGGTTCCCACTCCCCACGGCGGCAGGAATTTCGACACGCTTTTCAGCTAGGTCGAATTCAGTCGCTGTCTGGAGGAGAATTCTAGCGGCCGGCTGCTTTGATCGGTAGTTTTCCGTGGTTTCTCCGATCAACACCAGGCGAATGCCGGAGCAGTGCCCTACCAAACGGGCCACGGACCGCGCGCGATCTGTCCTTCCTCTTCCTTGTCCTATCCTCTCCCCTTACAAACACACTAACACTAACATGCACTACACTACCACATATTCCGGGAGACCGGTTCGGAGCTTAGAGCTTATTCCGGCTGGGGTGGTGCCCCGCTGGTGGGAGAGTCCTGGTTAGGGGGAAACCCCACTAGTCCACGGTAGGTCGGTGCCGGATCTCGCCATCCAGCAGAGGAAGATTACCGCTATCTCCCGAGAAAAAAACATGCACTATACTAACGGGACTAATGACCAAAGCAGTTGGCACGCCCGGAAACACGAAAAAATCAAATCAAATCAATCCAAGATATTTCTTTTTCACAAAAAGAGACAAGCCAAAAAAGAAATATTTAAAATATACACGAAGAAGAATACTTCTATTAAATAAATTGTATTCCTAGAGATTTTTCCAGCCGACAGCCGGTTACCCTTGGGATGTGTTTTCGACCATAAACTACAACACATTAGCGGGTTCCTCTGATCGGTGGTCAACAGGACGCGAGGCCCTTCGCCACAACACATCCATCAGTGACACGGGACTAACAACCTTGCCCAAGGCGGGACTCGAACACGTCACCCTTCGGACCGAAGGACTGAGTCGGTACACACTCATAACCACCTCGGTCAGCTAGATCGGTCCAAAACCAAGAAATATATTTTTAAAACATTCAAAGATTGATTAAACTAATAGTGATCCAGAGTTGCACAGACTTTTACGTAGTAAAGTTTGGTGTGGATTGGCTTTAAGGTCTTACTCCATCCTCTTGCCAGCTGCCATTTATCGTCGCCCGAATTTTATTTTATTTTTTGACATTATCTTAAATTTTCGGTTTCCTAATAATATAACCATAATATTACTCAATAATATTAAAGAAGAATGAAACTTCGTCAGAAATGACAATTTTCATTGAAGAAATTGGCCTTTTTAAAAAGGGTTGAAGTATTACTTTAAATCCGAAATTCGAAGCTCTTTTTCACAGAGAATGTTGGAGTTTTCGAAAAACCCTAATTAAAGTCATTTGAAGTACTTTAACTCCGAAATGCAGCAGCGTTTACTAATCTTGAAAATGTGCATATTAACGGCGTCAGGAAAGTAAAAAGTATTTGTGTAACTTTAAAAAAACAGAAGAATACAGCAAAAAAACTATTATTTTAATTAACCCTTGAGTTTTTGAAAACCATATTATGCACATGTACTCATGAATACAATAATGTGAACAAATTGCTGCTAATGTAAATATTAACGACGTGAGAGACAAGTAAAATATTAGACACTCTAGAAATATGCTTAAGTTTAATTTAGATAGAATCATTAATTGAGAACAATGCTGGCATGTTCAACCTACTAGGATGTTGCGCTTCATTGTATTTTATTCTGTATGCAAAGTAAAACATTTCTTCATTTAGAATGCTTTGTTCTCAACACCTGTCCGCCTATGTATTTGTAAGTCTACATGTCTTCAACCTGTTTGACAGTCTATATGTCGTGTTTGTTTGGTCGTATATTGATAGTTTGCTCATCCAACGTGCTTTGATTGCTACAAACTATGAGAATTTCCGTATAACATTGTTACTGAATAACAAAATTATGTTAATTACGGTTACATCCTGGTATTTCTCAAGAATTTCATATTCTCTTTTTATTTCATAAATTCTGTGATTCACATTTATCAAAACAGCTCAAATGTTCTAAGTCTCCTCTCATTATCTTTCGTGCTGATTCCATGTGGCGGTCTTAAAGTTGCATGATACTTTTTCTATTCCAATGCTTTCTTCGTATGTTCACAACTTTTTATTATTTGAAATTAATAGTAATGACGTATCTCTAGTTCGCCCCTTTAAAACAACATTTTTTTGTAAAGTTTCTTCGTTTACCTTCACTAAGTGGTAAATTGCTCGTAACCATTGTAATCGCAAAAGGTTATAACTACGCTTTAAATTTAGTTGATAAGAAGGTCTAATAATTGTCATAACAATTTTTTCAGATGATGGCACGAAAACACAGGTAATGTTGTAATCACATTTTAATGCTTGTTCCATGTACTTCACTAGGTTTCGATTAAGGAGCTTAGACCAAGTTTGAGTTAAAAAACTAACATTATATGGAACCAAGGAAATTGTTCACAAATCACAAACATACGCAAGGAAAGGAAAGTTCTCTAGCACTCTTAAAAAGTGCGCGGCATATATTTCATATGTTTAATAATAAAGTATGCAATTCGCAGAAAAATTGGTATTCAAAATTGGTATTAATTTCCGTGCTTTCGCACGCCTATTTGCGCCTCAAGCACGTACTCAAAAATATTTTTCTCCGAAAAAAGAAAGCTTAACGAGCAACATTCCGGGCGCAGCGTTGACACAGAGGCTTAATTGACTGCAGAGCTCCGATCCTCATATTTTGCCCCGCGCTTCACAGCCCCGGAGGTTATCTACCTGCTCCTGTTTCACAATTTATAATGAGAAATTCCTTTTCAGAAGAAGTCACTTTGACGAGGCCGCCGCTGAACTCGGGGCAATGGAAGAGGGATGGCGGGGAGATAACGGGGTGATGACGGGAAGATGCCAAGGCGACGACGGGGGATGACGGAGCACGGCGGGGGGAGAAGGCAGGATGGGGTGTGAAGGGATGATGGTTAGGCATGGCGAGATGATGGAGGAACGATGGCAGGGCGATAGCACGGCGATGGCGGGGCTATGGCGAACAGGGCGAAGGCAGAGACAGATGTGGAAGGATGATGGCAATGCATGGCGGAGCGACGGCGGGGCGATTGCGAGACGACGGCAGGGCGATGGGGGGCAACGGCGGGGCAACGGTGGGGCGATGGAGGAGAAACGGCAGGATGATGGCGGGGCTACGGCGGGGCGTGGGCGGGGAGATGGCGGAGCAACGGCGGGGCGATGGCGGGAGATGGAGGGGTGATGGCGGGGCAACGGCAGGGTAACGGTGGGGCGATGGCGGGGAAACGGCAGGATGATGGCGGGGCAACGGCGGGGCGTGGGCGGGGAGATGGTGGAACAACGGCGGGGCGATGGCGGGGCAACGGCAGGGTAACGGGGGGGGATGGAGAAGCGATGAAAGGGCGATGGAAGAGCGATGGTGGGAAATTGTCGGAGCAGTGGCGAGGAGGTATCTGGTGATTGCACGGCAATGGCGGAGCGATTACGGGGCGAGGGAGGGGGGAATGTTGATGTGCACCAATGATAGGGTTCTGAGGAAAATAGCGGAGGTGTGGTGACGCGATGGGGTGGCCGTGCTGTAGTGATGTAAATATGACGTGAAGATTATGAAATAATTACTAAATTAAGTGGTGAAATATACGAGAGGTAGGTAGTGAAGGGAAGCTGGGATTGATGGTGAGGCTTTGTAAGCAATGGCGGAGCAAAGATGGGATGCTAGCTCGAATTTGGTGGCTGTGACGAGCACTGATGCTGAAAAAAAATTACCGAGAATCATGTAAGAAGACAATGGAAAGGCAATGTAGGATAGGGTGAGAAGGCAAAGACATTGCAATGTAACTGTAGAAATAGAGGGTGATGATAGGAATTTGGAAAAGACAGGCAGGGAATAGGGGTGGATGGATACGGTGGTAATATGACAGTGAACTACAAACAATTGCGAATTGTAGTGCCATGGCGGAATGATAACGGAGTATTGAGGGTTAAGTGTGACGATGGAGGTAATATAGACGATTTGATTTGATTTCTTTTGGTTTTTCAATGAATAGTAAAAACTGTATGTAAAGTTTGGGGAATCTGCGCACATTTTTTTGAGCTCTGGAATCCCATCTTTGAAACAGAAATAGTTGACTGTGAATAAAACCACAAACAAAGCAGGGCTAATGATAAATGAAAGTAGACACTTTCACTCCCGAGTTGTGGAAAATTGTCTGGATTGGGATGTACATTGCATAATCGAGTTGTTAGTATTTAAACTAAAAGAGAAACCCCTATCCCCGTCTGTACTCCTTCCACAACTATCAATAGGGGAGCTCAACAAAACGTGCGTATTATGAAGCTACATTTACGTCCAGAAGCAATACAAGAGGCCATCTAAGCATTCGTTCAGTGGATCGGGGACACTGGACAAAAACCTGATCGAGACGGGGGTCATTGACCTGAAACCTGGTGGGTAATAGTATGATGATGGTGAATGTGTAGGTAATAGTGTGATGATGGTGGTGTGAAACGGTGCGATATATGAGGAATGGTATACGATGGTGCGGAATTGTATAAAGTAGGGAGTTTCGGGTCGATGGCGGTGCAACAGCGGTGCCTTGCAATCATAATGATTGATTGAATTTGCCTCATTTTACGTGGCGAGACTCAGGCCATGAGGCCTGCTCTTCCGTCTGACCACGCAAATTTCGTTACACTCCTTTCACCAATCATGGGAGAAAGAAGGTATTACTTGGGCGACGAAACAGGCGATTTGAATTTAGCTCAGAGGCATCATTTAGGCTTGAGGATCTTTTACATGCAGTAAATGTACTAACATGGGACAGCCGGCTTTACTTCCCCTCCGAAGGAAGGCGTACGAAGGATTTTTTCGCCCTTAAAAATCCACGGCTTCGATCGGGTTTGAACCCGCAAATTTGGGTATAGCAGTCCGATACGCTAACCGCTACACCATCGCCGCCGCCAATGGCGGGAAAATATAGAAATATAACGGGACGGCGGCGAAGAATGGCAGGCACTTCGAAATTGCGGGTGGATGGCGGAATGATGGCGATATGGCGGCGGCGCGAGTGTTGGAAGTCGGGCGGTGCAAATGTTTCGCACGCATCCGCAGCTAATTGGGTGGTTCCCAACCGAGAAGAAAATCGATAACAACTTCTCTGGCGGAAACTGTACATTCCGCTACTAAAGACAGATGTTTTCACTTCGTCATCATGATGGAAGCTTGACGATCTGGTGCCCCTCACAAATTTAAAATATTTTCTGCTACATCACTGTTTCTATACAAGATATTAGACTATACTGATCATCAAAAAGAAAAATTAATGTTTATTTCAATAAAACAATGATATATAATGGATTAGTTTATATTTGTATTGTATAATTAAAAAAGACCTAATATGTGTGTAACAAGTAATGTACTTTAGCTTCTGGGTCAATGACCCCCATCTCGATCAGGTTTTTGTCGTTTCCCTGATCCATTGAGTAAATGTTGAGATGGCCCCTTGTTTTGCTTCTGGACGTAAATGTAGCTTCACAATGCGCACGTTTTGTTGAGGTTTCCTTTTGCTTGTAGTGGCAGCAGTAGAGCTGAGGGTGATTTGCTATATTGTTAGCAATGCAGAAAAAGTGAAGTTCGTTTAACGCTATAAATAGATTTTCCATAACTCGGGAACGAAAATATCTAGGTTTTCAAATGTTGATAATCTCCCGTTTTTATAAATGTTCTTCTTCTTCTTCTTCTTCTTCTTCTTCTTCTTATTATTATTATTATTATTATTATTATTATTATTATTATATTTCATTAATTTTATAATTGTTGTTTTAACTTTCAACTATTTATCGTTAAAATGTTGGGATGAGATTCAGATACTCAAGAAAACGTGCGCAAATATTCTTTTCCCCCGTGCTTCATATACAGTTTTTACTGCTTTTTGACCAAATAAATCAAAATCAAACCAGACACCACACGATCACTGAATCCGTATCAATTTAGCACACTCTTTGTTCTTCCTATATATTTACAGTCCAGTTCGTGTTATTGCCAGGTTTCTGTACTACTCCTAGAGATAAAAGGTAGGAACTGTACTCTAAAGAAGGATTAGCATATGATCGATCTTGGAGGACATTTATAATGAAATAGTTAATCTAGAAGTGAAGACTCAAACGGATTTAAGTAAAATGGACGCCCTCATGCAAGGATGAAAATTATTTCTTACATGAAGAGTGTGACAATTCATTCTACGTAGCGTTTCACGAGCGATGGTGAAGTATGGCACCAAGCTTTTTGCATTAATGTTACATTTACATTTAATTAATGTGTGAGCTTAAAGTTTGGGACTAGAGAAGGAGCTGGGTTCCACAGCTTTGCTTGCGAACCATAGTTCATAGATAAGGGAACAACACCCACATCCGTTAGAATTACTGAGATAAAAGGAAAGCAACATTACTACAGCCAACCTCTAACCTTTGCTGGCATCAAATATTCTCCTGTAAACGGGTGAGAAAGTTAAGATGAAACGTGAATAGGAAAGACCCTTCTATATAGGTTTTCTATTTCGTTCTCGGAATGCGGTTGAATGACAATGTTGATTGGCATGACTTAACTCAGTAATGAAAGAGGAGGAATTCAGGTAAATTTGGGAGTTGATGTAAACTCGATTGATCAGGTCGATTTTTGAATTGTGTGGTGTCTGCCTACTGATGTTTCAGTAGATTAATGAGCATTCAATAACTTGGAATAAATTCTAAGGAAGCTTTTCTATTTGATGTCGAAATTAATGAGTACTGTCACAATATTTGTTTTAATTGCTTTTTTTTAAAATGAAATTTTGGAACAAAGTTAGTGAAGGAGTGCGAGGTAATTTAGTCGAATTGATCAACCCTGTAACTTATGTCATAACAAACACACTTATAACATTTTAGTAAATATTATTAGACAAGGGAGATTTTTTTTTTAACAAGTCCGACTATTGATCCATATGTTCTAAGTAATTGGTACAGCATGTAGTATATTTACACATTAAAATTTTCAAAAGGTGTTTAGCTCTTGTGACCTACATTTTGCTATCATTACTCACTTCAGCATGTCTGACATGACTCACATTTTTAATTAAAATAAATACAATGTTAAAGGTTGTATATAAATTGTTTTATGCTACATATATTAATTTTAGTTTTTTTCTCTACACACATAGCACCTGTATCAGTTCGAGAACATGTTTAGTAATGTTAACTATAGAATACATCATCATTTGATCACCAACTTTACCGAAATATAGCTTGAGAACCTCAAACCGGAAAGTGTATTTTCATTAAAGGGAACTGAATTTAAAAAGCAAAAGTAAAATTAGCTTTTCATTCTCAAGCAGCTGCCTGGGCAGATAAGATGCAAAGCGCTGACTCAAGGAGTGCAAAGCTATTTAATTAAAAGAAAACAAACTTGAAAACGCCTCATCTTAAAACTAATATTGATATAATTTCTATCTTATATATTCGTGTGTTTTAAAGAAATCGTCATTTTTAAAATGTTGAATTCTCTCCGCTATCTACCTTTTCTTACATTTAAAATCTACTGAAACGCTATCCATTTCTGTTAAATTATTTATGCAACCGGTTTACGAATTTATATCATTTTTGGGCGGCAGAAAAGGATTGCGATTTTTAATTTCCCACAAACACATCTAAAGGAAAATAATTATCGGAGATGAAATATTTTATCCTAATCAAAATTACAAACATACTCATTGTGTAGCCTTCCTATGATTCACCGTTCTTCTAGAAAGGAATGCTTTGTATGTAAGCTTTCTGAACTCATCGTCTGCTGATCACCGCATCTTCCCCCTCCAGCAGCAGAGAGAGTGGTGGAGGGGCAAATGGCAACTGTGAGGTGAAAGGAGTGAGGGAGTGGGAAGGCAGAAGAGTGGGAAAGTGAGACGGGGTTTGGGAAAAGGGGTGAAATGAGGGTAGTGAAGCGTTGAGAGATTGAGGAGTGAGATATTGAGTGATTATGAGAGTGAGGAAGTCAGAGACAGCGATGGAATGTGTGGGGATAAGAGAGCAAGGAGGTGCGGGGTAGAGAAATGATGGGTTGAGGATGAGAAGGAAAGAGGTGGTGCAGGAGAGAAACAGTGAGAAGTGAGGAAGTGACGAGAGAGAAGAAGAGTGTAGGAAAAAGATAAAGTGGAGATACAGTAATGTGAGATATAGTAGTGAGGAGTTGAGATTAGATCTTCGCACAAACGAACGCAAAGTGATCTGCTAAAATGTTTTGCATGGTCAGTTCGAGCATACTTTTTGACACAAATCTAATGCGTATACAAGGAAATGAAGGGGATGTATTGAACTCCCGTAATCTGTGTATTGAATGAAATGAAATATTTTAATAATAGTAGTCGACTCACGAATAAAATATGTGAAGATATTCTCTTTCTGTTTTGGTGTAAAATTCGCCGAAAATGTGGTGTTGGCTGGACGTATAGCTAAATCGGGCGTAATACCTAATTGGCGAATGTTTTGTCAGTCCGACGATTGTACCTGCCGACAGCAAGAAACTTTAAGGGTGGAGATGCCGAGAAGGAAATACGACTGCAAGTGAACGAGAAAATTGGCGTGAGAGAAAGAGCCATGTGTGATTGTCGTGACCGGCCGCACACAGTCAAAGCAGCCACCGCCGAATGACGTCAGCGGAGCGTTACCGCCCCTGGCGAGGGAAGATGGCAACCGGTGCGAGCCGGCAGGGCCCGTCTGCGCACGGCCGTCACGCCCGAGCAGGCGGGTAGAGACTCGACACCGCCCCTACTCCGCAGCTAGTCGGCGGGCCACTAACCCAGTTAGGCTATAAGAGGGCTCCCACTCGACGCCAGGGCAGACAGCGAGCGGCAGAGTAAGCGAGTGTATTCTGGTTAGCGTATTAGTGATAGAAGCGTGGAGAACTACTACTACGACGACTTGTGCTACGGACTTGGAACTCTCCTGCGGATATTCGACTATTTGGCTGATTTCTTTTTGTTTTCTGGAAAAAAAACCAGTTTAAGAATCCTTGTCTTTTATTGGATACTACAGTGATGAAGCGTAGGGGTAAAGTGTGCGCACAGGGTGAAGCCAATGTGTGCGCACAGGGTGAAGCCAATGTGTGCGCACAGGGTGAAGCCAATATGTGCGCACAGGGTGAAGCCAATGTGTGCGCACAGGGTGAAGCCAATGTGTGCGCACAGGGTGAAGCCAATGTGTGCGCACAGGGTGAAGCCAATGTGTGCGCACAGGGTGAAGCCAATGTGTGCGCACAGGATGAAGCCAATGTGTGGCACAGGGTGAAGCCAATGTGTGCGCACAGGGTGAAGCCAATGTGTGCGCACAGGGTGAAGCCAATGTGTGCGCACAGGGTGAAGCCAATGTGTGCGCACAGGTGAAGCCAATATGTGCGCACAGGGTGAAGCCAATGTGTGCGCACAGGGTAGAGCCGATGTGTGCGCACAGGCGAGTCCTAGAAAGCGCGGTATTAATTGTTTCTTGGTGATAAATCTGTGTGAAGAAGTGTTCTAGGAGAGTCATGGCAAGGGATGTGTCGAAGCGTATTCAGAAATTACGTC
This sequence comes from Teleogryllus oceanicus, assembly GCA_964035755.1. Lineage (NCBI taxonomy): Eukaryota > Metazoa > Arthropoda > Insecta > Orthoptera > Gryllidae > Teleogryllus > Teleogryllus oceanicus. The sequence continues at coordinate 80,558,416 of CAXIVR010000009.1, forward strand.
GGCCCCGGAGGCGGAAGGGATCTGGAGATGGTGAATGCGGGAGAAGGCGAGTCTTTTGGACAGAATCTGGAGGCGTTACGTCAGCAGAGTGTGGAAGCAAAGAAGAGGGTGAGGTGCACAAACGCAAGGGGCGTAGGTGGGGACGTGTCGACAGCGGCGAAGGAAAGGTCTTGGATAAAGAACAGGCTTCGTGGCGAGAAGAATAAACGTTGGACACACGGTGGAAGTTTACCTTTGAGGTGGAATATGGGGACCGTGTGTAGAAACAAAACACGCGAAGAGCATGTTTGAAGAGTTGTAGATCGTAGGAGTCAGTCTTGAATAAGGATCATGCGGGTTCGTGAATTTATTGATTGTTAATGATTCCGTCAAATACCGCAATGTATCTCTCACATATACCTCCAATTTTTTGTGAATGCGAATGATCCGAAGGTCCATTTACTCAAATACGTATTTTATTCAGTTTGTATATGTCCCGAAATGATATTGTTAATGAATCTTGTATTGCAGAATTCTTGTCTGAATACTTATGGTGAGAAAGGTAAAAATTGTCAAAGTACACGCAAAAATCATTAAACATCATATTATCATATGAAATAATATTAAAAATCAAATTTTCACAAATTATTATTGTATGTTCTAAACAAATATATATTTTACTTTTTTCACAAAAATAATTAAGATGTCTTTGCCTTTTTTCCACTTTGCAACTTTCGCGTGTTTTTAATTTTCCTTCAGGCATCTCCTGCACATCTTCCTCATTGGTTAGAAATTGTGACAGTCGATTGTAGACAAGGCAAATTATTCCATATTGCGTATAGGCACTTGTCATAGGCGCAGCTAAAACATGTCATGATACGTACCGTACAGACTAGAAAATCACAACGCACTGGTGCCATTGTACTCAACGTATATGACAGATATCGCGCAGCGCAGCGATCAAGTTTCAACATGCTCACGGGAAATGATTCGGCAAAAGAATGAAAATAAAAGGCCAGGCGATCTCAGAAAAGTAAATTAAAGAATACATGAAGTATCAAACGACTAATGCATCGCAATTATTAAGGAACATAAAATTGCAGTGACTTGGATATTATAGTGTTGCGGCGATATATGAAGACCCATATCGCGCGCCAAATCGGCAGCGCGGGACGGAGACTTCCGAAGGCAGCAGGGCTACAGACCGGCGTGGGGGGCGGCCAATAGGGCGTGAGCGGCCGGCAGGCGGAACGGCAGCCCCGAGGCGAGGCTACGGCGCGGCGTGCTTCTTAACCGGCCGCGCCGGCCAGAGAGGCAGGCAGTTCTGAGGTGTGATCCGGTAGTGACTTTTAGTATTGTGTTATCCTGTGCGAACTCGGCTACGTTATTCTGTTTACTCTCTACTGGTGATTTGGACGACCGTGCGCATATCTGTGGGACTTCTTCTGACCTTTGGACACCGTGGCTTCGTACAACTAACTGCTCTTCTGGATTTTGGTAACCGGGTCGCTGCTGTAAAAGATTGATCAAATAAATGTTATTGTTAACGTGTGTCTTTTTGTGTACATAACATATAGATATATTGCGAGCACTCCCAGTTTAAGTGCAGATTACACAACTCTGACCCTCTCCATTTAAAATAATTTAACATTTAGTATGTTATGTATTTTTTCAGTTTATTTATATCGTTTTCTAGTATATTCTGGGCGAAGCTAGAAATAAAATCTCAGAAGGAAGAGAGGAATTCAAACTTCTAAGAAAAACGAGTATTGAAATCCCTAAGTGCGGGAAATATATTTCGGTTCCTTAGAGAAAATATGTTATGATTCCTATAAATTACCTTTACGTTGTGTACCTAAAGTAAGGTAAGAGTTAAGTTCCCGAATCAGGGAAATTATACCTTCGATTCCTTGTAAGATTTATGTTTTGCAAAAAAATTATGTACGTGCATTTTCCATGAATAGACGATGCGGGAAACGAGATTTGTTCAAGAGCTGTATTTTAAAGAAGATAGAACATAAGATGAACGATTAGTGACACGAAACACGAAGAGAAATACGGCATTAGATTCATTAAAATTATATGTTCAAATTTAGCGTTACTCTGAGCAGAGCAGGCGGGAGTTTAAAAGCAATGTTCGAGAAACTCCATCAGGTCATACAGCTATACTACTTGAAAACTGTTTGAGTCTGCGAATATAGCTTAAGTGGTGAGAGAGTTTTGGTTGACTGGGTCGATGATCTGCTATACGTGTTTCTGAGTTTTTTCGTAATGGAAAATTGTGAAAGCGACAAGTATTACGACTGTGAGCACACCTCGGGGCCAGGATCGGCTTTAACCTAAAATATTGAAGAAAATATCAATGTTACCTATGTCTGGGCGAAAGGAAATTGTTTTGTTTTCTGATTCTATTTCGTTATTTGTGCATACTGAGATATACAAAATTTTACTCTCTCTACATTTATATCTGCTAAAGATCTTAGCGTCCGGCTTGCTGGGTCAATGGGTCACGATATATTATAATCCTTATTACCTCTATAATGGATTATAGGATCCGCCGACTATACAGCGCAGCTGGGAATCTGAAATAGAATGATTCTATTCCTAGTTCATTTCTGTTTGGATTGACTAAATGAAAGATCATTTTCTTTTCTAAAGAACAAAATTCAACAAAGTTTATTTTTACGCTTTTAGCAAACAATTTAGTGAATTTACAATTTTTAGGCCATTGATCAAGATATCTTTCAATTTACAATTTATACCGCGGTTAACTTATCTTTTCTTCGTTGATGTCCCTCGTAGACTTCTCAGTCGAAATATTTTGCCGTAGTCCAAAGTTCCACGAAATCCTCTTCTGCCCCTATCCAAGCTGGTCTCAAACTATCAAAATTATCAGTCCCGATTACGTCCTATGACATAGTCCCGAACTCGATTACCACTCCCGACAAAGTTCCAATTTATACATCAATATTGCTTCCACATGAAAATATCTGCAATATCATTCACTGTCCTTAAAATTTCACTGATAACCCAATTCTATCTAGATTGTACTCGTTCCCTCTCACGAACCTACGATCAGCTCAGAAGCGCGTTGCCGAGCAGAAATGAAATCTTCCTGCATGATTCACCCCTTGAAGACTTCGTTTTAAACTACCTTCATTTTTTTCATAACATTTGACCGTCCTTTTCTCACCCAGCCAATCCATACGTTTGTTATATTTTGGTGTAGCTGACCTTTTGATCGTCTAAACTTCTTCGCCCAATCCCAAATTTTCTACTTTCGGTATCCAAACCTCTTAATGCATTTAGAAAAAACAAAAACTACATTGTTTATTCACGGTCGTTGCTAAGCTCTAGCTCTCGTGATATTTCGTAATGCATGTTCCACCATATTGTCTACAAATAAATGTTAGTTTATTTTAATGTGACATATGGGTATGTCACAATACATGCACTCATACTGATTTCCGATGTGCCAAAAAACGCTGTATCACAGAGAATGCAATACTATGGAACTTTGGAATCGCAATACCAACTTTACATAAGTAATTCAACTTTCCATGAACTCGATACTCACGTATTACAAGCTTTTTACACAAGTGCTTGGAGACTGCTCGGCTGCTCTGATTTTCAAATAATATGTACTCTCCCGCTGTCAAAGCTGGAAGGAACTGTTCTGTCCGAAATCTCGTCAATGTACAGCGTTGCCTATGCTCCTTGGCCTTCGGCGTCTCGGATGTGGCGCACTCTCACGTCAATGTTTGAAAGCAGTTCAAAACTCTTTCTTGCGACAAATTATTTTTCCTCTTTGTAATGCATTAGGCGTTTTTTTTTTGAGAGAAAAAAATACGTATATCTTGCACGCGCGACATATGAAATATATGCTCTTGGCTGTAATTCCTTCTAAAGAATGGTTATAATTGTTTGTATTGAAAGTAAGGCGCCAAATGTGCAATAATTTGGCTGCCTATGTAACAACACTGTGAGAAAAGATATCAACAAAATAATGCGATCGGGAGCGGTAGCTCAGTGCATCAACTGATGTCACTGCAGCGCCTCTGACCGGGAGGTCCTAGGTTACACTTCCCACGGCGGCAGAATTTTCGACACTCGCTTTTCAGCTAGGTCGAATTCAGTCGCTGTCTGGAGGAGAATTCTAAAGGCCGGCTGCTCTGATCGGTAGTTCTCCGTGGTTTCTCCGCTCAACACCAGGCGAATGCTGGGGCAGTACCCTACCAAACGGGCCACGGACCGCGCGCGATCTGTCCTTCCTCTTCCTTGTCCTAGCCTCTCCCCTTACACACACACTTACACTAACATGCACTACACTACCCCATATTCCGGGAGATCCGTCGGGAATTTAGAGCTAGTCTCGGTTGCGGCGGTACCCCGCTGGTGGGAGAGTCCTGGTTAGGGGCAAACCTCGCTAGCCGACGGTAGGTCGACGCCGGATCTCGTCATCCAGTGGGGGAAAATCACCGCCATCTCCCGAGAAAAAACATGCACTACACTAACGGGACTAATTACCAAAGCAGTTGAAGCGCCCGGAAACACGAAAAAATCAATCAATCAAAAAAACAATGGGTTTGACGCGTGGCGTCGGAATAGGAAAAGGGCAGGCCAGGGCCAAGGGCTGGGGCGCGGTGCGCGCGGGTCTCGTAGGGTTGCAGGCCCTGAGGGCGAGTCGCGGAGCGGGAGCGTTGGGGCAAAGCAACGTATGAAGTCCCGAAGAGAGTAAATCGTCACGACTGTTTACGAAGCGCGTCAGTTGAGGGGAGGGGAGGTGCTGGTGATATTTAATGGTATTGGCGGGGCGAGAGTAGAACACCAGGACCTGTTTGTGGTGATGGAGGGAAGAACGTACGGGTGGGACATTTTCTGGAGCATGGCAGAAACATCGTAAAGGCTGAGAGAGGGACACAGCATAGTGGGGTGTGGGTGGAGTTTTGGATCGGGGTTTGATGGCGGAGTGTAGTGGCAGAGTATGGGGGCAGAGTGTGGGTGAGAGGGGGGGGGGAGGGTGGGGGGCGGGGGGCATGCTGACGGGGCGTGGTGACGGTGGCGTGGTGACGGTGACAGGGCATGCTGACGGGGTGTGATGAAGGGGCGTGGTGACGCGACGTGGTGACAGTGATGGGGCTTGCTGACGGGGCGTGGTGACAGGATGTGGTGACGGGGCATGGTGACAGGGCTTGGTGACGGGGTTTAGTGACGGGGGGGTGACGGGGTGGGCGTCGTGCAAGGGCGGGGTGGGCGGGGCCGCGGGCGCGCGCGGGCGTTGCAAAGGCGCTGTGTGTGCGGCCGAATGCTAACTGCGGCCGCGAAGCTAGTTGCCGGCGCTGTTTGCCTTCCGCCCGGGCGGCCTCGTTCGCTCTCCCTCTTCACTTTCCGCTGCGCCGTCCCCTCTCTTTCCCTCCCTTCTGCACCTGTTTCCCGCTCTAATTATAATTCTCTCTGGAACGATGGTGGCGGTTCACACCAATATAGTACTATTTGGATCGGCATGATTGTTAGTGATTCTGGGCGCGTCGACTACTATGGTCATTCACAGTCAACTACATGGTCCCGTAAGTGTAGTGCGTGTTTTTACTCGGGAGGTGGCAGTGGTTTTCTCACGCTGGATGACGAGATACGGCGCCGGCCCACCGTCGGTTAACGGGGTTTTCCACATCCATGTATCTCCCCCTAGCTGGGCACCCCCCCAGCCGCGACACGTTCTAAGTCCCCGACTGGTCTCCCGGCATGTGTAATAGTGTAGTGTATGTTAGTGTAAGTGTGTGTGTGTGTGTAAGGGGTGACGATAGGATAAGGAAGAGGAAGGAAAGAACGCGCGCGGTCCCTGACCCGTATGTTAGGGTACTGCTCCGACATTCCTCTGATGTTGATCGGAGAAACCACGGAAAACGGTCGATCAGAGCAGCCGGTTGCTACATTTTTCTCCAGACAGCAAATGAATTCGACCTAGCTGAGAAGCTAAGTCGAATATGTTGTGTCCATAATTCTGCAGCCATCGGGACTCGAACCTTGGACCTCCCGGTCAAAGACGCTGCACTGACGCTGCAGTGTTGTTTATATCGATAGTCTTTCGAACTTCCGTCTCTCACCTTCTCTACCCCCCTTTCTCTCTCTCTCTCTCTTTCTCTCTCTCTCTCTCTCTCTCTCTCTCTCTCTCTCTCTGTGTTCTCTCTCTCACCCTGTGTATATATATATATATATATATATATATATATATATATATATATACACACACACAACAATCTTAATACAATGCACGTACAAGATTGTGAATCCCTACCGCTCTAATTTTATTCTTCAATCAATCTTCGGATTTTTCCTTTATTCATTTTTAGTCCACTTGCCTTCTACCATTTTATTCTCTTCTCTATTGTAATTCGTTCGTAAGAGACGAGGAGTCGCTTTTTTGCTCTAATCACCGGAGACAATCTCAAAAAGGATTCATACTCAGCTCTAAAGAAAATGAGAGTAGCTCTGTCACCTTTCTCACTTTCTTTGGCACCGAACTTCTCAACTATTCACATTCAATACCTGGAGGAAATCAATCCTACTTTGAGACATCCCCTTTAACATATTACGCCATTGTATTCATCTGATCCGGATTTAAAAAATATCTGATAGAGAAAATCTCTTTTCTTCATAACGAAAATCTCCTTTCTCTTCCAGAAAAGTTGAGTAGGAAGTAACTGGATATATAGTCAGTCCCTTTTCAATAAGCCTCAAAAGTAATAATATCTTTGAAGTGCGGTAAAATCTTGAGGACGTTATTATTTTGTAGAACATGTTCATTTCTGTTTTTACCTATATAAGATTTTCATTCATTTTTCAATATATGGAAATTTAGCACGAAAGTATACTTTGATTTAGTGCTCATTAATATAACATATAATGGTCTTTCAGTTAATAGCCAATTTTGCAGTGGCGGCGCTATTTTAGTGTAAACTAGATCATGATCAATATTTGTCATTAATTACACTTAAAATTACTTTGTATGAAATCAAAAGGTAATCATAATTTCTTAATAATCATTATTACCCATACTTGTCCAAAGTGTTTTCCTTGTTGTAGTGTGCAAATCTGATTACTTCATTTAATTAACTTATACACTTATTTAACGTCAATAACTTTGTTAAAAGGATCGTATATAAAGTTTTGCACTGCTGAGTACTATTTACTAACTACTATTTTCGTATGTTTCGCAAACAAAACTCACAAATACTGTAATTTTGTAAATATTCTAAGTTTATCCTGTGAGTTGGAGTTTAAGAAAATATAACTATTATAGTAACAATCAGTTACAAGATGGGAAAATTGGAAATTTTTTAAAATAATCTAGTATACTACTGGTTTCAAATGAGCATATAAATTGAGAGAAAATGATGCATAATTTGGAAATATAAGTCAGTCCAATACAGAGTATACTAGAAACGCAGAATCTACATGAAATAGAATAAGTTTCGACTTTCACTAAAGAAGTAAATATTCGTTTTTATTCTTTTTGGCGATATCTAAACCTACATGTTGGGCGTCAATGCTTTAGTCATAGATGACATCATGCGATAACAAGGAAGAAGCAAAACAAATATCGGCCATTTTTATAATCTATTGTGTAGTATTAACTTGTGTCGTTTCGAAACATGATATATTTTTTAAGTCTTGATTCGAAACTTAAGATGATAGGATCGACGTTTGACTTCGACCTTTCTTGCATTGACAGCAGGGGACTTTTAAACCACACATTGATCATACAAACCGAAAATCACTAAAATCTGAGTTTGGACTTTCTTCACCAAGCCACAATCCACCAATCCGGGCCAGCAATCACTAGAATCTGTGATTAAAGTTTTTGTGAAGAGCCCTATTGTGAATTTAATTTATTGTAATGTAATACGATAACTTTTCGGGTGTTCTTTACGACAGTTTCTTCGATACGTTATTCAATTTCTATGTGATTCAAGAACGGATTTGTTGTGTAGAACTTGCAAAAGTGATTAACAAAATATCATGTGTGTTTCAATCACGTCGGTTAAATCGAATGCTGCCAAACCAACATTATATTCATTAATTTTCTTTCAAAGTCACTTTTGCTTGGCCACTTCTCTTGAGACTCCAATGCTTAACATCGTGGTTTTTTAACACAAGTAAAAACAAATTTAAACCTATTTTATTAGTTTAAAAATTTTAAATTCGCATCAAAATATGATTGAAAAAAGTATTCACTATTTTTGTGTTTTACTCTTTTGTAATGTTCTCAAAAGACATATTTTAATCCATGAGTGCCCGCATTAGGTTTATTCACGCCCGGTCACGAAATATCTCTCTCAGATGCAGCGGCAACGTTTTGTGAATGCGATGATTTGAACGTCCATTTACTGATATACGTATTTTATTAAGTTTGTACATGTCCCTCAATGAAACTGTTAATAAATTGTACACTTCAGAATGCTTGTCTAAATATTTATAATGAGAAAGGTAAAAATTGGCAAAGAACACGACAAAATCATTAAACATTTTATTATCATATTAAATAATATTAAATATAATTACCAAAAATTATTTTGGCATGTTCTAAACAAATGTATATTTCACTTTTTCACAAAATCATTTAGAAGTCTTTTTTCCATTTTGAAAGGCTCGCATTAATTTTATTTCTCTACAGACATCACCTGAACAACTTCTTTCTCTTTGGTAAGAAATTGTGTCACTCGACTGTGGATGAGGCAAATAACTACATTTTCTGCATAGGCACTTGTCATAGACACGGCTGAAAATAATGCAATGATATGTACCGCTCAGGCCAGGAGATCACAATGCACTGGCGCCATTGCACCCAACCTATATGACAGATATTGCGCAGCGGAGCGATCAAGTTTTAACATGCTCACCGAAAAGCAACAAGCTCACGGGGAAAGGGTGAAAAAAATTCTCATAAAAGTACAATGAAGGAATACATGAAATATCAGACGAATAATGTATCGCAATGTTTCAGGAACATAAACTCGCTGTCTCTTGGATCTCACATATCTCTTACGAGTACTCCCAGGTTAATTCTACTACCAGGGAAGCAGAAATTGAGAAAATATGAAAAAGGGTGGCTTTGGTGTCGATGACCCAGGATAAGGGTGTGGCAATACCGAAAAGTTATCCTAAATATGAAGGAGATTAGAAAACGTATTATTGCGAGAACGTCTGTGCCATTCTGTAGTACTATTAGTTTTCAAAATCGTACATCATGGTTATAAATTCTCCATTAGTAATATAATCTACCATTAGTAATATAATAACTGACCAAACGAAAATTTCTTCTTTTACCTCAGACATTTTTGAAAACGTAAGAGAGATGCGTAAAGTGAGCTTTAATAAACGTGTGAGCCTTCATTTTATATGAAGAGATGGTAACTACTTTCTTTCCATCAATATGATATTTTTTCAAAATGTTCTTATTTCCTGGTTCACAAGAAGCAGGGAGCTATTGTAATTGGTTCCAGGGTTGTATTCGCGCATGGATCTGTCATTCACAAGGAAACTCCGACATTTAGTGCACCCAGACGTGTCCATTTAGCATCCACTTATCACCTCGCCGTTGTTTACTATATTTTATAAAGACATGTTCTAGATCTGTTACTATTTTGCTCCGCCCAAATCATTGAGAATCTAAATACAAAGTATTTTTTACTTTTAGATTACGATCTTAGATATTCGAAAACGGATATTACATCTTATGATTAAAGCCAATCAGGGATTATGAGTTCCATAGTTCGGTTTGATCACCTAGTTCCAAATTAAGCAAAGGATAATCTTTTCACAAATTCGTTATGTTTCATAATAGTTCATACACCGCAAATACACTAGACTAGTGACGTTAAAACACCACGTACTTTATCTCATTTGTAATGATTACCTAATATAAAATTACAACTTCTGTCCGTATTAACAGTAAGTTAATTGTTAGTTCAATATAAAAATACACAGCAAACTAGTGGTTATACAACGTTACGTACATTCTTCCATTAGTATCGACTAATATTACAATATCGCAATATTTGTCCGTATTAACACACCTAAGCCATCACTTGTAAAACCCATTACCGATCGTAGCGTATAAGGTACGAAAACTGAGTATTTTCAATCTAATACATCAATACTAGTTTTCGAGTTACAGGTATGCCAATAAAAATGTGTTGTTGTTTACAGAGTGAAGTGACAGCGATATTTCTGATTGAGTCTGTACGATACACGTCAAAGTAACATGACACCAAGCGAGAACTTATTAAAGGTTCACCACTGTGGAATAGACAAATGTAACACTCTTTATAGGAAAACGAGCAAGGCGAATAATATAAAAATAATTGAGAATGTGTAGGCCGTATTAAATACTCTGCCAGGAAAGGCAAGATTAAATAATCTTTATAATTCACTAAAACAAACTTCGTGAATAACAATTCAAAGATTTCGAGTACCTAAATTATGGTTCTACATTTCAATTCCCGCTATATTTGGATATACCACAACTAACGTAATCCTTTGGAAAAAATAAAGTTCAAATAGTAAGACGTCTTAGTCCCTTTGGAAAAATAAAATGCAAATAACACGTGAATGTCAAATAAAAAGGTGAAAAAATGCATCTTGTTTCCTTTTCAAAACAAAGAATTCTTGAGTTTCAAAAAGGGATAAATATTTCGTTCTAATCAGCGTTCTCAACGCAGCTGTGATGAATCAGGAAACACTGAGTAGGCGTAGTGCATTTGTATCATTCTAAAAAGCGCCGTTCAGTAAATTTGCCCAACTATGTGCAATCATAGATTGCAAACAAATTTATATTCACGTATGTATAAAAAATAGTTTGATAATGTTATGGTAAATGAGAATGAAACAACTCCTTAGATAATTACATATTAAAATACTTTTAAATTATATATACTTATATATCGTAATAATGTTGTCACAGCAATGAAAATGTACAGTGAGCATTGTTTAATGTAATAGAACACGTCTTTTTTATTAATTTGTCACAGGATTTGTGTATAGAAGCTTCGTTTCTCTTTGGGTATTTTGTGTAGCATGTTATTCAGCTGTACGTTGTTTATGTGTGCTTGTATTTAACGGCAAGCGCTTTGGTCTGTAATAAAGATACGTTCCCTTGAAGAATTACACAATAAACTCTTTTCCAAATGTACTATCCCGTATATTTGTGTAACAGAGTGCTAACTCTGACTCTATTGGAACAGAGCGTGACCGAGGCGTTTCGTTGGCGTAATTTCATCACCATTCACTTCAGGCGCACACTTCAACTTGCTCACACACGAAGGCGGTCGTTCATATTGGAAGATTTAACACGGACAGTCCGCAACACCTCGGTAGTTGTGATATAGTATATATGGAGTAAGTTTCAGTATGGAGGAATAGCATGGAAAATCGATTTCTATGAATTAACGGAAATACAGTTTGTTCGTCTGTCCCTTCAGTCTATTCTTCCGTCATAAAGTCTACATTGTTCATGTTTTTTCTCTAGAAATGCTCGATGTTAAATTTCATTCAATCGTAAACAAACGTTTTGAACAAAGAGTTAGCTCTCAAAGACTCATCCAGTAAAATAACATATCTGAATAGAAGTCTTGGGGTTTAAGAGAACAACGCAGAATGGGCAATTCATATTTTCATTCTATAACTGATTACTATGGTTCAAAATAAGTGTTTTGAAATTAATAGGATGGAGGATCATGTTGATATATGGTGTTGTTGGAAACGGAGAAATGGGTTCAAATTGCTAGGTGGCTGTCTGCTCCTGTAATCTGATGCACTGTGTTGTTGTACTACGATGAACGGCCGTAGGGCACACGAGGAATATGCTCTCCATTCCATAACACCGCCGCCACCGGTTTGGCAGAACCCCAAACTACAACGGAGGCAGGATAATTGGTGTTCGGCAGGATGCGGTCATGGCAGGCAAGACGTAGGGGAGTAGCCTCATAGCCCTAGACAAAATTCTTACTTTCATCCTTTAATCGTCTGCCCTTTTTTTTCATATGTTCAATGTACCGCACTCCACTTTATTTTTGGGATAGTTTTCTATGTATTGATGAAAATTTGAATATACATTTCATAGTGAGGTATTTCTAATAAAGACGAAGATATTCGGCTTCCAATGTTGCCATTTCCGAATATAATGAAGTCTATTGGCTAAACAGCGGAGAGACATTTTAACACCCCTCTAATTTCTATTTTTTTAAACAGTTTTCTTCAACTTACTATTGAAATACCATAAAATTATTTGTATAAATTGCTCAATTGTGTTCAAATTCAACATGCTGAATAGATCCTAAAATGTACTAAAATTTCCCGATAAATTTTACCCGATTCCAAAAATCAGGTGAAACTAAGCAAGTGTTTAAAAAAGAGTTGAAAAAGCATTTTGGATATGTATATTGTTTGAAAATGCAGTAGTCTTCTACATGTGGCGTATTCAAGGGTTATTACTTAATTTGTCACATAATAATCACACCAATTAAATTGTTCTACATTTATATGATAAAATAATACATTTAAATAATTAATAATTTTGGCACATCATTTCTAACAATACAACGAAACCTCATTGAACGATCCCGAAAGTTTTTAAAGGGTCCAGTCTAACCTCACAACGATTCAATTCAAAATTCAAAATTTAAGTAGTATATGACTTAGTGTAGGGATCACAGAATTTTGAAAATGTGCACACAATTCACTTTTCCCCATAGCACGTCATACGCAGTTTTTTAACTGTTTTTTGACGTAAAATAAATAAATAAATAAATAAATAAATAAAAGATCAGCAAATAAACATTCAGCGAGATTCACGCATTGTGCGAGGGACCCAAAAGTAGAAGAGTACTGCCGGGTATCTGTCTTGAAATTCCTGTAGATCCAGATGGAATTTCCGGTGGGTTTGCGGCAGGTTTCATCCAGGTTTTCCGTAACCCCTACCTCTCATTCCCCTAACGTTTCATTATTTATGGAGTCAGTATCATCAACAATACCCATCCTCTAAATAATTCACCTATGGCAGGGGTCTTCAACCTATAACACTTTTAGGAAACCTTGGGATCATGGTTTTCTTATAAATCGGATCATCATCAACACCCATTCTCTAAATAAATCCCCTCACGCTTCAAACTTTTAAACTTTTAGGAACCCTGCGAGCTCATGTACTTTGTTTTGAAATCGTGTGAGCATCATCAACACAGGACCTCCAAATACTTCACTTATGGCAGGCTTCAACTTTTTACAGTTATCGAACTCAAAATTATGGTTCTTAATTTTCAACCTTTAAAAATTATCAGGCAAGGGTATTCAACCTTTTACTCTTTTAAGAACCATCAGAGATCATGGTTTTCATGAAGGAACATCATGTTCAAGAGGCAAATAAAATAGTTTATGAAAGTATTTTTACTGAAACTCGCAAAATTATTCATGCATTTTTATTTAATCTTATTACGAACATATTAATGATAGAATGAAAAATGAGGTAGCGAATCAAGTTTTTAAATTTATTTTCTAGAATACATTTTATGAATAATTAACATGAGTAACAAAAAATGTTTTTTTTAAAAATTAAATGAAATAATGTTATTATTTCAAATAATAACAAATTATTCAAAAGAAAATTGTATATAAAATTTATATTATTTTGTAATTTTTACTTAAATATATTTTCATAAGCCGGTCCACAACCGAGCTTTTAAATGAAATATTCCATTACAAAGATGATTTCCATTATACAAGTGTTTTAGCTGAGCAAATAGCGATCACTTGCGAAACCCCCCTGTCCACGTTCCATGGAACTCTAGGGTTCCGCGGTCCCAAGTTAAAGACCCCTGACGTATAATATGGGCGTAGAAGCATGGGAAGAAGAATTTTAATTCTAACCTTCTGATATGTTCCCTGAAGGACAATTTAATGATTTTTTATCTCTAGTAGTAACAATCTCTGGTAAATAGTTATTTAACTCTTAACTTGTATATAGAAACTCGGTTATTAATGTACGATAACATTTGGCCGAGTTTAATAAGCAATCGAGTATGGCAATAAGACGCATAAACATTGTAGATAGTTGTATCGTTATTACCAAGTTGTTAATATTTTAAATATATTACAGTTCAGCATTCATTCTGTGATGTATGTATGTAATAAGAGATAACAGAACACTTCTTTTATAATAATACTTATTTCAAAATTGATACCAACTTTATAAAGTTTCACATTAGAATCATGAAATTGAAAATATTATTTAATTGTGAAGAAATAAAAGAGGTCATCTTCGTCAACATATTATTTGTATTAAGATAGACTTTCGACGACTTTGTAGTCATCGTCAGTCTTGCTGCTTTCGGCAAACGTCGGTAGACTGTGCCTTCTACTGTGCACAGTCTACCGACGTTTGCCGAAAGCAGCGAGACTGACTATGACGGCAAAGCCATCGAAAGCCGGCTATCTTAATAAAAATATTATGTTGACGAAGATGACCTCTTTTATTTCTTCTCATAACAACGTCAACAACACCACATCAGAATTCCCTCAATTATTTCATCGTGTCACTTTGCATATCTCCTAACGCAATGCAGTCGATTGAGCAGACCACCGCAGGCGCGTCACTCTGCGAAGCGACTGGGGGCCGGCAGTGAGACAACAGAAGGTGCACAGCGCGACCCGCAAGCGGAATTCATTGCGCCAGGCGCACGCGCCGAGGGCCGTGCTCCGTTGCAACGCCGGAGCGCGGGGAGCGACCCAAGGGAACCGTGGCTTCCGGTGGCGAACGGGGGGGCGGGGAGTTGTTTACGAGCGCGCAGGCGGGCGGGGTGGTGAAGCGGGGCGGAGAGGGCGTGTCCGGGGCCCCAAATTAAATCCCGGCCGCACCGCCGCGCGGAGTAATTAAACAGGTCTTCGGGCGGGCGGAGGAAGAGGACGGGACGAGACGAGCGGGTGGGCGGGTGGACACTAGAAGGACGGCGGGACGGGAAAAGGGCAAGGGAGGGGCGGAATTAGGAGAGGCTACACGAAAAGGGGGAGGAGGTTGAAAGTCTAGAAGGAGGGGGTTGGGACGGGAAAAGGAGAAGGGTGGGGCAGAATTAGGGGACACTACACGAAAAGTGGGTGGGTGATTGACCTAGGAGAAGGGCTCTGAAACGGAAAAAGGGGAAGGGAGGGGCAAAATTAGGGGGGCTCCACGAAAAGGGGAAGGGGGTTGGAGAAAAAGGAAAAGGGGAAGGGTGGTGGAGGAAGGAGAAGAACGGCGAGACGGTATTCAGGAATAAAGAAGGAAAAGGGGAAAGAAGAGACGGAACTAGGGGACAAGGAAAGAGGGATGGTGGAATGGGGCCGGACAGGACAAGTGTCACGGCGAGTCAGGTCAAGGAGAGTCTTTGTGAGACTAAATTAAGGAGAGTGCAGGAGAAGATATTGGAGCAGGGAGGGGCGGGAAAAGGGCGAGAGTGCAACTGAAATATAAGAGAGCAGGAAGGGGAAGAAACGTAGGATGACTGGAAGGAAGGATACAAGGCCAAGATGGAAGCGGTAGGCAACAGAGTAAGGGGAAAAGGGAGAAAAAGCAGGGCATGAGTAGTTGCGAGACGAGACAAGCTGCGATGACTGAACGAGCCAATGGGAATGCGCGACGCTAAAATGGTGGAGGTGGCTCAGGGTGATGAGAAGGGAATGATACACAGAGGACGGGGGATTGACAAGGCTGGTCGGCAAAATGGGTGAAGCAGATGGAGCGAGTGAGCCGAGGTTGGCAAGACGCGAACGAGAAAGGGGGGGGGGGGGAAAAGGCCCGGGGGAATTGGGGGCTGCAAGAGGGGTTGGGGTAATTAAGCTACGCCACCGGTCGGTGGTGTGGTGGGTGGTGAGGTGGCACGGCAGGTCAAGGCAAGCGGGTTGATCGAGGCGAAGGCTGCAAGTATAAGATGCACAGAGACGCTTATGGGACTGCCGTATTACGGGAAGGAGTGCGACGAGGGGTATGACGAATGAGGCAATGTAGTAACCTAGAAAACCTTGTCGCTGTCACCAACGTTATCGTCTAGTATCACCAATACTCAACGACACTGAAGATGGCATGGTGGCAGTGGAGATGATAAAATCCGTTGTTGTTTAGGTACTACGTGATTTCTTGTTGTTTTAAGCATTTTAGCGTGTAGTGCATCTAATAATATTCATAGGTCGTATTTTCTTTCTGCTCTGTACTCACTTATGACATCCACCTTGAGAATTAATCCATTTGTTCGGGGCCCTGTTTTGCACAGCGTTATGACCCCAAGCATAGAATATTAAATTTTGTTGATCGGTTGTCCCAACAACAAGTAGTCTTTGACTTCCTAGTTTGAAAACAATGCTGTTATTACTGACGCTGGCTGCTGATTCATTAGAACTAAGCCCAAGGTTCTTGCCTTACCACACCATCTCTATATTTATTTCTTTACCGATATGCAATTATTTTTGTAGTTGGTATTCCTTTCCTCTTGAATGGCAATTATAAAACTACAATTCCACTAAAATTGGAGTCGATATAATAGATAAAAAGTGTAACTTACAGATGAAAGAGAGTCACAATAAAATGACCAATGGCTCTATTCTTTAATGTTTTGAACATTGCGTCCCTAAATGGTTTCCTAATATTTACAAAAGAGCATCCTACTTAACATCGTAAGGTTTCTCACAGGCGTTGCTTGTTTTTACATTAAATTTCTGAGGAGATGATCAAACCTTGAATGTAGAAAAGGAGCAGCAATATTCATCTCAACAGACATAAGAAATGCCATGAATATTTTTGGAATTGCTTCACAAAATAATTCTGGCCCCCCAAGCAACTAGAGAACACTGACACAAGGAACACGCTGCGCATCATGCACGAGGAATGAAGATAGCAAAAAACTTCTATGTTATCCACTGGGTGCCAAAAAACTGTTTGAGCTGGGCATTGCAGCATAATATGTACAATTCGAAAACAACCTTAAATTGGCACAATTACCACAGAATAAATATATTGAATGATTTATGTTAATCCCCTAAGTTTGTATTCATTTCAGAATGAACATCATACTGACTTACACCGAACCTTTTTTAAAACATTTCTGAACAAAATATTTCTAAAAGTAAAAAAATATAGTTAAAAGATAATTTCCTATTGTAAAAGTTATTAATGATTAAATTCCAAAATATGATAAGAAAAAAGAAACCAAGGACTACAATACATCAGCCTGGGGTCAACCTGACCCTACCATTGTAATAGGGTAGGCAAATTCACGATTGCATCCAAGGGTTTTATGAGACCCAACTGATGTGTCACGATGGTAAGTCGATTAGAACTGTGATTTTCAACATCGGGAACGTGGAACGGTCTAGCAGAATTTAGGTGTTAATAGGAGTTAAATGAAGAGATACCGTAATTACCTGGAAGAGGTGATAATCAGAGTGATCGATTTCGATTACAGGGTTTCAAGATAAGCCATTTTGTGATAGTAATTTGGACGAGCGAGTTACGTTCAACAGTTATTTGTGGTTGAGACAGGAAGTTAATTTTGCTATAGGAAACTGCTGTCATGAGGGTGTAAGTAATCAGGAGAAAATGAGAAAGGATCGGATCGATGAGTGCAATAATAATTTATACACGTATTAGCTGAACGTGTCGCCTCGTGGGAGCACTTTGTAAAAATGTTTATTTGCTATGCAAGTTCGTAATAAAAAAAAACGTTAAAAATAATACCGTTGCTTCACTTGTCCGTCCTCGGGAAAAGAAATTTGCATGCAAAAGTACTTATAAAAACCGTTTTCCAACATTTCTTCGTTTCGTTACAAAATTAGCTTCTATTATATTGTCTGATGAATCAAGTCATATACTTCGCTTTTTATAACGTGGCGCGTCAAGGCCTATCTTTACGATAGAATATGTTACAGCTTTTCGCGTCTTTCTCGGTCGTGCTACTAGATGTCGCTTGATCAGCAGGACTGCTCGATACGGTCGCAATTGGGCAACATCTAGAGACACGACCGAGAAAGACGCAAAAAAACATATTCCATCGTGAAGACAAGACTTGACGCGGCAAGTTATAAAAATCGAACTATACATGTTAGGTTATCAAGTTAAGTAGTCACTTCAAGTTACGATGTAACTCGACTGAATGATTTATCACCAGTGTGTATGTCTTTAAAACACCCAGAACGCATTGAAGGTTCTTAAAGAAACAAAACATTTTATTAGCCACAATTGGGTTTTTCCCTAATCAGCTATCTCCCACCAGCGGTGCACCACTCTAATCGGGACAAGCTCTAAGTTCCCTACCGGGAGCTTCCCTCCTAGCGAGAGGTAGTGTAGGGCATGAAAATGTAAGTCTATGTGAGGAATGGGTAGAACAAGGAAGAGGAAAGAAAGATCGCACGCGGAGGGTGGACTGTTTGTTGGGGTACTGCTCCGACATTCCCCTGGTGTCGATCAGACAAATCACGGCTGATGGCCACCGGCGGCTCTCCATGATTGAATTATCAGATTCACCTTCAACCACTGGCTATCAGGATTCAAAATTCTGTACGGTCCAATTTGTGATTTATAATGGTCAAAGTGAGCTTTCTACACATGATCCAGAAATTTCCATTATTCATTAATCTCTTTCATTTGTTATCCTTCGCATTGCATCATTGCTCTTTTTTAAATTCATCATCTCCGATTATCTATCCATCGAAACGTTTCTCACCGAATATGGCCCAAATTCGAGAATTAAAATTAATATAAATATGTATCATAAAAAACCTCGCGGTTTATATCATTAGTCAGCGTGCTCCCTTTCCATGAAGTGATCCCGGGTTTGATTTCCGCACGATGCAAGATTATAATGTGCGTTTTCCTTGCAAGGTCCCAGTATATGTTGCTTTGTGACGATGAAAAAACTCACTTCTCAAATTGAAAAGACCAGAATACGGCGTGGGGATGTCTTCCTGCTAATCACACTTACCCCTTTAATCCATGGCAGCGAGGCCGGGACGCTGCTGGTAGGCTGGTAGGCCGTACACAGATGTATCATAAAAAATGAATACTGAAATACGCACCAACCGTTTTCTGGGCGAATGTATTTATCTACCTTATCATCTGTTGCAATACCTTCTTCTCTTCCATCCTGCGGTTAACACGAATTTCCTCTCTCAGTATTTTGCCATCCCTGCTACCTCCCGAATCACGATTTACCTCGCCGACCAGGATGGTTCTCTCTTCCTGCGATCGCTCAAACAATATAGCCCGCCACGAACCTTGCGGCGGGATGAGTACCGGCCTGCAAAAGCCGGAAGCTGCCCGTCAGAGTCACTGATGTACGAATCGCTTAGCATATCTATCCTATCCCTTCCGATTTCGGATGCTCTGCCGGGAGACCATGCTTGCCGCTTGCTTCCCATCTATTCCACCGATCACCTCCCATCCGCTCTGCTCCCATTTCCCCGCCACGCCTCCTCTACAACCCGCAAACTGCCCCGTCTCCTCGACCCCTTGCCGCTTCCGGTTCTAAGGTGGCTTAGGCTGCAATCCATTTGAGGAAGACAGGAAATTGTGGGAATTCTGATGTGCTGTTGTTGACGTTCTTATAAGAAGAAATAAAAGAGGTCATCTTCGTCAATATATTAGCTTTATTAAGATAGCCGGCTTTCTTGAATATGAGAATGTATATTTCTTCACATATATTTAAAATCTAAAATTTGAACTGCTAGTATCGGTACTGTAACTAAATACTTTAAATGTATCCATTAATTGTAATTTAATTTTTTATCTTATTGTGTATTTATTTATAATTTTGTTGTATCTTTCTGTATCTTGTAGACTGACGATGACGGCAAAGCCGTCGAAAGCCGGCTATCTTAATAAAGCTAATATGTTGACGAAGATGACCTCTTTTATTTCTTCTTAGAAGACAAGAAAACTAAAGTGTCACGGCTTCCGTAACACGTTAGCTGGCATGTGAATATATTCAGCGCGTAGGAAGTTTACAGGAGGCCACGTGCATCGATATGATATACAAGTTTCCGACTGAGTACCGTATGAGTACAACTTTTATGCTCGTTTCTGACTTTCTCAGATAAGACAGAGTTTTACTTTTGCCTCCAAGAGTAACGTGAAGAATTTGTTTCCGTCAATTACGATAAATGGTACGACAGTGAAATTTTATACATTCCATGATGAGTTCAACTCAAAAAGTTCAGCTTCTTATTCAACAATAAGAAGCCATTTCTTACGTAAGAGTTGTTATCATACAGCACTTTTTTTGTATTAAATTAATATTTTTGGCAGTTGCTAATTCAAAAACTTCTTTACTATTTGTTTAGTATTAGTTTCCTAATAAATGTTACCTTTTATGCATATTGTGTGTATAATTTCTACTCATATGACCTACAGCGATTTATTTTGGGGCTGAGCTTCATTATACCTAAAACATTTTCGGACAACCTACAAGAAGCAGCCATACCCACTGAATTGAAAACATTCTTCTCACTCTTCATAGCGATCTGATTTTTGGGGTGGCGTGGAGAACGCGCCCGGAACCGCCAAAAGAGGAAACTGTCAAAGTCATTGATGTACGAATCGCTGGCCACATCTATAATTCACCTTCCGCTCTCGTATTCAATGCCTCAACAAACCCACAGCCCTCTTTCGCCCCGCCGCCCCCGCCCCCCCACACTGCAGTGTTGCCGTGACTCCCTCCCACGCGCCACCCCAGCAGGACACGCCCCAACACCCCGCGTGCCCAGGCGATCCAGCTCCCATACCGTGAAAGGGAGGAAGGCATTTGCGCGACCGCCTCTCAACTCAGCAGCATGTCACATGCGTTATCTCACGGCCGGTGCTCTGGGCAGAGGCAGCCGGGGCCGTGAGTGGGGAGGGGTAGCTGCGTAGAGGCGGTGAGACTAAGCGAAGGCGCACAGCCAGCGGGTAATAGCAGAAGGAGTGCAGAGAGTCTCCCAGCCGTGCGGGTTGCGTGCGTGGTTGGCGAGGTGTCAAAAGAGAGATAGAAACGAAACAACACCTAGGACGAGTCATTGAGTGATAGTAAAGCGCGGATAGCAAGCATATGTAGATTCCAAATAAACATATTCCCACCTACCTTGTAATTTACCAGGGAGGATTTCACTTCCCTTTCCAAAGGAAAGGACAATGGTCCTTTCCAAGCAAAGTCCCAGGACAATGGCTCCCCAATTTCCCTATGGACAATGCATCTTCCCCATCATCCCCAACTTCACTATGGACAATGCATTTTACCCTTTCACATTACGAACGCTCATACCATCATCCGCCGTAGGTGTATAAGTATGCTGGATCGCGCTACCGGAACGCGAATATAACGTGACGCACATCTACGCATAGCGTTGGTGAGATCGTTTCGCCAGTCCGAGACTACCATCGTTCCAGGTTGGTACCGAATCTGGTTTCACCGCTCTCTGCATACGAGAGAAGACCTTCCTTAATACCCAAGAGTGCCAGGCATTGCCATGACGAAACCAAAAGCCCAATTGGCAGCTACCCGAGATGTTACATCCGGGGCGGGGGGCAGGGCGACTCCCACCCGTCGCCTCATTGCGGCGAGCCTTCACTAACTATGGGAATCTGGGCACTCGGACAAGAGATTTCAATTCCCCGTCAGGGCTTTCTATGTGGCACCCCGACACGAAGCCTCGCCCGCGGGGAAACGGTAGGGAGTGGCGGGAGCAGCGGGGTCGACCAAGGGCTGCGGGAGCGGAGAGGGCCTGAGGCGGCGGGAGGAGGATTAGCATATAGCGGTTGGGGAGGAGGTGGCAGGGAAAGATGAAGTGTGCGTGGTGCGGGCTGGCAGCGGCAGTGCGAAGATGAGCCACAAGGTAGCGGGATCGCCTTGCACCCACCCGGTGATAGCTGGCGGCTGGGGTGATAGCGGTCGGTTGGGTATCGAAATGAAGAAGGTGGCGGGGACGGGGGTTTCGTGCTTGCGGCAAAGGCAAATGACAGGGTAGTAAGAATGTGTTAGGAATATTGGAATGGTAATGGTAGCAAGATAGAGGAGGGTCGAGGTGAAGGGGAGGATAATAGAGCAGAGGGAAAGAAGTGCACTACAAGGGAGCAAATATTTACTCACTTATTCTTGGCCATACTGCTCATTACTACCTGTATTCATAATTAAATTTAACAGGGCACACGGACGGAGGATACAATGGCGTAGGGTGCAAGGGGGAGGGTTCAAGGGGGAAGATGCAAGGGGTGGGCGCAAGGGGGAGGGTGCAAGGGGGGCAAGGGGTGGTGCAAGGGGAGGTGCAAGGAGGGTGGGTGGAAGGGGGGGGTGCAAGGGCGGAGGGTGCAAAGGCGTAGGGTGCAAGGGCAGTGAGTGCCGGGCAACATTGATGCCGGGGGTTCAGTCATGATATATGGCAGAGCGAGGGGATGGGTCAGCCGGGCAAGTAGGGATGGCAGAGAAGGAATGGCGGGGGAAAATAGGGATGGCACTGAAGGTGCGAATCGGGCCTGTAGCAGTAGAGAGTGACACTGCGGTTGGCCAGCCGAGTAGCCAAGGTTGGCAATTCAGCGAGGGCGGAGGGTAGCGGGTTGTCTTTTGGTGATAGAGGGGTTTCAGCCAGGAATGCGATGGTTGCAGTGTGGAGGGGCAGCTGAACCAACAGGAATGGGACGGCCGCGTAGGAGGAGGTTGGCGGGCGTTAGCCAGGGAAGCCGGGGGCGGGCGAGGGGGGCAATGCCGGAGGCGGGGGCGACGGCTGCCTGCTGCGTCGAACGAGGGAGGGGGAGCGGGAGGGGTAATTGTGTGGCTTCGCAAGCGCCCTCTGGCGTGTCTCCTTAGCAGCGACGCACAGACACGGGTTCGCCTCTCTGCCCGACGCACTCCGCAACGGCCACTCATTACTGCGCAGATCCGATTACGAATCCCTCTGAGGAGACGGGCGGGAATCGTCAGGGCTCTGCAGGTTTCACGTAGGCAGGCGAACGTGCCCCGAGTGTGTAAAGCCAGGCAGAAAAAACGGAAGAGATGCCACACCTCGCACGAAATAATATGAGCTGCGTATAGACACTCATTTCAAGAAGACTTGTTAAAAGATAAACATAATAGTAGAAACATTTGTGAAAAATTACTAAATTGTTGCGAGTTTTCTTGTCTGTCCTGGTGACGCGGCTTCACTCGGACAGCAAGAATTTCGCCGCAGAAGCCTACCACATCACTAAAATTGTAGCCAATAAATTTTTCAGTCCTTGATGTTAACTTGAAAACTTTATTACGGTCTCCTTACCTTTATTACGTTACTCTCCTTAGAACTGGGTAGCGTATTTTACATCGCAGGGATGATTTTCTCACCGTTAAACTATCCTACGTTGTAAAACGTAGTAAAAACGTTGACCTTAGTAGAATATGCCTGTATACTTCGGTGCGGAACAATCCCATTACTTTACTTTACATTTGCTTTACGCTCAATATCTCCTTCCAACTTCAACACAGACATGTAGCACCTAAACGCGAAGTTTAGGTAGATTTGAGCCGCCGCAAGTGATGATAACTCCCTGGTTAGAAAGTACTACAATGCTGTAGCGGTCACGGGAAAATCAACATACAGCTTTCAAGTGATCCAAGTCTTGATTATATATTTCGACCAAAATTCCTTTGTCTATTAAGGATACACAAATAGCAAATTAGTGATAAGGGAAAAAGTGTCTTCATCGGACATGTGCGTTTTGAAATGAGATCGTTGGCTTAAAACTATGGCTTAAAATTATTACTGGTGAGATGACGTAGAAACTGGTTTTATATAGGCAGTTCTTTCTTTCTCTGTCTTAGAAGTGAAAGGCAGTATTTCGTCCTTCTAATCTTACATTTTTCGACACTGAAAAATCCTCAGATATGATTTGTGATTTGCAAACTATGTGTGATTTGCAATGTATCACGCCCTGATTCCAAATATACACCAACAATTTCTCTCGCACATATCCTTTTTGTGATAAGATAATATTTTTGTGATAAGTTCTAATATTGCGAATGTGCGAATTTGCTTCTAAAATAAGTAATTGCTTAGTCAACAATGTAAAATCTTCAGAAAATAAAATATATGCGATATTTACTATGTGACACACCCTGATTCTAAATATGAGTTTAGATTTTTTCTGTCAAGAATAGTTTCTTAGATACAACGGATTTGATGTTGGGGCTGTGCAAATCCCCAACGCCAAAGTTGCTCCTTCACGAAACACTGTAGCTGGGAATGAAATGAATTCTTATTTTGTCCTATAGAAACAGAGAAAGCAGAGACGGAAACAGAGTTTATGAGCCTGGGAAGCAAAGCGTTTTCAGTGTTTCTCCTCTTGATACCAACATAATACTTCCCCCTCCTCTTTAAATAGAGCTGAAATTAATTTTTGTTTGAAGGCGATGGGTGGAGAAATGTGTGAGTACGATGTGCTGAAAACTGTAGAGTATTCCAGTATATCTGTGATAAAACTCAGCACAACAAAAATGAAGGAAGAAATCTTCCGAAATCCTAGAGATTTTAAAGGATCATACGTTCACTCCAACGACGACTTCATAAGAACAAAACGCTTTGACGCAGGGTGTGTGTGAACTTTTTCCAGGGAAAAACAAATCTTCAGACTTTGTAAATGTAATCAAGAGACTTTTTGTAAACATTCAAAAAACTGGGCTGAAGAATGTCACTTAAGTTACACTTTCTACACTCCCATTTATATTTCTTCTCTGATACCCTTGGTGACGTGAATGATGAACAAAATGAGCGTTTCCAACTAGACATTACAACAATGGAGCAGCGCTACCAAAGATTCTGCAGAGATTCCATGATGGCCGATTACTGACTAAAGTTGTAGGAAGATCTTAAAGAAGTTCACAAGAGATCTGAACGTTGGTCACATTTCTGAGCAATATTTACTAAAAAAAATTATATGGAAATGGAATCGGCAGTTTTTAGTGTAATAAATGGATTTGCTAATGTAGAAAACTGGCAAATGATGACGCAAATTTGAATGGAAAATCATTACCTGCTTTCAAATCTGGTTTAGAAAAATATGCTTAAATTTTTGATGAATAAAACAAGGTTCATTAAGTGAACCCTTCACGTATGAATGTCGAACGTATGAACGCCACCCTTCGTATAAATACAAACATAACAAAAAAACAAACGCATTCTAATTTTGTAACCTCAGTATTTGCGTAAATGAATTCATGATCAAACTAACGTTGTTTCACTTTTTCCTACGCACCTAACCCAAACTTTACATATATAACTTATTAACTTAATTAACACGTTTTTTATATCTCTCACTTGTATCTCTGTATTTGAACACGTACGTGAACAAACAAGGTTTAAATAATTGACACGCGATCCTCGGTTACTTTCATTTGTATTTTCTATTTCGTTGAATTTACTGTATCGATAAATAGATATTTGTATCAATACCTGGAATAATTTCGTTTCGCGCTTCATTATTTTTATTATTTCAAACAAATACTGGCACAAACAGTTTATGGTAGAGCGTAGTATTCAATACTCTGAAATATTTCTCGACTTGACGAAAATTCACGAAAAATTCTATTATCCCCGTGAACGATAAGATTTAGGACAAAATTGCAAAATTGCCGATGAATATAATGAAAGCGTTTTTGATGCAACATTTGGTTAAAAAAGAACAATAAAAGCTCAATATTTTCAAACTGGGAAAATATATAATTATATACGAGGATCTGTTATAAGCTTCATGCATATAATTATTTTCACTTTGTAAAGTGTTTCGGAACGATTTGACTCGGATATCGAAGTTGTTTCCTTCGTTTGGATTTTGAGATGCTATGAGAAGAATATTGAGCATACGGCGAGTAGTATTGTCGAATATTATGCATTTAGCCCCGTGCCATTCGGTAGAAAAGAAATATATCCTGGAAACTTATCGTAAATCCTCTACGTTCACTACAATTTTCTTACGTCGTACGGGGATTTAATTCACAAGCAAGAGGCGAGAAGATGGTACCACTACATTAGGCTCACCATTGCAATGAAGAATACGACTGCAACTGGTGCTTTGCATTCCCCAAATCGCCTGCCTCCGTCTCCAAGAAAGCAATATTCACTACATTACAGTTGTTATAGAAATTTTGCAAGGTGATCGCTAGATTGCATGCCGTGTTATTTTCCTCGCAACTTAGTAAAAGGAAGAGCTATATGAGGAATCATCTTCGTTCATCGCCCTTCCACGTTTGTACAATATTTCGACAAAAGGAAGGAGAACAAGACGAGAAGAACAAAGGTTCCTCTAACGTTATGGACGAACGCCTTCTGTAAAGAGATTGCGTACTATGCTGTGTTATTGCAATGGCCAGGTAGAACCAACGCTGTGTTATTTCAACGACCAGGTATACCAAATAGAAAATCTTGCTATTTATGAATCAAATTATAATTGGTGATTAATTGATTTTACGAATATAATTCTGCCAAGTTCTTCCTGCTTCCTCCTTGCCCCTCCCGCAGTACAGATCGGGATGCAACCGAACAATGCCTTTTTGTGGGGCCAAAAGTCAAAGGTTTTCTATTCATTGCTTGACGATTCAGGGCGCGTTAACTGCTAAGGTTATTATTCGCGTAAATGTGAAGCATGTTTTTTGTTAGGGAGGTGACTTCCCCACTAGATGGCGAGATCCGGTGCCGACCTACCGTCGGCGAGATTTTTCCCAACCAGGTATCTCCCACCAAAGCGGCCCCGACACAGCTGGGACAAGCTCTTGTATGGTCCAGACCGGTCCCCCGGCATGTGTGGTAATGTGGTTTATGTTAGTGTAATTGTGTGTGTAAGGGACAAAGATAGGACAAGGAAGAGGAAGGAAAGATCGCGCGCGGTTCGCGGCCAGTTTGTGAAGGTACTGCTCTAGCATTCGTCTGTATTGACCTGAAAAACACGGAGCACTACCAAACAGAGCAGCCAGCTGCTAGAATTATCCTCTAGACAGCGACAGAACTCGACACTATTTATTTACCCAGTATCGGAAATCATGCCATCGCCAGGACTCGAACATAGAACCTCCCGGTTAGAAGCACTGCAGTGAAGTCACTTGCCCCGAGCCTTAAAGATGACTGATCTGAAATGCAAAGGAGGATTCTCAGGTAGGAGAAGGAAAAGACAAAAAGCACCCTAAAAGAGAAAAAAAAGAAGAAAATGAAAAAAAAAAAAAAAAAAATCACAATACACCGAAGAAAATAGAGAATGATAAGTAGGAAAATTAAAAGAATAAAAAAGATGTGAAAGGAGGAAAAGAATAAAATAGAAAAAAGTAGAAATCTCAAGAAAGATAAAAAGAATCATCATTACGCTTACAGGGAGAAAGAGAAAGAAGAAGATATACAAATTGAACGTGGAATAAAAAAGAGCAAGCACGAAAAAAAAAATTTAAAAAAATGAAGAACAAATAGGAAAAGGAAAGGATAGAAGTACGAATGATTGAAAGAAAATGAGGAAAGGAAGCAGGGCAGGGAACTTTGCTTAAAAATCACGCCCACATCAAAGGCTTGACACCGCCTTCCCTTCCGGCTATTTCCCGCGCGGGCGATGACGGTCCCTTCCATCACTTGAGCACCCCTTCCTCCCTCCCCTCCTCCCGGGACCGCACCGAAAAATTGACGAGCGCAGTCCGATAGCCCCCTGGGGAAGTCTACAGTTCACAGTATTTCATTTTCGTCCAGCATCAACTTCCACTTCTGACGTCACGATCGGAGCAGTCACGTTAGGCTTACAAACAACTTTCATGACAAAAAGACTTTAGGTTCAGTTAACTATCACCCAGTACGTTATAGTTTGGGCAATGCTCTGCCTTACGATTTATACAAAATAAACAACTTTTACTTTGTGCTGTTAGGCCAAAAAAGAAGCCAAGTTCGTACGATGGATTTTTTTCACCAATATAGTACATGATATAATTTGATTTGATTTTTTCGTGTTTCCGGGCGCGTCAACTGCTTTGGTCATTAGTCCCGTTAGTGTAGTGCATGTTTTTTCGCGGGAGATGGTGGTGTTCTTTCCCCACTGGCTGGCGAGATCCGGCACCGACCTACCGTCGGCTAGTGGGGTTTCCCCCTAACGAGGACTCTCCCACCAGCGGGGCACCGCCCTAGCCGGAATAAGCCCGGTCTCCCGGAATATGTGGTAGTGTAGTGCATGTTAGTGTAAGTGTGTGTGTAAGGGGAGAGGATAGGACAAGGAAAAGGAAGGACAGATCGCGTGCGGTCCGTGGCCCGTTTGGCAGGGTACTGCTCCGGCATTCACCTGGTGTTGATCGGAGAAACCACGGAAAACTACCGATCAGTGCAGCCGGCCTCTTGAATTCTCCTCCAGACAGCGACTGAATTCGACATAGCTAAAAGCTAGTGTCGAAAATCCTGCCACCGTCCGGACTCGAACCTAGGACCTCCCGGTCAGAGGCGCTGCAGTGACATCAGTTGATGCACTGAGCTACCGCACCCGGTCCAATACAGTACACAAGAGTAAACCACGCACAAGCTCTATCGACCGAATAACCAGAAGATGTACCAAAAATAAACCGGATCACCAATAGCCAGGAGATGTACTAAAAATAAACCGGATCACCTGTGTTCAAAAGCACACCAGTGTCACTCGAAATCACCAATCATTTCTCACCGATAACTCACTCTTCACCGAGGCTGCTTGAACCGCCCGTCGCTCCCGGAGATGGCTGTTTTACACCCCCTCCGGGCTAAAGGTCCGCCGACCAGCCCGGCCTAGGGGCGATGACGCTCCAGGGCGCGCCGACTTGAGCGTGACGGCTGCCCTGCTCCGATCGTGGCGCCCTCCATCGGGCTCCGTCCGCGTTTCTCAGGGGCGCCGTCGCCTCGCCTCTACGTCCATGTGGCGCGCCTTTCAAAGGCACGCGGGCGACCACTACATGTGCAAAGCGTCATTTATCAACCATCATTATGAATAAAAATCCCTCGAAATTCTGGCTGTCCTAAATCGAACTCCTATACATGGACATGCGGCCGCCAGTTGCAACACTGGTTAACATTTCAACAGACGTTCTGACAAGGCTAAACATAACGAGCCTGCGATCGGGACCTGAGAAGAGGTAAATATATATTAAGGAAGGAGCAGAGTGATAAATTGCACGCTTCCTGGGCCTGAATCCAACTTATCCTTTATCCAATTGCCAAAGGGATCACTAGAGTTTCATCTGCATTGTGTCCCAAACAATTTCCCGGAGTTTGGGAACGCGACGCATTTTTTTCTTTAGGTGTAAATGAAAGGGTCGGAAAAATTTGGGACGCTTTCCCGTTGTGCCTGAAATACTTCCACGAAGTGAAGTACATTTGAAAAGAACTATTCAAGCTTGGAACAGTCCCTCATCAGGGAAACTACATTAGTGATGCGAACTCGTGAGAAGACAATGAAGACAATGAAGGCAAAGACAATGACAATGACAAACAAGACTATAATGTTCCTACGGGGTGAATTGCCACGTTAAGTCTCGTTGGGAATCAAATCTTTGAATAAAGAGAGACAAACAACTGCGTGTAAAAGAAACGAGTGCATAAACAAGGAATTTAATTATTTTAAATTGTTTATATACAATCATGCACACAAGCTTTCTGTGCCTCAACGATAAATTAAAATGTATTAACGTAAGAATAATCAAAATAATATTAAACTTCATCGCAAATAGGAAAGTTAGAAAATTATATCGTACGTAATATTTTCACATTTTCACAACAGACAATTAGCGGCTTCACTTCCTATATGCCATTTTTTAAATCAAACAGGACCGATCAAGAACAATATAACAAATCTTTTCACCTTGAATTTAATTTCTTATCAAATTTTACTAAATTCTTTCACCAATTCTTTAGCTTCATTACGTCATAGCCTTAACCATCGGAACAAAGCAAACGAGGTGTTTAAAGGAGAAGAAAACCGCCGATGTGGGGCAAGAAGTTTAGTAGGGAAGAAGTTCATTGTTTCATTTATACAAAAGGAAGCAGGGAAGAGATGCAAGCCTTTTTTTCTGATTATACAAACATTACGTTGCACCAACAAAGAATTCATGAATCATATACAACCTCTTTCATTTGCTCTGACGCAACTACCAATATGCGCGCGAGAACTTTCTGCCTTCACTGCGTGTCATTTATCCCGAGTAACACGTTCTGTCACCGCTTTCAGCTTCCCACCCCTTCCTTTCCTGGCGAACGAGCATGCGGCCGCATCAGAAACAAGCGACGAGCGGTAAGCAATAATCGGAACTGACATTTCAAAGAATTCAAAACCTTTTCCTCTACTCTCAGTAGATCTTTTACGAAATGTACGATGTACAATACTGTACATTATTATAAATATTTCATAAAAGGGCATAATTGAAATGTATTAGAAAAACTATTGCTAGTATTTTTATTTTGTGGCCGTGTTTCATAAGCATGGGGGAAACTGTTCTGGAGTCGCTTTCGACGCTTCTCGATTTCCAGGAAACCCTTGAAGCACATTTCAGGCAATGTACTTTCCACTTGAGTGGTCGAGGTTTGACTTCCGTTCGATGCCAGTTTGATTAAACGAAATTTATGGTGGGAAAATGGGTTCACCTCAAGGTTTCACGTAATCATCCTGTGTCGAGACATATCGTATGTATTAAAACTGTAAAGGGAAATATTTTGGTGCCCCTCCTAATCGGCTACTAGTGAACGGTTTTAAATACGTGAGGTCCCGAATAAAGAGAAAAAATATGAATGGAGGTCCGTATGTTTTTAATAGATCACAGCTTTCCTTTAATAATAAAAAGCTACGAAATTTGCGTTATTGAAAAGGGCGGCTAGAATGGAAACGGGAAGATGGCGTCAAGGCGCAACTTCGCAAGTTTGCAAGTTGGTTGTGCTCACAGAACATCGTGTTGTGTGATCGTTAAAACTATTGTATGTGGTTATCAATTATCAAGACAATACTTGGGTATATTTGCATCACGCGGTTGGCAAAGCAAAGATAATAAGCATCTTAAGTTCAAAGATTGGCTATTTTTAAATGTAAATTTCAGTGAATATGAGTATATGAATAAACGCAATGTCTGCAATCTTCTGACACCTTTGTCCCATTACAAAATTATTTCAGAGATCATAATTATAACATAATTACATTTCGTTTTTGAGCCAAGGTGGACAAGATGTCCTACAGTTGTCCACTTCAACACACATGTCCACATCTAGGTAAATATACATTTTAATTACATTTTCAGAAACGTGTTCAACATTCTGTATATTAATAATAAGGATATCTTGTACCAACATTTTAAACAGTTTATTTCCTGAGTTTCGGAGAATCAGGACGACATCAAAGGATGTTTGCAGTATACCGCATATGCAGTACTTTTTACATTTTTTTTTTTTTTTTTTATTTGAACTGCAATTGGGTATGACCCGGTGGCAGTTAATTAACAATAATTACAATAATAATAATAACACTTAAGATGAACATGAAAAAAAAAATTAAAAAAAATTAAAAAAAAAATCACTAATATTAAGTATTATAACAAATATTTCAACTCGTATGATATATAATAATTATAATTATATGTCGGTGATGCTAAAATTTAATACAAGCTACATAAATATTGGCTAAATTTATTGTTTTTAATTCATTGATCGCGTTCACTACAATTAACTGCACGACACTGCACTGCACAACACTACACTACACTACACTACACTACACTACACTACACTACACTACACTGTTTTTGCTTTGAGTTACACTGACCAGCACTACATCGCACTTCACCGCACTTCACAGCACTTCACCGCACTTCACCGCACTTCACAGCACTTACTCATTTAATGTCTATTACTATCATATTGTTCTAACTTATTTCTAAAACTTCGGACACTTAGAGGAAAGGCTTTGAAAATTGCTGCGGGTAAACTGTTCCAATCTTTAATTGTTCTGTTACAAAAGGAAAATTTCCAAAGATCTGAATTTTGTTTCCTTGTCTCGAATTTTGTGAGTGTGATCGCTTCGGCCGAAATAATTTGGTTTTTCTAGTCTAACCTGAATTTTCCCTTCCAGCTGTTTGACCTACGTATGATTTATAAAGAGCGCAAAGCCTCGCCCTTGTTCTTCTCATTTCTAGAGGTTCTATGCCTTTTTATCGCGTTAGTTCTGTAGGTAAACTTATTCGCTTTTCTCTGTATTCTATCTAGATTTTTCCGGTGCGACTTTCTGTATGGATCCCAACATGCCACCCGTATTCCATGAGAGGCGAACCAGCGAAAAATATGCTAATTCTTTTGCGTTTGCAGAGCTTTTCTTTAGAATTCGCATTACAAAATGCAAAGACTTCCACGTTTTCCTAACTACCTGATTTATATGCTTCTCCACCTAATTTACTATCTATATGAATGCCTAAATACTTGCATGATGAGACTGTTGGGATGATGACCTCACCTAAACGATAGTCTGGTTCCTCATAATTTTGTCCCCGCCCAAACGTTATTGTTTTGCTTTTCGATCCGTTAATTCCCATGTCATTTTTTCAGCTCAATCACGTAAATGTTCTAAATCCTGCTGTAATATTTGTTCGTCAGCGCTACTTTTGATTTTTCGGTATATAACACAATCGTCTGCAAATAAACGCACCTTTGATTGTATGTTAACGTGGAGATCATTTACGTACGCTAAGAAAAGTAATGGCCCTATGACACTTCCTGTGGAACCCTGAAGTAACAATAACCGTAGTCGAAAACTGAGTGCCAATTCGAACTTTTGTTTCCTGTCTCTAAGAAATTCGCTTACCCACTTCACGACTCTAGCATCAATTCCTGAAGTTATAATTTCCTGATAAGTAGGTTATGCGGTACTACGTCGAATGCTTTCGCAAAGTCGATTACGATTGCATCCACCCTCCCACCCGCGTCAACTTCGTCAGCTAGATCTTGCAAAAGAGAAACGATTTGGCTTTCGACGAATATTTACTTCTAAACCCATGCTGTCCGTGAAAAATCCAGTTCGCTTTTTCCCATTCGCGGCGAATGTACCCGGCTATTAAATGCTCCATTATTTTGCATACTACTGATGTGAGCGATACTGGTCTATAATTACAAACTTTCGTTTTATCACCTTTTTGAAAATAGGACCACTATAGCTGTCTTCCAATCGTCTGGTAGACTTGCATTATTGATTGAAACATTGAATAATCTTAACAAATACGGCAATACTGCTCCCCACCGAGTTTAATAAAATCTGTCGAGATGCCGTCTGGTCCGCGTGATTTACCGTTTTTCAGTGATTTTATACGTTTGCGGAGTTCCCATGCATGAAGCTTGAACTGGTTTTCTATTGAAAATAATGAACTTGCTCCTGCGCCCGTTTTGGTTTGAATATTGATACAAAATACGCGTTGAACGCATTTGCTTTCGCTTGGTCGCCGTGCAATGGCGCGTTATCTGCGTCTAGAATTTCCTGAATTTCTTCCTTATTCCCCCGGCGTCTGCGGACATATTTGTAAAAGTCTGACCAATTATTTCTTCCTGTCTCCAAAATATTTCTTAAAATAATTCATGCGCAATTTT
Source organism: Teleogryllus oceanicus (assembly GCA_964035755.1). Lineage (NCBI taxonomy): Eukaryota > Metazoa > Arthropoda > Insecta > Orthoptera > Gryllidae > Teleogryllus > Teleogryllus oceanicus. The sequence continues at coordinate 80,592,004 of CAXIVR010000009.1, forward strand.
CTTTTCTTTTTCTAATTCCCTGTAGAATTTTTTAAAAGTTATCATGTCAGCAATGCTGCGATGTCTCCTATTAAATGCTAGTCTAACTTTTCTCTTTAAACGCCGTACCGCCCCGTTATAATATTCAGGATCAGGATTTCTTTTCAGTATTTTGCAAGGAACGAACGTATCTAAAGCTGTTTCTACGATTGTTTTAAAAGCCCCCCATTGTTCCTCCATACCCCTTCTGTTCTTAGAAAGTAGTCGTATTTTTCCCTTAAGAAACTACGTAAACCTTCGACGTTTGTTTTTCTATATTGCCTGACTATCGTTCCTTTCACCTTAGGTCGCGTAATTACATTTGTTTGTACTTCTACCATCACTGCTTTGTGGTCGCTAATCCCTGAAAGACGTCGCAAGAAAGGAACATTTCTGCAGGGTGAACAAGGAAAATGTCCAAAATTGCGCTCTGCCGCGGGGTTGGTCGACTACCTGCGTTAAACCCTGCTCCCATACTAGTCGATTGACGCGCTTTTGAATTTTCCTGTCGCATACCTCTCCTTTCCAGTTAGCGTCGGGAAAGTTTAGGTCGCCAGCGACAAGAATAGAACGACCGTTTCTGTTTTCCACCCTATCACCGATTTCATCTAAAATTTCATAACCGTCGTTTGGCGGCCTGTAACAAGCAATAATTTCCACGGAATTATCTAGTACGTCAATTACCATTCCTAACATTTCAAAGTTGTTACTAAACCAACTATTCCCAACTATTAACGAGGTCTTGACGCAGAGAAAACGCCCTGCCTCTTGTTTTTCTATCTCTTCGATATAATTTATAACCGTAATGTAAAATTTCAGAATTAGCTACCTCATCTGTTAACCACGATTCTGTCCCTATCACTATATCTGGATCACATGTATCAACTAAGTTCCAAAACTCAATGGTTTTATTAATTATACTTCGACAGTTTACCTGCAATAATCTTAGAAAGCCCTTCCTCACCTGAACATATCTGGTCGCCGCCGTCGTCGCCGCCGTCTCCGCCGCTGCCACGGTCGCCGCCGTCGTCGCCGCCGTCGTCGCCGTCGTCGTCGCCGCCGTCGTCGCCGCCGTCGTCGCCGTCGTCGTGCCGCCGTCGCCGCGTCGCCGCCGTCGCCGCCGTCGCCGCCGTCGCCGCCGTCGCCGCCGTCGCCGCCGCCGTCGTCGCCGCCGCCGCCGCTGTCGCCCCCGCGGTCCCCGCTTTCGCCACCGGCACACACGACACCCCTGAATCGCCCCCCACCAGAGCGAAACCCCCAGCCCCCGCTCCTATCGCCATTGCCCGCCACTCGACCGCAGGGCGCAAGATCAACGGACACTCACAGCGTCAACGGGCGACCGGAGGGGGGTGCAGAACTCAGCAACTCTGGTGTAGAGGCCACTGAGTGCCGCCACGCCCCTCCGGTTGAGGTGGACGCCGTCCCGACCTAGGGCGCTCTCCGAGATCCACCCGTTTGGATCCACAAAGGTGAATCCGAGCGCTTTTGCCACATAGTCCATGTCGCGATTCACCCTAGCGACTTTACGGACCAAACATCCCGGCGGCGAATGACACCACTTAGCACTATGCGGGCGGATGGAAAGCGCTTTTTCGCTGCTACCCCAAGTTCGTAGATCTCGCCCGTTAGGTAGTCAAACGAGCGACATCTCCGAAGGTTGTTAGAGCCTCCGTGAATGATGACAGTGTCCGGTGCTTCCACATCGCTGGCTTCTATTTGCAATTTCAATTGCTCAACGCGGATTCCCGGGAAGCATTTTACCTGTAGGTTTGCGTGACCCACGTGACGCACAATAGAGTCACCGAACACAACACACTTTTTGGGGCCCGACCCCTCACGGTTTTTCTTTGCCGCCCTCACAACAGATGCGTACGTTGCTGATAATGTTGCCGTCGCCGCCGTAGCCACAGCCGGGGCCGGCGGCGCGGCAGCCGGGGCCGGCGCGGCAGCCGGGGCCGGCGAGGTCACCTCAGCTCGCAGGACTGCTGTGGTCGGCTGTGCCACCGTCACTGCCTCTTCCGTTGCGGCCGCTGCTGTCACCTCCATCTCTGTCACCCTTGTTGCTGCCTTCAGATTTTGCAGCTCCCGTTGAGTGGCAGAAAGTTTCGCCGTCACCTTCAGGAATTCCTGTCGGAGACGCGCCAGTTCATCGCGCAGCCCACCCACGCCGTTACAACACTCGACGCACCTCCACGGAACATCTACTGGTGCGCCACGTCGCGTGGACACCGGGCCAGGATTCATCTCGACGCCTCCAATGATTAGCAGCGTTGCTATGACAAGCAACGCAAAGCCGTCTAGAGAAGGAGCAGCAACGCTACCCTTTCCCAGCACGCACGCCACGCGGGCGGCCCAGCCGCCGATGCGGGCCCGGTACGCCTGCAAGTCGCAGCCCATTATCCCTATACCTGGGCGAGAGCGATCCCAAAAACACGTCCGCTCGCTACAACGTCCAGACGCAGACTTGTCTCTAACTTTTCCATATTATTTCCATTTGTGCAATTTAATCACGGTCTGTATAATAAATAAAAAATAAGTAGCTAAAGCTAATACTGTAGCAATGTAGTAAGTGGCTATAGATACCATGTTAGTAAGCTATAGTTATATGAATACTTACTACACAGTAAATAATAATTTCTTGTACCTGTGTATATAGTAGTAGCTATATTTTAAATATGGTTGTTATATAGTAAAAAGCTGTAGTTAATATGCTAGATATGTAGTAAGTATCCATATAGTAAATAATATTTTTTTCTATATTACAGTAAGTAGCTACATAGGATAAATGGTAGTTATATAGTAACTAACAATTTAGAAAGTAATAATGCGTTGTAGCAGTAGCAATATTGTAAATATGGTCGCTATATAGTAAGTAGCTATAAACAAAATAATTCCTCCAATTAGTACGTACGAGCACTTTTCGTTTGTAAGAAGCAGCGAGTCACTTGCTGGATGGAGCATGTTGCGGCGCCACTTTCAGCCTCTCCCCCTCCCCGCTGCCACTGCTCACCGTCACAGACAAGCGACGAGTGGCGAGCGCTAATCGCAGGGGGTGGGGTGGGGGCAAGCGCTCTTCAAAGGCGCCGCCGGCGAGCGGCACCCGCGCCCCGCGGTCATTAGCGCGGCCACCGCCCGCCGCGCCACGAGAGCCGGCGAAAGGGGCGGGCCGTTTAACGCCGCAGCCACCGGGGAAAGCGCAGCTTGCCCTTTATTGATTTGCACGTAACACGCTAAAGAGTGCGGCTTTAAACAGACTTTGTAAGGAAGCGCCCCTCTCAGGTGCAGATCGAGCCGAGCATTTGAAGGGGGCCATCATAGATTTTTTATGTTATTATTTCGCATATTATTTTTGTAGTGTTTGTATATTAAACAATATTATGTTTTAAATAACTACATAATTCTAACGTGAATAAATATTTAAATCAATTTTGTTGGTTAATGAATTGTTAGTGAATCAAGGCGCGCCAACTACTAGGGTTATTAGTCGGTGTAGTGAATGTTTTTCCCGGGAGGTGCCGGTTTTCTTCCCTCGCTGGATGGCGAGATCCGGCGCTAACCTACCGTCAGCTAGCGGGGATTTCCCTAACCAGACATCTCCTACCAGAGGGCACCGCCACTGCCAGGACAAGCTCCGACCGGTCTCCCGGCATGTGAGATAGTGTAAGCCATGTTAGTGTAAGTGTGTGCGTGAAATGGGAGAGGATAGAACAAGGAAGTGGAAGGAAAGATCGCGCGCGGTCCGTGGCCCGTTTGGTAGGGTACTGCTCCGGCATTCGGCTGATGTTGATCGGATAAACCACGGAAAACTACCGATCAGAGCAGCCGGCCGATAGAATTCTCCTCCCGACAGCGACTGAATTCGACCTAGCTGACAAACCAATGTCTAAAATCCTGCCTTCTTTGGTTTCCCTTGACCCGCAGTTTGTCATCTTGTTCATTTTATTGCTCATTACACACATTCATTAACATCAAAAACATGTTTACAAACTATTTTTCCAAATATCGGTATGTACACTGCTAAAGAAGAACAAGAAATGAAAAAAATTAACACTGTAATAAATAAAATTTTTAATTTATTTTTATACAATTATTTTAACAAAATACATTATTACGCACACTGGAATAACATAGAGTAGTATTTAAATAATACTATTCTTTAAAAAATAACTATATAAAAAAAGTTGTAAATCCGTAATTCACCACGCGAATAGAAAATACTTGATAGCAGGCGGCCTCTTCCGTGACACTTAAGTAGCACATAACGTCAGTTGAGTTGCCAAAAGATGCATATCAAGTATGATAATTCATTGGGGGTGAAAAGTATGAGATTAGGCAGAATAACATCATGTGTAATGTGTAATTGTTACTCTATCAAAACTGTTTTATTGTTTTGGGATTTTACGAAATTTCTGTTTACTTAAAAAAGAACGATACCTCTCACATTGCGTTTTGCCATATTATTCAATAAATGTTCAATTCCTCTTATCTAGAAAGAGGAAACAGAAACAGAATGGGAAATTAATACTTCGGCGGATTCGGTGGTATAACGGTCAGCGTACCGGACTGTTGTACCCAACTTTAGGGGTTCAAACCCGATCAAAGCCGTGGATTTTTAAGGGCGAAAAAATCCCTCGTACGCTTTCCTTTGGAGGGGAAGTGAAGCCGGCTGTCCAATGTAGCAGATTTACTGCATGTAAAAGATTCTCAAGCCTAAAAGAAGCCTCTGAGCAAAGTTGAGATCCGCCTGTTTCGTCGCCTAAGATAATACCTCCTTTCTCCGCTAGATGTTGAAAGGAGCATATCGAAATTTGCGTGGTTAGACGGAAGAGTGGGCCTAATGGCGGGAGTCTCGCCAAGTAAAATAAGGCATTAACTAATGTAGATAATTACATCAACACACACGGATTACTAAAGAAGTTCATCTTCATACATCTTGCTGCAGTGCTACGGTCATTCCACCGAATCTCACAAACGCACGTCATAAATAAATTATGTAATAGAATAGAGAACGTGATATAGAATGAATATAATAGATTAAAAGTAAAGAAAATAACCCAATATGTAAATAAAACATTTTCTGTGTAATAGCATCATATTTCGACTTATTTGCCAGCCAACGTCTCTTCCGTATTATTAACATTTTCATTTTTGCTGTACAGCATACAACACGGATTCATTAGTTTATTTCCTAGAATAATAATTCTTGCCCACTTATTAAAACCACTCATGTATTATTAGAAATAGAACGTTACTGATTATTACATTATTTTTTTATAAAATTGCTCATAACATGTATAGGAAACATTCGTAAAATCAATTCTGTACTGCCTCTTATTGAGTCTCTAAAATTAATTTTATTTTTAATTCCAAGCTCCAAGAGCTGAAAGATGCCGTGGCCAACCAGACTGGCCGAAGAACAGCAATATTTTTTAGTATATTCCACATAATTCTTGTGCAAATTAAGATCAATGCAAAAATCGTAAACTTTCGTGACATCACTTGAGAAATACCTATCTAAACAACTTGCTTAAATATAATTTCTTATAGTAATTTCTTATAGTATTTCACGTATAGAGAATTTTGAAAGCACCGCAATTTTGAGTCGGCATCAATCAACGAATACCCGAGAATCTTGCTGAATTGATATGTTCTTAATCAAAATTTCTTAAAATTTTGCATTCATATCATTTAAAGTTATCATAACACACTTAGTCTATGGAATATTTTATTTCTTAACATTCAAAATTAAAAATAATATGCCCAGTACTATCATACTTACTATCAAAAAAGAGAACAATTCTTCTAGTTTAAGCTGAATCTTTGATGATTCAATTGTAAAGATGAATGTTAATCACTAAAAAAGTTTTAAATTGTTAATTTTTTAAAATTTTTTTTTAAAAGTATAAATATTTTTATATTAACTATTTATGGATGAAAATGAATTAATTACGTATAGAGATAATATATTATTTTGATTAAACAGAGAATTGTATTTTGTTTTTGTCATCTCTTTTGACGTAAGATTTTTATATTTTTATAAGAGCTAGAGCTATTTGCGAAAGTCATTGCATGCATGCGTAAAAGAAACATTTGGTGTGAATATAAGGTTGATAACTATGATATTTACGTCGGATACAACAGCACACATCGTCAATAAAATTGCTATTACTCGGTGCAATGTGCCATAAAATGCTATTTCATGACCGATTTAATCCGTCGCCACAGGGTGTTTATAATACACAAAAAATAACGAATGTTTCCCCAGGGTAAATAAATTGTATCCCCACAAAATTTACAATCTGAGTTTTATGTTGCCTCTTGTGATAAACGTTTTCATTCTAAAATAACATATTATCTGCTTTACTCTGGTGTACAATACTGTACTCAGCAATTTTTACAGTAAATTTTACCATTATTTTTTTTAGAGTAATTGGTTTATTTTGAGACTTTTATATCAATATTGTTGTAGATTAAAATATTTCACACGCCCAACGGAAAAAAGTTCTACTATGTAATATGGAGCTCAGCTACGATAATCCAGGATTGTTTATTTAATACCTCTATATGTTTCAGTCACCCAAGTTATTCAATATAGACATACATTTTTGTGCATGAACGAATTTCAGCTATTTGGCCGTGATTACAATTACAGTATACTTTAAAAAAAAACACACATTATTAGACGTTTGGGGGGAAAATTAGCATTTTTATCTCCTACAGTGAAATAGAAATTTATGGTGCTCTGAACATTTTGTGATATCAATAAGTTGTGAAATAAGTTCACACTTAATTTTAAGTGTTTATGACAAAAGAGTTTGCATATAAATCCGAAGATTTCATCGTTCTGTCGTTTGGTATACTATCGGTAGTCCGTCTCTCCAGCTTCGTAGAGGTCTTAAATTCACAAAGGACTCCGGTCTGTTCACCAGTCTTCTCTCCGCAATCTTCCTTTGCCTCGTAAGAGTCGGGAGATGCGATGATGCCGCTAACCCAAGGTACTCCATACCCCAAAACCTCTAGCACCGTACACCATATTGCCGACGACCCTGCACATACCCATACCAAGGTGCAATTATTCAAGGAAAGGAAAGGTAAGGAAACGGAAGGGAAGTGATTTAATTTCTTTCTGTGTGTTTTGCTGGTCGAAAACGTCTTCTTCAGGCTATGCGGACACGCGGTATTTATTCACTTATTTGTTTATAGTAACAAGTTTTACGTATTAGAAATGTAATAATTATTATAATATTATATATTTTTACACTGCGGTGTTAGGTAAAACTTTTTACCCATGTTTGTCTGAACGTGAATGAATAGGTGCAGGTTGGTGTGTATGCGAGGGTTCCTTGGTCTATGTATCTACGTAAATCTACGTATATCTAGTGTATGTATGTATATTTGTGTATTATAAGTTTATTTATCTATTTGTTAGTATATATGTATTTTCATTTGTAGTATAGGAATGTAAATGCCATCTGCATATCTAGGAAATGACAAAGACAATTCGTTTTTATATGGATTCTTTAAATATTTTTATGTTATTTGTAATCGTATTTGTAATTGTAACTGTACTTTCGTATTTCTGCTTTGTGCCACCGGGCAGCATCTGCCTAGTTGTAGAATATATTTACTATCTACTATCATCATCTATCTATCTATCTATCTATCTATCTATCTATCTATCTATCTATCTATCTATCTATCTATCTATCTATCTATCTATCTATCTATCTATCTATCTATCTATCTATCTATCTATCTATCTATCTATCTATCTATCTATCTATCTATCTATCTATCTATCTATCTATCTATCTATCTATCTATCTATCATATCTATCTATCTATCTATCTATCTATCTATCTATCTATCTATCTATCTATCTATCTATCTATCTATCTATCTATCTATCTATCTATCTATCTATCTATCTATCTATCTATCTATCTATCTATCTATCTATCTATCTATCTGTGATCCATTCCCTGTTAGAACTATATTGCGTACGCTGGACTGGGCAGTATTTACATACTTGTATTTAAAATACATATTAAAAAAATACATTTAGGAAATGACAAAGACAATTCGTTTTTATATGGATTCTTTAAATATTTTTATGTTATTTGTAATCGTATTTGTAATTGTAACTGTACTTTCGTATTTCTGCTTTGTGCCACCGGGCAGCATCTGCCTAGTTGTAGAATATATTTCTATCTATCTATCTATCTATCTATCTATCTATCTATCTATCTATCTATCTATCTATCTATCTATCTATCTATCTATCTATCTATCTATCTATCTATCTATCTATCTATCTATCTATCTATACCCCATGTGATCCATTCCCTGTTAGAACTATATTGCGTACGCTGGACTGGGCAGTATTTACATACTTGTATTTAAAATACATATTAAAAAAATACATTTAGGAAATGACAAAGACAATTCGTTTTTATATGGATTCTTTAAATATTTTTATGTTATTTGTAATCGTATTTGTAATTGTAACTGTACTTTCGTATTTCTCTTTGTGCCACCGGGCAGCATCTGCCTAGTTGTAGAATATATTTCTATCTATCTATCTATCTATCTATCTATCTATCTATCTATCTATCTATCTATCTATCTATCTATCTATCTATCTATCTATCTATCTATCTATCTATCTATCTATCTATCTATCTATCTATCTATCTATCTATCTATCTATCTATCTATCTATCTATCTATCTATCTATCTATCTATCATCTATCTATCTATCTATCTATCTATCTATCTATCTATCTATCTATCTATCTATCTACTATCTATCTATCTATCTATCTATCTATCTATCTATCTATCTATCTATCTATCTATCTATCTATCTATCTATCTATCTATCTATCTATCTATCTATCTACCTATCTATCTATCTATCTATCTATCTATCTATCTATACCCCATGTGATCCATTCCCTGTTAGAACTATATTGCGTACGCTGGACTGGGCAGTATTTACATACTTGTATTTAAAATACATATTAAAAAAATACATTTTGTACTAGAAAAACTGTATTTTTGAGCTTTTATTGACATGTATTTAAGTTTTAATACATAAAAGAGATTTAGATAAAAAATAAATACTTTAAATACAGATGAAGATCACGACGATAGTTTCTTTTTGTTTGATTCTGCTAGTGAATGAACCTCATTGAAACAAAAATAAAAGCTTCTCATATCTTGAACTTAAATATCATCATTATTAAACGATAAATCAATATCATTAAAAATTTTGAACAATTATCCGGCAATAAAAAAGCGTTTATTCCTTATAACACTTGTTCATATCCATCAGCGCCAGTTCAAGAACTGTTTCTCTTTGCTGCTTTTATACATCCGCCAAGTAGTGGTACATTTATGATTATTTGTTTGAAAACTTTTTGGAATTTAAATTTTTAAAAAATTTTTTTTAATGTATTGTAATTGACAATTACAATATATTGTAGCAATGAAAACGTTATAATGCAAAATTATTGTATTTACAGTATTTGGAGGATTTTAAGTACGTATGTATTTAACAATTCCAAATCTAATATATTTTTAGTAAGTACTTATTTAAAAAGTATTTTGACTAAGTATTTAAATATTGAATGTAAAGTATTTTTCACAATTCTGCGCGTACGGCTTGCATACTACAACACTTACAGTATAACGGTTCACAACCCTTATGGTCCTCACCCCTTTATTCCAAATCTAAAAGGCCCAATTCTATTCGGCTCTTGTCAAAATGTGTGACAGAGACAAACGTTGAGATCGCATCCCTGATCCCCCGTCATGAATGACCACCATCGCCGCTGAACGCAGAATGCGTGACACCAGAACCTGCATTAGTGAATGAACCTGATCAACTGGTGATAATCATGCCGATGCGATGGGAATCACGAACGCAAGACACGGGAAACCTGCGAACGAGAAACCGCGAACCGGCTATGTTCCCCTCAAGGTACACCAACAACATCCATTCAGAACAGTAGCCTCCTCACGGCGCCTGCGGCGTGTTCAAGACTAAAACAACACCGGGTGAATGGGGGGGAGGAGAGCGCTGGTGGTTGCAAGGAGCGGGGCGTCTTCGTAATGCACCTGCTGGCGAGGGATTAGGGTAATAAGCCCGCGTAAATCCATTACGCAGCCGCAGTTAATTGCAATTCTATTACCGCGGGCACGTATCACGTGCCGCAAAGCCCGCATCCTCCTTCCCGCCCCGCCCCGCCCCGCCACGCCCCGCCCCGCCCCCCCCGCCCCGCCCCGCCCCGCCCCCCTCGCCCACCCCGCCACCCCCCCTGGCCCACCCCCCCCGCACCACCCCGCACCACCCCGCACCATCCACATCCGTCTCCTTGCGCCCAGCTCCACCCTGCTTTACCCACCCCCGCCCTCCTCTCCCTCCGTCCAGCTCCAGCCCGCTTCACGCAGCCCCGCCCTGCCCGCCCCCCCCGCCCCACCCACCTCCGTCTCCCAACGCCCAGCTCCACCCCGCTTCACGCAGCCCCGCCCCGCCCCGCCCCACCCGGCCCCGCCCCACCTCGCCTCACCCCGCCACAGCCCGCCCTGGCCCACTCCATCCCTCGGCCCCGCACCTCCACTCCGTCTCCTTGCGCCCAGCTCCACCCTGCTTTACCCACCCCCGCCCTGCCCCACCCCGCCACAGTTCGCCCTGGCCCACTCCATCCCCCCTCGGCTCCACTCTGTCGCACCCCACCCCGCCCCGCCCCGCTCCACCCACCTCCGTCTCCCAACGCCCAGCTCCACCCCGCTTCACGCAGCCCCGCCCCGCCCCGCCCCACCCGCCCCACCCCGCCACAGCCCGCCCTGGCCCACTCCATCCCTCGGCTCCACTCCACCCCGCACCACCCCGCACCATCCACATCCTCTCCCCCGCCCAGCTCCAGCCCGCTTCACCCGGCCCCGCCCCGCCCCACTTTGCACACCGGTTTCCGCTCTGCCCACCCTCGCCAATCACCCCATCTCGTTCCGTCCAGCTTCACGAACGCTGCGACCCATCCCGCTCAGTTTCACCCTCCGCCCCTGGCCACGCCCCCTTATGCCTCTCTCCGCCTCCTTCGGCAACAACTGATAGCATTGCAGTGCCACTGATCGAGAGGTCTTAGAGCTATACTCCCATCGGTGACAGGATTTTCGACACTACCTAGCCACAATTCAGCTGCTGACTGGAGGGGAATTCTAACGGCCGGCTGCTCTGCTCGGTAGTTTCTTTCATGTTTACTTTGATGTGATCAACACGAGGCGAATACCAGAGTATTACCCCAACGAACGAGCCACAGACCGCGCGAGATCTTTCCTTCCACTTCCTTGACCTATCCTCACCGATTTCTCACACACACATTTACATTCACTACACTATCACACATGTCGTGAGCTTAGAGCTTGTTCCTGAAGGGGCGTTTGCTCGCTGGTGTCAGGGGAATGTCTCCGTAAGCCGACGTAGGTCAGCGCCAGATCTCACCCTCCAGCAGGGGAAGGTTACCGCCCCCTCCCGAGGAAGAAGAACATGCACTACAGATACCGTACTAATGACCTTAGCAGTTGACACGCCCGGAATCACTAATCAATCAGTCTGCCCTGCTTCGTCTCGTGCCGTTTCTCCTTACTTCGCTCCGCCCCACCCCATTGCACCCCGCTTCGTTCGTTTGCCCCATTCCACCTCACCTCTCACCCCGTCACGTCCCGCTCCGCCCCCCCGCTTCTTTCCGAATTTTCCCGGGCCACCCTAATGCCCGCTCCGTGCATCACTCCACCTTCCTCCGTTCGGGTTTACCCTGCACACGCACCATCCCTCCATCTACCTTCACACCGGGAGCGGTAGCTCCGTGCATCAACGGATTGCACTGCAGCGCCTCTGACCGGGAGGTCCTAGGTTCGAGTCCTGACGGCGGCAGGATTTTCGACACCAGATTTTCAGCTAGGACGAAATAAGTCTCTGTCTCGAGGAGAATTCTAACGGCCGGCTGCTCTGATCGGTAGTTTTCCGTGGTTTCTCTGTTCAACACCAGGCGAATGTCGAAGCAGTACCCTACCGAACGGGCCACGAACCGCGCGCGATCTATCCTTCCTCTTCCTTGTCCTCTCCACTTACACACACACATACACACACACACTTACACTAACATGCACTACACTACCACATATTCCGGGCGACCGGTCGGGACTTTACAGCTTGTCCCGTCTGGGGCGGTGCCCCGCTGGTGGGAGAGTCCTGGTTAGGGGGAAACCCCACTAGCCGACGGTAGGTCGGCGCCGGATCTCGCCATCCAGCGGGGAAAGATCACCGCCATCTCCGGAGAAAAAACATGCACTACACTAACGGGACTAATGACCAAAGCAGTTGACGTGCCAAGAAACACGAAGAAATGAATCAATCAATCAATCCATCTACCTTCACCCGTTGCTATTCTGTCGTAGAGCGTTCTTTCTCGACTGTCTTGTAGTGATGCTCTAGGGGGGGGGGGTAGAATGGCTTAGTAGTAGTGGAGCACAAGAGAATCTACTGGGGAAACTGGTCGGCGAACGCCCATCATGAACTTCGTTTATCGGATCATCGAAGATCTGATTTGAGCTTCTAACATCAGCTATACGTACGCCTGAGATGATTTTGACTCTGGTGATGATGCTGATGACAGAATAGGGAATCACAACAATAATATCTGTTATGTAGTTATCTTTGAACCATTATTTTTGTTATGATGTCTTTGTATCATGTAATATATATATATATATATATTATATATATATATATATATATATATATATATATATATATATATATATATGTGTGTGTGTGTGTGTGTGTGTGTGTGTGTGTGTGTATAATACAAAGAAATGAGTCATGACAAGAGGTTACACCGAGCAATAACCACGAGACCTACTTTGGCATCCACACTTACTCTGCTGCTAGGTGTTTATATGTGGTCTTTAGTAAATGTACCAAATGATAGGAGTGAAATATACCCTTGACAATTTCATTGATTTCCTACGGAACGTCTTCGCTCTTTGATTTTTACTCTCAATATTTCTATTTGAAGAAGTGATCATATTAATCAAGAAAAGTAATCTTGTATGACTGTCATCAAAATATATATAATTAGAATTATAATTTTCCCTTTAAGTAAGCTCACAATCTTAAATTACATGGATTATACCTCACAGCAAAATTAAGACTATAGGATTTTTTCGCCAAAATGAGACAGGGTAAAAATTATTAAAGATTCTGAAGATAAGTTAAGCTTTGAAGAAATTAAATTTAATTAGGCAAAATTAATAAATGACAATATTCCAAAAGAAGTAGTAGTAGTTGTGTACTGTATATACACAAACAGACGAAGACAAAGTTTGAAGACATATAGGTGTGTTTTGTTGATGCCTAATTCCATGAGAGCAAAAATTTGTATTTTCTAGAGCCACCACTTATTCAGCTACCTTTTTTTTCACTGTTGTCAACCGTGATTACGACTGAAGGATGTCTTTGTGAATAGGCGAGTGTAGGAGTTATCTCGCATCATGGAGGAGATTTAATCATTTATGCTAAGATATATAACGCTTTTACGGCAGAATTAGTAGCCCTTCACTTTGTGTCATAAAATGTTTGTGTTGATTCCACATAATTTACATTGGATAGATTTATTTCTAATTTTGCCACTAAGTTTGAGAACTTGGTGGCAGAATACACTAACTAAGCATTATAAAACTTAACAACTATACAAAAGTTAACAAAATTTACAAACTTTACAAATTAACATGAACACTTCACCGTGCAAACTTCCATAGCACTCCACCTCACCACACTTCACTTCACTTCACTTCACCTCACATTACCTCACCATACTCCTAATCACCGAGTTTTAATGTGTTTCTTACTCACTCGTTTCCCTCAACTTCACAACACTGCACTACACGCCACTGCACATAATTATCAATAATAATAATAATAATAATAATAATAATAATAATAATATAGTGATTATACAATAATATATAATTCTGTGTGAGTGGCCACATACAAGAAATTAATGTGTCAGACCAAAGGCATATCATAACCACATTCATTGAAATTTGTAGAAATGTATGAAACTTACGATGCTATTTTCACTGACTATTTATTTACAACTTCAAACCGAAAAAAAGTAGTATTTTATTTTTAACAGCCTTCATTTATGGGTATCGCCAAGCAGCGCAAACACTATTAATTTCGTACACGTAGGGCATTGGCGTTAGCTCGTCGTTATGGGAGTGGGTCGAACATTTGCAATTCCACGTCCCATCACGCCATGAATCACAATTACGTTCACACAGGTTTAGTTGCCCGCTCCTCCCCATTAGCGTACGCACACCCTCAGGCAAATTCATGGTTTAAAACCACCGTTTCAACGGGTTATTTCGACAGGGCGAGGAATAAAAAACGTATTTCAGGTGAACACTTCAACAGATTTCACACAACACATACAGCGAAACGTCCGCAAACAAGCATTTACGGTTTTCTCCACCCTCCATAGTTTTGCATGTTTTAATGAAAATCGATAGAACCAGAAAAGCAAAAACATCCAAACCTCGGAACAGGGGAGTACATTTTGATTAAGTTTCGCGAAAACTGCTTCAAAGCGCGTGTATCGATATCTCTCAAACGACAACGAGGCTCGAAGGGATGTAGAAATTTTCAATTTCGTCCTTTCACAATTTTCCCGTGTATCGCGGAGAGAGCACCAAAAGACCTTACCGCGTTTGAAACGCGGGTATTAAACGCACTTTCCGTAATAACAGGGGAGTTAATTTTTGCCGTAAAGAGATGAGACGCAATTTGCTCTTAAATTGCTCATGAATATTGAAGGCTGCGAGCCGCCGCCGTGAGGCGAAGCAGGCAAGTGCTGTCACCGAAGAGGACACCTGTGGGGGGGGGGGTTGAAGGTGACGCGCATCACCTTTCCTTGACGTGATGTTGCTCAAAGTGCCGAGCGCAGTTTTGGGTTTCGCACAGGACTTTCCACTTTGGTTGGCGGAGCAGCCATTGAAAAAATACGATCGCTTTGAAAGAGAAAATAACGCATGCGGAACCTAAACGAATGAAGGGAAAGAGTTTATGGTAAATAGATGTTATCACATTTTTCAATCCCTTGTTTTGTGTTAGATGAAACTAAAATTATCTTACGTTGCAATATGAATTATTATTATTATTATTATTATTATTATTATTATTAATAATATTATTATTATTATTATTAAGAATTTGAATTTACAAAGTTCCGAACAATGCGGCAAGTATTTAAGATGGCACATTTCTGCATTAATTTTAAAAGCCTTGGAGGTATATCAATTTTTTAATATTTTCTTTGACCTGTTTTTCTATAAGGCCATTACTAGTGTAACAAAATTCATTATTGCCTTCTTCCAACCTCACGTTGGTGCGTCTATGTGGTGAGTTAATAGCCTATTCCAGCCTCCCGTTGGTGCGCCACTGTGGCGAATTAATTAACAAGCCTATTCACACCTCGCGTTGTGTTGCTAATGTGACAAATTCCATTTATTCCTCTCGTTGGGATGTCAATCTAATATTTTGACTCCATCCACTATTATTATATACGCTAATATATTGGGCGCCAATGTAACAAAATCGTTTCCTCCCTCTATTAAATACGTTAATAGTCCGTTTGCTAGCTAACTTTTTGTAATTCTGAAGATATGGGGTCGTGGATTTGTGATGGGCCCTGTACAGGGTTCTAAACGTAATACTCGTGCAACGCACGCGTGGGTCAGCGTATAACTACCATCAATCACAACACGCCATTGAAAGGGTTTTATCGATAAACACGATTGTGTTCATCTTGATTTATTCTATCATCACTAACTGATTCTCTGTTGTTAAAACACCAACAATGAACACATAACCAAAAAAAACCTTCAATGGCATAATAAAAAATTCACTTTACATAATAACAGAGATAAAAGATTCACTCTGCAAATTTACAAAAACAATATCTTTCACACCGAATGCGCATTCTGCAATACCAGCTTATTGACTTTTAATTTGTACCAATTTAACATGACTTGATCTTGTACAGAAATGCTTTTTTGCAGCAACCAAAATAAATCAATAGTCTCTTCGCTGTCTGCTGGTTCGGCGTCGCGGCACGCAGAGCAGGTCACGTTCGTCCCCAGCCATCAATTAGCACACCCTCAGTGCGCAATTACCGCAAAGCTCCAGCCACCACATCAGGGATCATTTCACAGCGCGAAGCTTACTCAATTCGGGAAAAGCGCGAAATATTCTGCGTAAACGAAACACAAAGTTCCCGCTGAATGTTTAAAATCACGGCGGGTAGATGCACTATGTCCTTTTACAAAACAAAACTTTGCTTGCACTTCCCTTCAATATTCAGACGAGATCGCGTAAAATTCGTGTTATTAAACAAGATACAAAATGTCCGCCTACTACTGTTTCAGGCCGTGATCACAAAAAAACTATTATCCCGCATTGCCACTATTTACTAATTATGAGCCACTATTTGCCAATACAAATGCACGTTTTTTTATAACGTTCGTGCGCCATTAACAAAAATTAACTGTTTTTCAAACTATAAATTCCGAACAATCATAAAAATGCAGCGTCTAACACGGACCTCCCGTTCACACACTGCTCGAAACTTCCTCTACTTGGGCATTGTTGTCCTCAACTTATATGGTTTTTCCGCCAACAAAAGCAGATCTCCCGCTTAATGCGCCGAACATCATAACGAAAAGTATTTCTTCTTTTCATTTATTAACGTTTACCTGCCTTATCATTGCCTCTATATTATGTCCGAAATTTCTCTGATAATTGTCATATTGTCTTCTTCGCCTCTCAGCGCCTTATTTAAATAAAATATTACAATTCGCCGCTCACCGTCTTATCATGGTGTCACGACAATGTGTCTCTTGTTTCATATCTTTTCTAAATAACAATTTTAACACTTAATTTTGATTTCACCTCCTAGGCGTTCTCCAAAATTGTGACTACGCTCAAAAAATTCTATAATTTTTACTCTTTTATTCTGCCAAATTTTAACCCGATCCCTTCAGGCGCTTTTATCCCTTCTTACTATTTATGAAAAACACTATTCGTAATTTGCTTCTTCTCGGCAACAATGGCGTCTACATGTTCTTTTTTATTAAACTGAGATGCACGATTATAAAAATTGTCGAATTAAGCAAACCCCTGGCCCAATTTTGTTGATTGTTGTTTCAAAAGATTCCTAAAATTGTGCTATATCAAATGTTCACGTTATGCTTCCCATTCCTCCGCGCATTCATTTAATTTAGAAAAAATGTGGCGGCGCTGCCGTCATTTGCCTCTTCGGGTATAATTTATTTCTTTTGTAGGATTTTTTTTCATTTAAAGGAAATACTTATTTGATTGATGATTATAAATCATTACACTGGAGATAATTTTTGGGAGAATGAATATTTGGTCATATTTCCATTAACCTTTTATTTGATAGTCATATCGCTGTAATTCCTTATTTTTTCCGAGAATGCTTTTTGCATTTTCCTGTAGGAAGGGACTGCAACGTCAATAAAAAAAGTAATGTTTGGCATCTTGAGAGTTATCATAATATCTAGACTGTTATGTTCTAGAGTCTTGTGCGTCAAAATTGTGCGATTTGAATTATTATTATTATTATTATTATTATTATTATTATTATTATTATTGCATTATATGCCATTGATTTTAACAGCACGTATCAGTAAAATAGTTCTTAACAAATTTAGCTCAATGCATATGCTCTTCTTATACATGTACACTTTTTAAGCAATCTTTTTATATTTTATACATTTTGGTACAGATTATCCTTTCAAAAAAGGGTTCGTTAATGAGCTGTTTAATAGCAAGTACCTAAATAATCTGGGAGCGCTTTTCGAATTCCAATATAACAAGTCCGCACCTTCGTAGACTGCGGAATTCTAAAATAGAAGTTTGGTAAAGATGGACTTCGTATTCCAACTAGGAGGTTGTATCAAGATTTGTTGCTGCCTGAATTCTAGTTGTTTATTCATCTTTTAAGTAGAAGTCTTCTCTCCATTCCAAGCCGGCACCGAGTCTGCAATGGAAGCGAACGGCATGCAATTCTTCCTTCCTCAGCTACCACCTGTGGGGCTGGACAATGCCTCGTGTCCATTCTTCATAACCACGTGATTGTCTTCCCGTGATCTCAAAAGATCGGACTGTAGGCGGGTATGTGGGTTCCAGACCATGATTCAATTCTGTTGTAGTATAGTAGGAAGAAGAGTATCAATTGCAGAGTTTGGCGTTGAACACTTAGTGCCATGATTGTTAGTCCGTTTAACGTCAATCAATTAACATTGACGTACAGATCAGGGATGGAATTGATACTGTCGCGGGAATATGAATCAGAATGACAACATGACTACCTATGGTTTTGGGAAAATGTCGACTTATTCAATTATTTTTGTGCCGTTTTTTTAAGGCCTCGAAGAGGTCCGTATCATGATTCGTCATCGATATAACACCTCATCCCGAACACAACGGAGAAAATAATGTAAAATTATTTTCACAAATGCAAAGTGGTCTACGGTCACTTGTTCGTTTTGCAACTAATGTTCTTTACTGAATTTGACATGGCTGTGATTGATTGTAGCCCGTAAATATCGTTGAGATTAATCTTGAGGTGTCGAATTCAAACACCCTAAAACATGTAGTGTAAACATCATCAGCAATTCAGATGTAGTCAGGAATCGATATTCTCTTTTATTCCACCTCGTCATTAATTTTAACATTCAGTTCGAATATACACTGCATATATTATCTAATGTTGATAATTGTGTAATTAATTGCAACATTGAAGAATTCAACTCCCTGCTCATTAGGAACGCATAATCTGAATATACTTCGAAGTTCACCTGTTTTTCTTGCACATGCTCGTAAACATGAGAGCGTAAAAAATATTCACTTATTGTGCACTCTAATTTTAGTTGATAAGCTACGTATTGAATACTCCACTCCAAGGTTCGTTATTAATATGATTGGTTGTTTTCTATAACTGAATTGATATCTACTGTGGTCAAACAATTTTGCAACTTAACTTCTTGTCTTCCCGTACTCATTACATATAAAACTTCTACAGACGCTTGCTAAATACTTATCTCTTACACATGTGAGACATAATCCACGTTCCGTTTACCGTAGTTCATTTGTGTTTTGCAAGATCGTAAAAGCTGAAACTGGGTCGTGTTTTTTGGTGGTTAATCTGAAAGATTTCTCAATGATTTTGTTTCGGATACGCAGTTTGTGCTAATAATAAATTCGTCAGTGCTAGTCCCTTTAAATGAATCATAAAAGTTCTCAGTACTAAAGATTTCGCGACAATTGTGGGAAAATCTGCTACATTCAAATGAAATAATTGTGAATTATTTATTAATGAAACACGTCCCATATATCGCTTATACTAATCATAACTACTTATGCTGAACTTTAGATAGACATAAAAATATAGAACAATAAAGATAGATATTAAATTGAACTTAAATAATTACAATACAACACTGCAATATCACTAGCAATAACAATAATTAAGTAATAGTCCTCAACTAAGTACGAGATCAATTCTTTCGCGTAGTGGGGTCGCGCGCACAGGCAGAAGGGATTAGCAACACGAATTTATTTCTTGATGGACGCACAGGGCGAAGGCATCTTCGCGATCATGGACTTATGAATATAGGGAGATGACATGACGTCACAAACGTGAAGCCACCTCCACCATATTGGTGAGTCCATAAAGCTCGTAGCAAGACAAACTTTGTGAGAGTGCTCTGTAGCTTGTAGCTGTGCCCGGGTTCACTTGTGTTGTTTGGCATCGCTTTTAATATTTAAAAGCATTGTCCAGAATAGATAGCTTTTTGTAACAGTTCGTTATAGTTACTTATGTAGCTAATGGCTGTACAAACTGTACGGGGAAAACCGGACATTACTTTCCATTAATAATTTGGAAACGTTTAGAAACTTTGTATGTTATTCCTTAACTTTTGTGAAGTTTTTCTTAAATATTTCATGCAGATTCAACGCGAAGCGCATTGTGGATTAGAGTTGTACGAAGAGACAATTGGCAGCCTAGCAATTACAGCAGGTTATGTTCGGTTCATTTCTAAGTACACGATTTTGATAGAATTGTTTTATGGAGTGTATCTGTCGTACATAGACGGCCTAGAAACACCTATGCCACAAGCAGCTAATGATGTATTTTTAGGCCTATAGTAGCATAAGATATTGGCTTGACAAACGTGTTTTGGACCCACCAATATGGCGGACTGGCTTCACATGCTGAACACGTAAGACTTTGGTAACGGCACCTCCATGCATTCATAGTGGCAGTGCATTCATAACGGCACCTCCATGCATTCACCTCCATGCATTCATAGTGGCAGTGCATTCATAACGGCACCTCCATGCATTCACCTCCATGAATTCATAGTGGCAGTGCATTCATAACGGCACCTCCATGCATTTACCTCCATGCATTCATAGTGGCAGTGCATTCATAACGGCACCTCCATGCATTCATAGCACCATGCTGTCAATCAACTCCACGCACCGCATTTCAGCGCTCATTCTGCAGTGCAGATTCTGTGCTAAAATACGCGCTCTACGTGCTCATCCCCTTTGCCAAATTTCGGGAGCTTACCTACAGAACATTACTTTTATTCCCATAACTGAAATACTGACCGTAATGTAATAGTTTACTTTGTTCCTGCACGTACCCACATGGTATAACAACCGTATCACTTGTTCACCCAGTGGAAGCCTGACAAAACCAAAGCGCCCCGTCGCAAATTAATCTGGTAACGGAGGCAGCATTCTGATAAAATTAGTATTCCACCTTGTTAGGTTTGACTGCGCCCGGCCCGAACGGAGCAACTGAGCGGAAACTCTCGTAATTTCGTTAATTTGCAGGACGGGGTGGGGAGGTCGTCCTGCTGTGAAGCACACGGCTCGCGTCCACCCGCGTAACTTGGTCGGCAGCCGGTATGGAGCACGCTGCGAGGTCGGAGAGGTCACTTGCCGTCGTCGCCGCTGGGGGCAGCACACGAGGGAAACCTTCAGCGGAAAGGCCACAAAATGGTGGGCGGCGCTGTCATGTGAGGTTAGGTTGCATGTAATGCGTTTTAAATTACATTTTATTATATTTGTAACTAAATATTTATTTTGGTAATTTATATTTTATGAAGTAGCAGTGAAATCGATAATTTTCCATTTCAAGGCATTTTATGCATAAAATATTTAATAATTTGATAGAGTAGTTTACGCAATAATAGCATCGTAGTAGCAACATAATACATATCAGCGTACTAAGATTTGAAACATCTGAGAAGTTCTTAGACCACCTACAGGGGACGTTGAGAACTTATTATCAAGTTTTTGAAAATGTCAGCCCTTAAATGTCCTCAGATTTCGAGCATTTGGAACTGATAGTGAAACTTCGGACGAAGAAGTGAAGCATATGGCCCGCGTCCACCAGTGTAACTTGGTGGACACTTTCTCTTTAACCAATACTTTTCGAGAATTGCTGCCGATCTCACTACGGGTCTTCAGCCACAAAATTCAATACCACCCATTTCCCTCCAAATTTTAGACACAATGTTCATTTTCGAAACTTCTTCCTATGAAACCACCAAAATAATCGGTAAACTAAAAAATAAATATTCGTCCGGTTTACATGAATTCCCGGATTCTTTATTAAAGACCTGTGCGTTGGTCATTATACACCCGTTAACGCACGTATTTAATGCATCCTTATGCACCGGAAAGTTTCCATATATTTTGAAAACACCTAAAATTAAATTTTTCTTCAAAAAACATAACAAAAATTAAATTCAAAATTATGGGTCCATTTCTCTTCAATCAGTTTTTCAAAAATATTAGAGAGACTTTTTTTACGTACGAATCTTCATTAACCTTTCTCACTGAACACAACGCGCTTTCAGATTGCCAACATGGATTTAGAAAATCAGAATCAACGGAAAGAGCTATATTTTCTTTTAACGAAGATGTTGCTTCATCATTGGATAAAAACGAAGCAACTATTGGGTTATTTTTATATCTCTGAAAAGCTTTTGACGTCATTGATCATGACATTTTACTTTCAAAATAACCTTCATATGAAATCCGAGATATTGCTCTAGATTGGTACCTTAAACAACAAACTCAGAGAGTTGAAATACCTTACTGGAATGATGGAACATTATGTACACACCTTTCCGACTCTTTGCCAATTGCACGTGGAGTTCCTCAAGGACCGATTTTAGGCCCTATTCTGTTCCTACTTTCCGTAAACGATACGCCCTTGACGATTCGAAAGGGCAGAACAGTCCTCTTTGCGGATGATACGAACATTCTTTGCAATAATGAAACCGTAAATAGTACAATATCAGATGTTTCAAATTGGTTTCGAAATAACAAATTAATAGTAAATGAAAGAAACTGTTTTAATGTAGTTTTCCATTTCAAATAAATCATTCTGTGCTCCATTGAAAATGAACGGTGTACTATTGACTGATGTTAAGGCAACATTTTTTTTAGTTTTTTTAATTCAGTCAAACCTTAAATGGCCCGATTCTGAATTAACGCACGTCTTCAATCTCCTTTGCCCCATTTTTCCCTTCAACATTACCTTGTATTAAACTTTATTTTCAATCTTCATTTTATACTTTATCATTCCCAGCACTTCTCCATTAACATTTTTTTACATTTAAATTTCCCTACCTTAAAAAACTCTACCTTAAAATTTCCGTTGAACAGAAATTTTCCACACGCTGCCCCTTCCCCTCCGTACTTTATCATTACCTTCAACTCTATCCAAAAACGCATTCGTTTTCAGAATAATTTCCACTCTCACTCTTTCTCATTTCACCCCTTTACTTATTCCTCTCCTCCTCTACTTCAGCGGCCACTTCCAACTTCGTCTTTCCTGCCTCACCAATTTTTGTCATTTTTTACTTTATCCTCATCATTTACCCTTCCCACTTGTCTGCCTCTACGTTTGCTTCTCTCCGACGTCCGCCTCCTTTCTTTCTTCACCACCAACCTCCACCCCAGCATCAACATTTTTTTCCTCCACGAACCAATCCCGTCTCGGCCTTCACTCCCCTTCTAATCTTAATATTGCCCTCCATCCAGCATTCATTCCCTTAACTCCAGCACCTTCCCCTCCTCTGCTCTGTCCCGACATTGCCTTCTCCTCCGTATCTTCCTTCTCCCACGCCTAGTACGTTGCTCGCCCCGTCTCCCCCTCCCTCCGCCGCTCCCGAACCTCTTAATGGAGACCTAATTCCATTTCGTCGCTCGCGGCGGATTTTAGCGTGGAACTTTTACTCGACCGGACTCGCGTCCTCCCTCTCAAAGGCGGCTTTGCCGGCGCTGACAGTCACTGCCCGAGGCTGAATTATGAAAATGCCGCTACGAAGTTTTCCCCCCTTCGGCCGTCAACGAATGCTCTAAACAAATTTACTGATTGTGTTAATAGGACGCTGATTGGCTTAAGTGAGCTTTTGCAAAAACTTACTTCAGCCGACGAAACCGGTGTGACAGGAAAATTTCCCTCTGCGATGTTACAGACGGGACCGGGAGTATCCACGGTACATTAACACCCACAAGAGAACATATGACATTTTCTGTTGAATTTGTAGGTAGGATTGATTTTCTAAAAGAAAAGTAACAATGTCCTATTTCTTTAATGAACACAACTGGAAGACCGGACTGATGTGAATAGATTCGAAAGTATTATGCTGCAGTTTTGAGAAATTATAATTAAAAAATAATGGCTAAAATGCATTTAGAATTTTTAATACTTCGCATGATTACCTCTCTGAGTTAAACCGAGTTCTCCTTCAAAGAGATGTGCTTGCATCTACTGAAGCTAAACTTGCATAATATGATAGAAACTTGGATTAATTACAGTTTTTTTCACTGCCTTTGAAGCGTCCCATTTCGCATCGCCCGCTGCCTTTAAGGAAAATATGGTCATAAAATTAAGTATTCTGACCACGATTACTAAACATATGCTCATATATCAATGATATGCGTAATGTAAAGTACGGAATATTTGCACAAATTTAACCAGTTATCTTTGTTACTAATTTCCTCTTCCCGCAGAAATTGAAAGAAACCTATGTCGACCTCCGCCTTTTGAAAGGCCTCAGTGGTTTTGTTAAATAACCAGGGACTCGAGAAAGATCTAGAATCAATCAGTTCCCATTTTGACTAAAAAAGCAAATATTTGTTTGTTATTGTATCGATTCATATCTCGCTTACCCAATGAATTTTCATACTCAGTATGAATTACCCAGTATTTATTGCTCAGCAACACTTGATATTTGGCACGCGACTAAGTATATGTTATTCTCGCGATGCTTTATGGAATAGAAAAATTGTTTATATTGTTGGTATGAAAAAATCTGTTCTATTTTTATATAAACTTTTTGCGGTATTACTGTATTTGAGAAGACATTTAAAATAATTCATTTATTGTGGTATTATTATTATTATTATTGTGTATTATTATTATTATTATTATTATTATTATTATTATTTTTACATTTTGGTATAATAATTCATTTATTGTAGTATTAATATTATTATTATTATTATTATTATTATTATTTAGTAAATACCATTTATTCGCTGAATTAATAATAAATACAATATTAATTACAACACAATGTTAGTAACAATATTAATTATTTACATTATTATTTGGTTAATTCAATTTCTTCTGGATATATTTAATATACGGAACAAAGTTAGATATAATTTGGCGATAATTGCTGCAGATATTATTCGGTTTCCATGTTATTAAGAATGACGTTCTAATCTAATCCTTCGCCTACAGAATTGTGGCTTCCATTGTGTAATTAGTGCTCTAGACGGAAGGATTGCCTGATTCCTTTGTTGGTATCAGGCCGCCATTGTGAAGCAACTGCTGTCACGTGCGCCTGTGATGATACAGCCCGCAATGCAGTGCGGTACGGCGGGTTGCGGCTGCCCGGCGCATCGCCTGCATGCAAATGCTGCTCTTTGCAGTGTTACATTGCGCAACGCACTGTCGGGGTAATAATGGAGTTTATAAAGTATACTTCGAAAATTTCAAGCATGGAAGTTTTAAGTATGATAATCAAAGAGGGAAGTTTATTGAAAAAAGAATTCCTGATACTTAACTGAATACTTTGAATGTTTCCGATGCATTTTTGATATTTTCTGGATTTACACAATTTTTACTTTGATGCATACTACATATGTAGTATAGATATTTTTTAATGCTGGAGCGAAAATAATTTTTTTTTGGCAGAAATATTCGTACTTTTGGTCTCTAATACCAAAAAGCGAATAATCCTGGCTTATGTACGTAGTTAATCACTTCCTCTAATATGTTTTGTTGTCAGAATTCGCGTTTTGCATGTCCGTGAAATCGAACAAGTGGTTTGCGGCAAAAAGACTGACCCTGTATCCTTCTGTCCGTGTCTACGTCTGACTGTTCGTCTTCTATACGCCCGTCTGCCAGTCCATCCGTCTGGCTCTGAACAACATTAGTGGCTAAACCGTAAGTAAGATTTTCTTCCAAATTAATATTCTTGGATCAATCTGGTTAAAGTCGTGGTACCTTCAATTTGAAATGAGTTTTGGGAGGTTACTTTACATTAAGCATTTTTACTTTTTTAAAAAAAATATCAATGTTTTGGAGTTTTTGAAAATGTAACAGGTACGTTTTTAAAATCTATACAGGTCCGGTTGTCGTTGAACCCTCCAAAGTTTTAAAAATTTGAAGTTACTTCAGCTCCTTCCTTCAAATACAGTATTGAAAATATTTTTCTTATCAATGAAATCTTATTTTAAATATTAGGTTTCTAAATAAGGTTTTGTGCAGTTTTATGAAAATATGAGTAGTTTTCAGATATTTGCGTAAAATATCGGTAAAAATTAGTTGCGTAAAATTAATAGAAAAGTTTTAAAAAATTATACAATGCACAAACAAATATTACTTGCGTAAAAATTAAAATAAAAATATTCTCAAAACGGGCTTCAAATTTGGTCTATAAGTAATGTAATTTTTAGATGTATCTCTCTCGTGATTAATATTTATATTAATGGTGCGTTTGTACGTTACTGTATTTGTGAGTACAATTGCTTGGAACGATGACGACGTTAAAAAAAACAAATATTATCTTAGAAAATGATCACAAAACGCATTTTCAAGAACTCTCAAACGACATTCTCTCAAAACCGGTACCAAACGTTTGGTACGGATAGTTCCACGGATAATAATAGATAAACCATAGAAAATAGTAATGCATGAATAAGATAAGAATAAGAATAAGAATAAGAAGGTGTAATACGAACTCAATCCTGAATTGGATATCAACATAAAGAATGCATTGCATTGCAGAGCAAGGAAACGCGAGCCAACAAAATCTGTGAAAATATAATATGAATCTAAAACAAGAAACTTTGTAAGGCGACAAGGAAAAAAATCAAGAATGTCAAAAAATACATTGTTTCTCACTTCATAACTTACATTTACAAATGAGATAACAGCAAAATCTATTGTAGGGTTAGAAGGTTTTTTGTGTTATCTACTAGTAATTTCTAATTCATTATTGTTTAACTTTATCATGGCTCTGAGTAAATGCGTCTTTTCCATTAGTACATGATGTTGAAATCTAAAATTGGCCTGGCCGGGTGGTTGTTGCATTCTATATTTTTTTTAATGATTCATGAATGTATTTGAGATTTTTTGTTAACATTTGATACATATTGCTAAATAAATATCTCTCAAAATGTATATTTCGGACACACCTTTAGAGTTTTGCAGAGTCAGTACTGTTTGTTTGTTTTTAAAATTATCTTAAATATATTATTTTGTTGCTCAATGATAAAGAGCGCGCACACATCCTTTATTTTCCCTGGTTTTCTCCGGTCGCTTAAGGCAAATGCTGGGACGTTGTATTCTTGTCCCGTTTGTGAGCCCAGGGGCATGACATCTGTAAGTTGTATTATTTACTTAGTACTAAGTATTATTATTTACTTGTTTTTATTTACTAAATGTATCTCTGAAATCAATTCTTATCTATAAATTTATGTATTACGAGATTAGGCGGAAGAGCGGGCCTGATAGCCCGAGTCTCACCACATAAATAAAGTCATTATTATTATTTATTATTATTTTAACAGCAAACAAACGCATTAACAAAATGAGTGAATGTATGTAATCAGCACTGGCCAAGTAGTTGCTGTCAAAGCGGCCCCTCCTGATAGTAACCTCTCTGCAGAAGAGACGGGAGTGCTTACGCGGTGTATGTGCTTCGAAACGCTCCATTATGTAAGTCATGCGCTCACAATAGCCCACTGGCGAAGCAGGAGCCCTCCAACTTGCCCTGTGCTTCACAACACGCGCTCTTTCCAGGAAGCCCGGAGGGGAAGTAAAGTGGTTGGAACGAGAGGAGGGGAAGGAGTGAACGTGGCAAAGGAGAGCATCGCAAGTTTATTTTGTGTTAACTCGGTCACTGCTACGCATTTGCATCGACCGAGCGCTGGTGCGTCATCCGTAGCGAGACGGGCTTTGCATCTGCTGATTTCTGATCCAAACACGAGATTCTTTGCGGAGCAGGGAAGATACTAGGTGTCATTTTAATGATTAACGTAAAGAAAACTAAGTTAGTTGCAATGCGCGACATAACGAAATGTTTCCTTACTTAGTGTTACGAAATGCCTAATCCGAATATGTAGTGAATACTAAACGTGATGATGGTGACAACTCTTCGTTCCAAATGAAAGAACCCCAAATATATTGCCTTCACACGTGACTAGATAGAGATACAAACCCACTAACCTATTTTCTATAAATGTTTTGAAGATAATTTTTGTCAATATTACTCAACTACTGACATTAAAAAAAGGGTATAATACTAAAAGATATAAAATTAAGGAATGAATTGAATTGAGATAGAAATATCTAGCTTTAATGCTGGATGTGTAAGTCAGGTTAAAATATATTTTCATTTTTGCAAATTCCGAAATATTAAAGGTTGCAATAAAAGTATGACTATCCGCTCCGTCTGACTATAATTACTTCAATTTATGCATTTTCCTCTTTACGAACAATTTTTAAAATAAAATATACCGGTCTCCATATATTGTTGAAAATATCCCTGAATTAATCAAAAGTACCTCCAAATCCAAATCTGAAAATATCTTTTAGATCCCTGGAATAGCATAAATAGATCTTTCTCCTGATATTTTCCAAGTTTGAGCCAGAAGCTTCTAATCTGACAATTATTCGTGACACATTCTACCATCCTTTCAGACATCCAGGTTTTTACACAAACTGCGTGTATCTCCTCGGCACCAGCCCTAATATCAACCATCTTTTAATGAACCCTAATACTGACGCAAAGCTATAGCACAAAAGAAATTAAACACAGGTTTTAGGACCGCAAATTTGAAATCGTTTTGTGGAGGTTGCTCAATATTAAAGCACGTCTTCTCTATGTTAAAGTGTTGGGAGGAAAAGTGAAAATTATTTTTTACAATCATTACATTTTAGAATATGTGTTGAACATTGACATATTCTAAATGAATGCCTGTTCTTTTATTAAGTTCTTAATTAAGTTCTTTGCATTTAATGGAAAACAACAGCCAGCGATCGATCGTCTCTGTGACACACAGCAATGGACGCTTGAGCACCTTTAACAACCGGTCGCCTCTGGTCGAGTGCTGGCGACTGACCGTTGAGAAAAGCGTTTGCTTCCTTCACTGTAGGCGCCATGGCGTGGAGTCAATTTTCCGGCTTTCACGTCAGGGGCTACTTTTACAAATTTTGCCGTTCACAACATAGTTAGTGGGCGTTGCGGTAGTGTTTATTAAATAGAACACTGATAAGTGAAGGTAGTTTGTATATCCGTCTAAATGAACTCCTGAGGCTTCTAGAATGTTAGCACGAAACCATTTTCTTGGATAGTTTAATACAATTTATTCTGGACATCAACAACAAGATCAAACAAAAGACTGAGATTAGTGAAAGATTGACGGAAGAGTTTAAGGCAAATAGAAAAATTTTCATTTGTGTAAAATTGTGTAATTAAGTGTAATCTCATATTGTGTAATCTACTTTTGTGTGGTTTCAATTTCTTTTGTGTAACTTTATGCAATTTCATTTTACATAATATTGTGTGTAAATATGTGAGCCAACTTTCACCCTGCTGAAGCAGGAGGCCTTTGCCCTTAAAGAGATTTTGCAGACTCAATAATAACAATAATAATAATAATAATAATAATAATAATAATAATAATAATAATAATAATTCTCGACATATGGTATTTAGGGATGCTACAGTAGTTATGTTGATACATAGATAAAAAATTAGCAGGGAACTGTTTGTAGTACAAATGTGAATACAGTAATAATAGAAGCGAAAGGGCGTGTCTGCATCACACATACACAAGTGCCACCATTCTCACGATCGTCATGCAAACAGCAACATTTCTGCGTTTCTGTCGTCTGCAATATACATCGAGTTACTCTGTGAGTAAATATCTTAAAATTCAAAGAAGCATGGCGGGGTTTGAGTGGAAAACACAACATCAAAGTTTCACTACACCAAGGGTTGAAATCTCATTTCTTCATTTCTGTCCTTCATTTCAAAATAATATTATTTACTGACAACTATGAAATATTAAACCGATACCGCTCTTCATTAGGGTTATACGTCTATCATTATATAAGTCAACGTACGAAACTAAGCTTGACTGACTGATTAGCAACTTTGATTTTCACGTCAGCTGCAAGGTCAAGGTCGCATAAGTTTTGCTCACGATTTTAATCCGAGTGTTGACCACGATCTTTTCTTACCGGCTATGTCTTCATCGCCCCATGCGGAACAAGCTCGAAGTTCCCGATCCGCGTGGTTCTGTAATGCATGCACGCGCAAGTGGTGAGCATAGGATAAGGAAGATGAAGGCAATACCGCGTGCGGTTCGTAGTCCATTTGTTAGGGTACTTCTTCGACATTCACCTGGTGATGATCGGAGACACCACGGAAAACTGTCAATTAGAGCAGCCGGAGGGCTTCTAGGATTCTCCATCCAACGGCGGCTGATTTTGGCCCAGCTAAGTAGCTAGTGTCGAAAATCCTGCATAATTCGGGACTTGAACCCTTGTCTCTTTTCGTCAAAGGCACTGCAGTGAGATCAATCGATGCTCTGAGCCACCTAATATAATATACACTGAAAATCCCTGGGTGGGCAACGGCCTCTCCTTACGGAGGATTGCTCTCTGTAACATTCCCACAACTGAGCAACAATCACTTCTCCACCATTACCTACACCAGACACATCATTTTCCTACACACTATTTACACTAGGTCCTTTAACGAGTTCTCAATGTTACACTTCCGTCTCGAGATCACTGTTATACCGCACTCCACTCACTCTTGCGCAACTATAGAACTGATAGTATGGACACACGTTCAAGACACTTCCATTCTTCACTGTTTCGCGCTGTTCTCGACCGCAGATTGCCCGCAACTTCCCTTATCTCATCGGCCCATCTTCTTCTTGGTCTTCATTTTTGTCTTTTTCCAATTCTCGGGTCCAATAGCGTAGTAATGTAATTATTACTACATTACTATGCATTACACCTAATATGCCCATGTAAATAAAAATAACGAATACACTAAATAACATTTGCTGAACTGTCAAAAGGTTTGTCGAATTGGTACAAATGTTGGTTCTTACATCTCATTTTCCCGAATTTTTCCACTCTTTTTAAACGTATATGTAAAATGAATATACTGAATACGAATGAGTTTAATGAATATATAAAATAAATTAGTTGGTTCAAAATATCAAAAATAAATACATCGGTTCGCAGCCAACGAGCATTTAATAAAACAAAAATTTTTCTCTTATATTTTAACTACGTCGAAGGGAATCAAGCCGAAAAGGAAAAGCAATACAGCAACTTTTTCTTTAACTTGGGAAAACAATTTACTTCAAGTCTCGAAAATACGATTTTTATTTTTGGTGTATGATACGTTCATTATCATTATGTTACTTCGATCTCTTTACTACCTTTGCCGGCAAATTTAGATTTGAGAAGTCAATAAATAACCCAGACATTTGGGGAATTTAGAGAGAGAATAATGTACATCAAATTACAATAAAAACAGAGAAGGGTTTTACACAATTCATCAAACTAAAATCATCTTAAAATTAGAAAACATAATAAAGACAGCAAAATTGTACAGGAGATCTACTTAAAATTATAACTCATTCAGTGCGGAAACAAGAACAATTGAAAACGTACGAAAAAACAAATTGCCGGGAATTGCTGCCGGCTCCGCGCCCTATATCTCTGCAATTCCATTCAACGCGATGCGCCGCGTCGCACGAACGAATTACTGCGTCGTTCCGAGAACGAATCTCAAGCTGTTTGGCTCCCAGCCACAATGCGCGCGGGGAGGCGACGCAGGCGAAGCAGGAGGCCGTTTAATTGCGTGTCGAATGCGCCTTCTCAGAACCCTGGGTTGCTCGCTCATGTTGACAGCGTTTGCTTCGCTAAATGTACGCAGGTCTCGGGCAATGCGAGATTATTCCCTACATAAATTGTTTGATTCAATTAAACCTCGTATATTTTCACTTTATCGTGTATGTAATGTATATAAAGTGATGTAATTGTGAAAAAAATCGTTTGGGAGTTAGAATGTTTTGGGATTTTCTCATACCAAAAATCTGTTTCATTTTTTATTACGTCTATATCTTCAATTGGGAACAATACTAGTTTCTTAATTGTAGAAATTCTTTGTAGTTTCACGCATAGATAGTATTGTAATTCCGTAGAAAAACGGCATCTTTTCGTTCCTGGCTTCTTGTTTCCGCAAAAGTGGATTTTCTTTTTTCTATGCGTAGTAAGGTACATTTTCTTACAGATTGTGTAGTCACAATCCCCGTTTTGTAAGTCATTGACACCGAAAAATAGAATTATTCTACCCCTTACAAACACTTGCACTTACATGCACTATATTACCACACCGGTCGGAAGCTTAAACATGCACCACACTTACGGGACTAATGACGTTATCAGTTGACGTGTCCTATTCAACCAACCCACCAAAATCTCCATCCAAACTCCTCCACAACTGGAGCACAACGACCAGTTGCATTACTGGGGTTTGCGACTTTTTTATTTGTAAAATGACGGCCGGCACGTTAGTGCAAAATTTCACTGATAATTTCTCTACTCGGGTACCGAAAGGATATTTTTCGAGACATAGTGTGGCCCACGGAAAATTGCGTGTGGGACGTTCAATGTCGATTTTTTCGTGCTGCAGGCTCGGAATCTTTTTCGCGTCGAATGTGACAGTCTCCAGCATATCTCCCAAAGCGTGCAGCCCTTTCTTCTTCCGTACCGTTAACGTTGGTTTTGCGGCCTCAAACGTCGGTGTATTTCGCGCGACGTCTGTGACCCAACTCCTCTTACAGGCTACACACCCGGCCTCGCAGGTGTCTAGAATGTTTGATGTGCAAATGTTCGGTAACTGCATCAGGGAATTTTTTTAAGTTTTGCGACATTTTATCTCTATCTCTTAATTAAATTTTCTGGAATTTGAGACAGACTGAAAGAGAAGGTCAGATTCCATCCTCCCGGAGTAGTACTCACCGAACTCTTGGTTGTGTTTAATCTACTCGATTTATTATTTCGTGTTTCCGGGCGCGTCAACTGATTTAGTCATTAGTCCCGTAAGTGTAGTGCATGTTTCCACTTGGTTGATGACGGTGGTATTCCCCCGCTGAATGGTGAGATCAGGCTCCGACCTACACATCGGCTAACGAGGTTCCCAACCACGTCCCGCCAGACCTATTCTCCAACCAGATATGTCCCACAAGCAGGGCACCTCACTAGCCGCGTCACTAACCTCCTGCTCTGTCTTTCGACATGTGGGGTTGTGTAGTGTGTGTAAGCAGGGATGAGGTTAAGACACGGAAGAGGAAGGAAATATCTCTCTATGTCTGTGTCCCGTTTGTTAGGGTATTGATACGGCATCCTCCGGATGTTGATCTAAAAATCAGAGGGAAACTTGCGATCACAGCCACCGGTCGCCGAATTTCCCTCCAGAAAGCGGTTCAACTCGGTATAGCTACCTCGCTAGAGTCAAAAATCCTTCCTCCAGAACTCTAGTGCCTCCCGGCCGTCAAACCCCAGAACCTCCCATTCGAGGCTCTGTGGCCACATCATTTGATATCCTGAACCACCTCTGTTGGAGTCAGCGGTAGCGGTTGCTCAGTGCATCAACTGATGTCACTGCAGCGCCTCTGACCGGGAGGTCCTAGGTTCGAGTCCTGACGGCGGCAGGATTTTCAACACTAGCTTTTCAGCTAGGTCGAATTCAGCTGCTGTCTGGAGGAGAATTATAGAATACCAAAGGGGCCATGGACCGCGCGCGATCTTTCCTTCCTCTTCCTTGTCCTCTCTTCTCCCCTTGCACACGCACTTACACTAACATGCACTACACTACCACATATGCCGGGAGGCCGGTTGGGAGCTTAGAACTTGTCCCGGCTGGGGCGGTGCCCCGCTGGTGGGAGAGTCCTGGTTAGGGGGAAACCCCACTAGCCGACGGTAGGTCGGCGCCGGAACTCGCCATGCAGCGGGGAAGATCACCGCGCATACCTCGAGAAAAATCATGCACTACACTAACGGGGCTAATGACCAAATCAGTTGACGTGCCCGGAAACACGAAAAAAATCAAATCAAATCGGAACGGGGTGGGCAGAAGGATGGAACAAGGTGACGAAAGAAAATTAGAGAAGGGCGATGTGGAACGGGTGAAGTAAGCACACAGTCACGTGGTCCAGTAAACTGAGAGACAGAGTTGAAAGGTGTGGAAGGATAGCATCACTAAAATAGTGTAATAAGTGTTTGAAAAAACAGGATAAAAGAATCAGTACATTAAAGCCAGAGTCAGAGGATGCCAAGGGGAGGTCCACAGAGAAGGAGGGGAGGAACAGGCTAGGAAAGAGAACAGCTAAGATAGAAGAAGAGACAGCCAGAGGAACACGAAAAGGATCAATGAAATATAATAGATGGTTAATGGAAGGAGATAACCGGGTGAAAGGAAGGAGGGTCGTAAACATCTGAAAAACAGTGAAGGTGTGTGAAGAGAAATACAGAGAAAGGGAGAGAAACATCAGGGGAAGGAAAGGGAGAATCAGATGATGGAATGTTTCGCACACAAATTTTGCTTGTTGTGGGTTTCTATTTCCTGCCACAATTCCAGAAGTCATAGAGTCAAGGTTCTTGAAACTTTTGGGTAATGACAATTTTACATCATCTACAAATAACGTGTGCCTTCAGTTGGATACTCGAAATATATAATTTTAACAGTATTTTTGGATACAATTGCTTTTTTATTGACAATGTACGTAATAACTACGTCGGGAACACTTTTGTGGTAGCCAAACTAATACGTGTATCATTTACTCATCTGAAACATGACTAGCCAATTCAGTAAATATTAAAATTAAGATTTAACTACTGGCGTCGGGTCAATTTCACCCAAAGGCATTTTCTCTTTTTATTTCCCTAATCACGGCGAGCTACCGATAACGCGGGTTCCATGTAATCTCTTCTTATGACGTTCCTATTCAGAGCGTGCAATGAAAAATGCCTTTGACATACGTTTCTCTGGATTGCCCTTTCTGACGGATGTGTTGTTGCAGCGGATTTACATACGGCAGATACCAGTCAAGGCAATAACTCCGTCTTCACGACTCATTTTGGTGTAGAATTCTTTAGTGGTGAATCAAACTCCCGGAGGGTGAAGGCACAATTGACAATTTTTGTAACATTTCGTAAGAACCAACCGGACACTTCCCTGAAATTCTTGGCATGAAGCAAAAGGCTGTAAACTCAAGCCTCTCTGGCCTTACAAAGGAGGTAAAAATGACATCTAATATACCAGACATATCACAATCTGTAGTTATTTCTACTATTCATGGGCCAGAAGAATGCACAAGCCCTGGGCAGAAGCTAGAAATAGTACCTTTTTCGAAATTGTGCGAAAGTTGGTGTGGATAGTTGCGATCAGCTGTATACGGGTAGTATTTATTTTATTTATTTTTTATTTATTTTACGTCAAAAAACAGTTAAAAACTGCGTATGACGTGCTATGGGGAAAAGTGAATTGTGTGCACATTTTCAAAATTCTGTGATCCCTACACTAAGTCATATACTACTTAAATTTTGAATTTTTGAAAGGGAGAAAATAAACAAAAACTCCCATGTAATAAAATCTATTTTCAAAGATAAATAAGCATTTTGGCTCTTATTACGTCCTGCCGCGACAACATGGAAACGATAATTTGAATAATTGTATTTCCCACTGAATTCTAGAAGACGTGCAGAGAAAATGAAGTTACATTTATGTCCAGAAGCAAAACAAGGGGCCATCTCAGCATTTGCTCAATGGATCAGGGAAACTGGACGAAAAACCTGATCGAGATGGGGGTCATTGACCCGGAAGCTGTAGTAAATACAGTAGAGGCAAAAGGTGTCAATAACTATACTTTTTGATTACATGAACGTGACGATTTGTTATTGTTTCGAGTACTCCTACATTACATTTACCATTAAATATACACACGTTTCACAAAAATCTTACAAAAGACATTATATTTTTGAATCAGAATGGTCGAAAAACCCGACGCCAGTGTAATTATTATAGATAGATCTAACGCCTATAGTTAAGGATTAAACATATATGTTCCCTCATCAGTATTAAAGTTAACTCTTTTCTTTATGCACAATGCAATTGTAAAATGAACAACTCGATCCTCAGGTGCTGAGCATGGATGAAATCGGTTTCATGACAATAGATCATTAAATCTCATATATAGATTTCCAACTTATTCTAGAGACCCTTCAATGTACCTAGATCACAATGACTACTATAGTGTGGTATTTGTAAAGCAATTGATTGCAGTCTCGTGATTGACAATGTACATAATGGAGAGAAACATAATGTGGATAATACAGAGGTAACATAAGGCTTAATATCATCCAGTGTAGAACAGGATATTGGAAATTAACCCCCTATTCAAACGTACGCAAACAAAATTTCATTTCATGATTATCACAACCATATACTAGAAGGCCATTCAAATATAAGCTCACATCATAAAGAAGATTGATCAATTGAATTCGTAACGCTTGTTAATTTGCTTTTAATATATAAATGCTAATTGCAATTGTTCTAGAACAGTAGGTATGCAATTATTGAATACCAGGATTTTTGTCCACTCTGTTTTATCACAAACTAACCTATTTTGAAGCATTTAATTAGTAGGTTACCCATTTGTACTATATTGCAATTGACATGATTTGCATTAACATGACAAATTCAGAGATTCTTTGTGGGAAGAATCATGTGTTCAGAGATTGAATCATCAATCTCTTGTTATATCCGAACGATTTTTAGGACACTTTACCTTCATAACACTAGTTACCTCCTTGGAAACATTATTCACAACCTTTCTCTTTAAACAATTTGTGACAAGTAATCATGAATGAAAAATCTCTTTCCCTGGCATGTAATGCAGCTTCTAGAAAGCTCTGTGGGTTGCGAAGGGTAACTAATAGGAACGGCTTAGATGACTTGCAAGCGCAACAAACTGCGCAAACAAATAGACTATGTCAGACAGAAATATCTCGAGAGCCAGCAAGAAAAGACGTTATTCGGTCTGTGAAAAACGTGCAACGATTTCGTATGCTGTTTCAATTCGGCCCGTTGGCAGGCAACGTTTTTCTTTCATGAAAAGTTTCAACATTCATTAAATATTTACGTTAACAAAATAGAACATAAATTTTAGTCAGGGAAAATTACTCGTATGAGAATTCAGTGGATATAGATTGTTTACAAGTCTTTCAAAAAACAAGTTCTATAATGAAAATCTGATCATCAAGACTGTAAATTCCATTATCTTCATACGTCAACAACTATGCATTTTACAATCATCAATTGTTAACAATAAAATTGTTCCATCCTAGTGTCAATCATTTATATAATTGTAGTAGCATCATGGTATTGATTGGTTAGATAATGAAATTTGCTAGAAGCAAAAAACTAATAAAAGTGATTTTCAAACCTGAAAATAAAATTCTTAATTTCAAATTTTGTATACTGTGTTACGAGGAATGTAATTATTTCATTATATTATGTATTTTTATACAAGTAATGAAATGTCTTATTTTTTAAGTAATATTTACATTTATTTACGTAAAATGCGACATTATTATCATTAAATGTAATTTATTGACATACGATTTTGAAATTCAACTGTTTATACAAAATGAAAGAGCTCTGATTAAATTCAACTAATTGTAGTCAATATATACTACTAACAGTAGGTTGTCAATGTAGTACTTTCTCTTTAAATGGGTTTGAAACAGACGAAAATGCTTTTCAGAAATCGCAAGAGCACACGAGTTACAAAGAGGACGACACATTAATAATTAATATGATACACACTGGTCGTTAAAACTCTGGCAGGCATGGCATGGGCTTTAACGCTTTTAGGCGTCTGTATCTATGAAATACACATTTTAAAATTTTAAAAGACATGAATTATAATATTTTTAATGAGTGTACTTCCTCTTTAACTTCCCCGCGAGAGAGAGAGAGAGAGAGAGAGGGAGAGGGAGAGGGAGAGGGAGAGAGAGAGAGAGAGAGAGAGAGAGAGAGAGAGAGAGAGAGAGAGAGAGAGAGAGAGAGAGAGAGAGAGAGAGAGAGAGAGAGAGAGAGAGAGAGAGAGAGAGAGAGAGAGAGAGAGAAAGAAAGGTGTATTAGTGTAAAGCAGATAACGCGGCTTGTACCGCATATACCAAAAGAAAGCAACCCAAATTCTGCTCATTGTTTCAAATGTTCTTGTGATGAAGGGCGAGGTACTAGGGCAATTTCCTCTCTTTCATTGTGTCAAAGCGAACAAGCAATGCTCCTCGTAATACGATACAACAATGTGAGTTGGGTAGAGGATCAATGTGAGTTTGGCACGTTAGAAAGTGGTAACAAAGTAAGAGCATAAAGAGAAAGAGAAGAGAGATTGGGGTGGAAGGATATGAGCTTGAGATTGAGTGGGCGAAGGTAGATTACGTTGCTAGTTACGCTATCTGCATTACTACCTAGTTACAACCACACCGACGCTAATACTCAAGCAGTACTCTATTTCTAGTTGACAGTCGTCGGAGGGGGTGGCAATGATATCCCAGTTGCCCATTATAGTAAGACGTGCAAGGCGAGCAATGCTCAATGCTATTACACAGCAAGAACCCCGCAGTGTTGGGCTGACAGCAATGTCTTTGGTGAGTAAGAAATTAGGGAAAATTAAAGGAAGGGGGAAGCCCGCAAGAAGGCATGGAACTTTTATGTGAGCAAGGAGAAATTAAAAGAAATGAAAGAAACAATAGACAACAGCGCCGCGTAACCATAATTAAAAGCGTGATACAAGAAAGCATAAGGGGCGGAAATAGGCGTGATGAACGATGAACAGAACTTAAATTTAGAAACATTTTAAAGCAAAAACCACGTTATTCGAGCCACGGGTTCCGTAAATATTATAAATGGTATACATTGCATGCATAACATGACGAAGACGGAAGACGGAACTCATTGTTGTACTCCTGGAAATATATAACAAGAAGAATTTTGTTGAATATCCAGTGAATGCCTGGGTGGATTTTGACCAAACTTACGGGAATTATGGGGAAAAATATTTAGAGCAGGGCAAAATTAGTTACGGTGCGGGGGGAATTTATG
This sequence comes from Teleogryllus oceanicus, assembly GCA_964035755.1. Classification (NCBI taxonomy): domain Eukaryota; kingdom Metazoa; phylum Arthropoda; class Insecta; order Orthoptera; family Gryllidae; genus Teleogryllus; species Teleogryllus oceanicus. The sequence goes on from CAXIVR010000009.1 coordinate 80,630,922, forward strand.
TAAGACGCAAAATGCCCGAAAACAGCAAAAATGTAAGAGTTTTTGAACATTTATTATGGTGATGGGCATATGTTTTGAAAAAAGGACAGTCACTTGGATTGTAGGGACCAACAATGTGAACTGGGTTACAAACAGAATGAGTTCGGATCTGGGGATGATCACACGCGTTTTTATGTTGTGTTGAATTTTTGAGAAATTTCGCGGAAGTGTCGCGCAGAACGTTAATAAGCTATTTTGGTTACATAGGAACAATTGTTTAAACCGAGTGCATCGAAAATTTAGTTAAATTCATTGAGAAATTCACGAAAAAAAATCTGCATAGGAAATACTTACGTAAATTAGGTGTCAGAAAATAGAAGCGTCGCGAAAGATATATAGGGATATCGCGACATATAGAAATAACGTTCAGGGAAGACGCGATTAAGACAAAGAAAAAAAACAATAGTCGTGGATGCATTGGCATGTCTTAAACGGAGAAGTGAACCGTAGCGGATCTGGTGGCAGCTGAACGGGGAATCGCGTGCGTGAATAATGCACGTGACAACTACCAGCGATGGGCGCTGATGGAAGGTGACATCGCTGCAGAAAAGGGAAGTGGCACGCATTGTGCAAAAACTGTATTTTTTTTTTGGTTTGTTTACGCTCCATTCAAAAGAAGTTCTGTCGAAAACCAAGTTATGCTATTAGGCTAAAAATAATAAATAAGGTCACGACAGAATGCGCATTCTGATGGATGGATGAGATTTGTTTTCATTGTATTGTATTTTCAGTGTGTATGTTTATATGTTTTTCTTCCTGGGTGTTTATATATATTTGTGTTGTTATGTTTTGTAAGTTGGAGGGGCAGATGGTGTTCACGAAAGGGATATCAGCTAAGGAAAGTCCAAAATTAAATGCATGAGCATCCCAATGGCTCATAATTGCCGTGATTCCATGTTTTTTATTTTTGTAATGGTATGAATGTTGACCCAGGCACGAACAAAGCGGACCCTTACTTCAACTCCGTATGGAGTGAGCGCGCGAACTACGACACGGTAAGGAACAGATAATAGGACGAGCTAGCAGAGGTACGGGCAATTGATAATGTGGCACCCAATTATAATTTAGGGCTAGGGCAGGGCAAGATAGCGGGCGTGTGATTTTATAAGAGAGTAATTAAAAGCGGGATTATATATATAATATATATATATATATAATATATATATATATAATATTACATTGGCACCAGCGACGTGAGGCGTCGTGGTACCAGAGAGGTGGATTGTAAAGCAGAGTATATTACATTGACGCCGCGACGTGAGGCGTCGTGGTAGCAGAGGGAGAGGGAGAATAAGAGGATATTACATTGGGCGCCCAACGTGTGGGCAGGATTATATACAAATAAAGAGGAGAGGATATATTACAGAACTGACGTTTCTAGTAAAGCAGAAAAACAGACCGCAACTCCCCCAGTCTAAACGGGCTAGAACGTAGTGTCGTGCTGACAGCATTAAGGCAAAGATCATAGGTTTCTGAGACGCACAACACATCGCCGTCAGGTGACGCTGGTGGGTGGAAAGTGTGCAAAAAATGTGAATTTCCCAACAGAACAAGAGTTTTGAGCAGTACACTTTTTCTAGTCTCAACGCGTCCGATATCTTTTCGTATACACATTTAAATATATTCTAATAATAATAATAATAATAATTATTATTATTATTATTATTATTATTATTATACCATTTATAATATAATAGCAGGTGCATGTCCACGTGGACCTAGACGGCCAATTCGCGCAATCCATATACAAAACAAAATATAACGTTGGTTTGTGTACGCTTCAAAAACTTGATAATTTCTGTACCGATTGAACAAAAATGTTGACACGGTATACAACCCGCTTCAAAGATTGCTTTTATCTATTTTTCGCGTCAGTAAGATACCCGCGATCGGTAACATGCAGCTTTTTCTAACGGTCAGCTGTGTACCAGCAACCGCGCCATCTGCCGGAAACGAGGGCAACATTTGCTATATTAGGTAAAGACAACCGCACTCACATGTGAAACATTACCTGATCACATTTGCATTGTTTACTAACAAAAAACGTCAATACAACAAAATACGTCAGAACTCTATTTTACCATCTTCATACAGGGAGAGAGAGAGAGAGAGAGAGACGGTGAGAGAAGAAGAGGGAAGGAGAAAGATGGAGATGAAGGGCAGAACAACATCTACCGAGTTCCACTAGTAGTATTAACAATGGTGATGATGATGATGATAATAATAATAATAATAATAATAATAATAATAATAATAATGGCAACATTAGACAAATGACAGATTTGGCCAAAACAAATTATGGAAATGTATCAGTTAGTGCAGGAAGTTGCAAGGGAAATGGCTGAATGCCGGAAAATAAATCTTCTCCTTACCCAATAATCTCCCACGGATTTCTCAGAAAAGAATTAACAGCTCAGTTTCTAGATGTAAAAAGTGAATGCTCTAGGGGCCAAAGGGCTTGTGTTTGCACACAAGCACAAGCACAAGGACAGTGTTTGCACACTGAAAGATAATTTTAATACCGCACATTGCGATAGTTTAGGTACTTTACCAATATCTAAATTATCAGCTATATTTTAACTGGCATCTAATAGTATGACTACAGATGTTAGACCATTACACAATATAAGACTCAATTTTTGTGGCTTAAAGTCTTTTCAATATCGATGTTTCAATTACAATACAGTATTACTCCGCAACAAAGTGGGTACTAGGAGACGACAATGATGAGAAAATCATTATCGGTGTAAGGACAACGCATCGGAAAAATCGAGAGAAAATTTGTCGCTCACCCACTTCCATGTGAATAGGGCGATGACTAAAACCCAGCACCCAAAGGAAGGAATGTGGCGCGCTGACCACGCCGGGTGCACAGAGACAGTCAATTACAACGCAGCGTGCCTCCACTGACAGATGCGACCGCACACAGCCCCAAATTCCTGCAAAGGGGACGGGCTGGGGGGAGGTCTCAGGTCTGGCCTTTGACAGGTGAATCCGGACCGCGAGGAAGGTGGCACAGACGCAGTGCACAGGCAGAGGGCTCAGTCGCCGAGGCAAACGCAACGCCCTTGGGCGTACGTCAAGGGCTGATCCTGTGTTCCTTGTCCCTTCTGCCGTGGCGGGCGGCGTCACTAAGCCTCACGAGATTTGGTCACACCGCAGTGCAGATGGTTATCTACATGATTCCTGGAGGTCTAATTTGGGGTTTTATTAATTAAATAATTAAATATTTTTAATTTTAATTTTTAATATTACGTCATTGCATGAATATATGCTTTGCTAGAGGAACGTATATTCATCCTAAAGGATGTAAATATTTCTGCTTTAATTTAATTTTTCAATTGATATATTTGCTAAACCATAGTAAACGTATACACAACACAAAATATTTAACATTATTTTGGAAAGTTTTAAAGAAAAAGTTACGGGACGTTTTATCATCGAACGTTTAGTAGAGCTAGTAGAGCAGGTTAAGTACCATTGAAATAAAACAAAATAATAATTACTATAATAATAATAACGATAACAATAGTAATTAATAAAGGAATGAAGAAGGGAACAATGAAGAAAGAGAGTTCGATAAATGACATAGATATTGAGATGCCTAAAGATTAATATGAAAGATAAGAAAGTATTGAAGACATAAAATCACAAAATATTGATGTTTGTTTTTAAAGCCAACGGTGATGATTAAGTGGAGTGCCAATTCACATGGTAGGGGCTAGTCATTCAGCGGCGCGATTATTTTAGCTATTTGCCATCGTTTAAGCCACTGTCCGGCGTCAGAATTTGATCGGAGCAAACCACGAAAACTACGATTAGAGCATTCAGATTCTGCAATACATAAGGCTTCCGTCTTCGGAGCTGCAGTTAAAAATTCTCAATCAATGGTTCTGACCCTAAGACCTCCCGATCTACAACATTTCAGTTGCTAATTTTACTGAACGAGAATATTTTTGTCCTTTTCTGTCCATTTCTTTCGCACTGCGATGGAGCCACAGGGAACACGGCGGAACGTGTAAGAATAATGTGTTCGTTTTGTGACTGACAGATGAAAGGAAGTAGGTGCACGAGTCGTTCACTTTGAATTCCGCAGACATGTCAAGAATTCGGACAGATTCCGACTAAAGGAAATTGCAAATGTTACATCCGTAAAACGCGTATGCAGCGGTTGTAAAAGAGAGTAAGATTTCATTGAATAGGACACAATGCAGTCTTCTTTTTCTTCTTCCCCTCTCTCTGGGTCTTTCTCAGGTCACGTCATACATGATATTAAATCTGACATCCGCATACTTTTGGTTCTGTGGGAGGATTTAGCAGGGAATGGAAGATCGCCCGACCCTAAGGATAGAAGTATGAGGAGGAAGATTGATTGTGGTCTATGGGATGAGGAACCTACTTCTCTGTCATTCACCTGTAATCAAACAGAGAAGCCAAGGAAAACCAACTATTTACACTGAAGAGCCAAAAAAAGGTACAGCCATGCGTATTGAAATAAAGAGTTCTGTAACCAATCAGAATACGGTGCTCCGGTCAGCAACGACTATATAAGACAAAGTCTGGCATAGTTGGTTTATCGATTACTGCTGCTTCAATGGCAAGTTAACATGATTTACGTGAGTTCGAACGTGGTGTTATAGTTGGTGCAAGAGAGGTACGGGCTAGCCTGTCCGAGGTCTCTACGAAATTTGAATTTTCTCGTACGACCATTTAACGAGTGTACTGTTAATATCGGGAATCCTGAACACCAAACCTCCGGCATAGCTGCGGCCACAAAATGATCGTGCAAGAACGGGACCAATGACGACTGAGGAGAATCATCACACGTGACAAGTGCAATCTTTTATTGCGACAGATTTCAATCTTGGAACAAGTGTCAGTGTGCGAACCATTCAACGACACATTATCGATATGGGGTTTTGGAGCCAATGGCCCAATCGTGTACTCTTGATGACCTCACGACACAACGCTTTCAGCCTCACCTGGCCCGTAAACACCAACATTGGGCTCTTGACGACTGAAATATACGTTGCCTGATCTGACTAGTCTCGTTTTTACATTGTTTCGAGCGGATGGGCGTGTACGAGTTTGGTGACAACCTCATAAATAGATCCTGCGTGTCAACGGGGGACTGTTCAAGCTGATGGATGCTCTATGGTGCGTGTGCAGTTGAAGTGATGTTGGATCCCTCATATGTCTAGATACGACTCAGACAGGTGACACGTATGTAAGCATCCTATGTTATCATCTGCACTCATTCATGTCTATTGAGCATCTCGACGAACGTGGGAAATTCCAGCACAACAAAGCTATAGTCCACACGTCCAGAATTGCTACAGAGTTGTTCCAGAAACACTCTTCTGAGTTTAAACACTTCCACTGGCCACCAAAATCCCCAGACATGAACATTATTGGCCATATTTGGGATGCCTTGCAACGTGCTCTTCAGGAGAGATCTCCTCTCCGTCATACTCTTACGAGTTTATAGACAGTCCTGCAGGGTTTCTTATGTCAATTACCTCCAGCTCTACTTCAGACATTAGTCGAGTCGATGCTACGTGTTGCAGCACTTGTGCAGACTCGCAGGGACCCTCCACGATATTAGGCAGTTGCACCAGTTTCTTTGACATTTCAATGTAAGTTCCCATACAAGAAATATGTTCCAGTGGCATCGGGATTTTCAGCTAATGAAGTGGTAAATAAAATTGGGTAACATTGACATACCAATTTAGTGTTTTTTGTTAAAAGAAGCTTCATTTCTAAATTGGCAACTTTAAGCTATAAATTTAAGAATTTAGATGTAATTAACCTACAACTTTTGAAAATTTAAAATCGCATAATCACTGTAAATTAAAGTAATTTTCTGAATTAACAAGAAATGGCATATTTCGACATGCATTTCAATATTCATCTCTGAAAAAGATTTGGTGTTGATCGATGGAGGATGTTCAGCATGAACCTTACAACACAAGGCGCGGGAGCTGGCCAGCCGAGTTGTGCCATTCTTTTGTTAACACCAAAGTGATGAAGAGCGTGGCGCGGGAAGAAGTGGGGTGAGGAGGTCGCAGTGGGAGCAGAAGAGTGGATCACGGCAGGACAGAGCAGAGAGTAGCGGGACAAATTGGGTTGGAGCAGGACCAAGCAAGCCAGAGCAGAGAGGAGCGGGCGGAACACAGTTCGATGGAAGGGGGAGAGACAAAGTTCGATGGATCGGGTGATGTCAGATCAATGGGACGGAGTTTGATGGAGCGGGGCGAGTAGAGTCCGATTGAGCGGAGTGTGAAAATTCAATGCAGCGGGGCCAGACAGGTTTGATTGGGCGGGGAGGGACAGTTAGATGGAACAAATAGAGTTGTCGGGACACAGTTGGATAGAACTGGGCGGGACATTTCGATGGAGAGGGGCAGGACAGGGTTTGATGGATCTGGTGGGGACAGTTCGATCGAACGGGTGGGAGAGAGTTTGATGGAGCTGGGCAGGACCGTTTGAAGGAGCTGGGCGGGAAGGCGGGGGGGGAGTGGAGCTGGGCGGGACAGTTCGATGGAGCGGAGCGGGACAGACTTGTGTGTTGGGAGCGTTGCGGGATAGTTCGAGAGGGAGGGGATTAATGTAGCCTAGGGTTGTGGGAGCGTAGTGGTAGAGTGGAGCGGGAAGGAGTGCCGGTAGAGGGACAGTAGAGGTGGGTGCCAGGCCATGTAGGCCGCAGAAAGCGGGGACTGAACACGACTGAGACCGGGGGTGCATTTGGATGGGATTGAGCCAGATGAATAGGAAGAAACGATACGTGAACAAGCGGAGAACCGGGATTAAGGATCGTTTGCACAAATTGTTGTTGTGATAAGAATATTCAATAAATATATATTACTCGTATGGGAGCAGAGCGTGGGTGTCGTGGCGAGGCTTGGAGGATCGTGCCGAGGCGTGGCGTAGGGGAGCGGGGCGTGAGCGGGGCGTGAGCGGGGCGTGAGCGGGGCGTGAGCGGGGCGTGAGCGGGGCGTGAGCGGGGCGTGAGCGGGGCGTGAGCGGGGCGTGAGCGGGGCGTGAGCGGGGCGTGAGCGGGGCGTGAGCGGGGCGTGAGCGGGGCGTGAGCGGGGCGTGAGCGGGGCGTGAGCGGGGCGTGAGCGGGGCGTGAGCGGGGCGTGAGCGGGCGTGAGCGGGGCGTGAGCGGGGCGTGAGCGGGCGTGAGCGGGGCGTGAGCGGGGCGTGAGCGGGGCGGGAGCGGGGCGGGAGCGGGGTGGGAGCGGGGCGGGAGCGGGGCGGAGCGGGTGCACCTGGCGGCGTGGCGCGCCTCGGCCATCTAATCTGCACCGCCGTCGCCCGCAGCGCAGCGCCGTGCCGTGCCGCTCACGCGATTACCCCCCGCAGGAGATATCTGTCCCCCGCACGCGCACGCACTGCCGCCCCGCGGGCGCACTCGCTGCCCACGCCCCTCGTAGAGGAGGCCACGCACTTGCCGCACGCGTCCGCTCCCTAGGGCCGCCTTCGCACGCGGACACCAAGTGCCCCTTCACACACCGAGCGCCGCTGACCGTGATAAAGCAAGGGCTATTGAGCCACTCCCCCGAGGGCGCTGGCGAGGCAGTTAGCCTGTAAACAGATATGTTCAGTGGCGCGTGCGAGTGGGCTAATGTGAGTGCTGCCATTTCGAACTCCGGTCTGGTGAAAGTGGGAATGAGTCACTAACCGCCACTGTGTCACTTGTGTGAACACCACCAGTGAATCGAAGGCACTGGGCGGTCTGCCGAGAAAACGCCGAGTGAAAGGACCTTTAACGAACTCTGTGATCAAATCCGTCGCGACAGCTGATGTCGAGAGACGGGTACACGTTTAGGAAGTTCATTGCATAATTTAAATAAAGCTTTTCATTTCAAACATGACAAACCATTCGACAACACAGTATTTTCTCACAAAATTTTGGTTGAGATTATTTCTCATGGTTCTTTCCAGTAAATGCGAAGCCGAACGCTGGAGCCTCGCTGGTCCTAAATTCGGTTTTAAAAATTTCAAATGGATATGACAAAAAAATTTCATTACGAAATTTATCTACGTGTATTAAATTTAGTAAGTGTTTTTAATATATGGGTCTTTCATACCCAAAGGAGTTAAATGCCAAAAAATGCTTTTTTTTCGAAAAATCAATGAAAACTGTTTAAATTCGAATTCTTAACATTTAATAATAGTCATCACTAGATAGATGTTACAACTATTTGGAATATCGCTCTTTTAACTGTGCATTGTGATTTATCTAAATATTCAGATATCAGGAGATTCGCTTCGAAAATTTTGGTACTTAGCTTCATTGGCTTTGCTAGGCCTCAACTGTCTGCATTCTCTTTGTTTATGCTTATGTTTGCGGTGTACTTAAACTGCGCTATGATGAATTATACTCATTTTAAATAAAAATGTTTATTCTGACGTTCGGTTATCGAGCGGCTATTTTCGTAGTTGCGTTTCCGCTCTCAAATTACATCGCTTCCACGCCGCAGCTGTGACTTTGCGACCACAGGGAACCACAGGAAGGAGATAGCGTGAGCGATCAAACCTATGCCCGCCCTTGATCTAACTTGAACATACCATCTCGAATTGTTTAGGTTTCATTTATTTTCTTTGTCTTTTGGTAGTCTCTGTGGTGTTGCTATTTGCTTTTGATTTGCCCGGTATTTTTTGGCATTTTAGACCCTTTCTTCCTCAGAAAATTTTATCAAGTTTTTTATATGGTCGGATTACCTGTTTTAATAACACTTGTAGTTGCAATGTTATTTTGAAATGCCAGGCTGAACTATATTTTAATATAAAAAATTAATGATTTAATTTACAGTATTCCAAAAAAACTGCAACAAAAATACAACAAAGAGTAATTATCATTTTGAAACGGTCATTTGTAAATAATCAAAAATTATTCTTTAAATTACGAATTTTACTACCACAAAGGAACTACAATAACGCATCACTACATAAAATATTTTTATATAAACTTTAATTTTGTAATGTTCAGTTCTTCTGAACAATGAAATAAAATTGTAACAAAAGTTTTACTTATCTCAACAGTATTTTATACTATATATTTTCTGTGATCATAATTAAAGTATTTATGATTCCTTATTTTATTTCTCTGATGGTCCGTATTTTCCAACGATAAGTACAATAGAACATTTCATATTTCACAACAGTTGCTGTTGTATTAAATCAATACGCACTATCATTTTCCTCGAAAAAGGTTGTTTTCTGAAAGCTACCGTGTACGCAGCTACATGACAGTACACATTACCATTATTTACATGCATTGCAAATATAATTAATCATTGTAAACGTAACTGTCACACAAGCATGATCTTCGTTTATCTAGATGCAACAACTCTAACGTGACATTTTGACTTACAATTGTGCCACTTGTTGAAGTATATAAAGTACCTTTTTCCTCGGGTCACATACTACTCAAATATGAGAGGCAGTTGTACACGACATGCTAAATTATTCACTTAAATGTGGAGACATTCACCATATTATGTATAGGTTGTTTCTAAAACAACTTCCCCCCCCCCAAAAAAAAACTACGCAGAAGCTATCCTACAGATAAAACATATAATGTAAGTACAATTTTATATCACAAACATGACAACAAATTGTAGTTTGAACTCGTACCGAGAAAATAAGCAAAGAATGTGCAGTAACATTCCAATAAGTGCAATGCAATGAGAAAAAATTCATATTGATACATGTTCCCGAGAACATCGCTTCCAATACTTGTGAATCGAACGTTGAGGCATTAATACGAAAACCACATTATCGTTACAAATAACCGGATAATCAGCTCAAAAAATATTAGAATCCTTTGAGGTACAGTATGTAAATGGTGTAAATGAAGATTTATATTATAATTAAAATTGACTTTTATTGAATTTGCCGGTCTCAAGGTAATCTACATTATGTAATCACATAAACTGTATAAGAAATTAAACTTCTGCTTATTTTAAAGAGGTAAATGAAACTTAAAAAACAAAATATAATCAATCAATTTTAAGGCCATCTTTTTGCCAATTGTGCCACTCCTTATAGGTTCTCTATGATACTGCCATAGGAAAATATTGACTTATTTAATGAATGGAGATTGTAATACGGCGTCCAAGAACCAACATCAATTCTCGTGTCAAAAAACGCTGACTCTTGGGCAGGCCCAATGATGTACACAAGTATGTATAATTACTCACTGCCAAATGAATGTCTTGGTTTAGCGGTAGGGCCACTCATACTTCAATTTTACACGACGAAATTTTGTTATTGCAAAAAAGTGATGTGTAGAAGGGAGTTTCTGTTGTTGGATGAGTGTCTTTTTCTAACTTATAACAATTTGTATAATCTCCAATTCTTGAGTTACAAGAACCCAATTTACGTTCATTGTCTGTAAATTATTCTTATTTGGAAGGATAAACCCCAAAGTGAATTAACTGAACCCCACAAAACGTACTGAAAGAGTTAATGCTTTGTGAAAAGATATCCCGAGTTTAACCCGTTAACGGGCAGCATCGTCATTTGAGGTCGCAAATTTCTAGTGAATTTCATTCTCTTCCTAATCACTAGTTTGCGAATTTTATATTCCCAATATATATCCTAAACATATGCATCCTAAATAAGACGCATAAGCAATTTTCGAATTCCTGAATGCTGGATGTTGATATAGCTGAGATCGCTAAAGTATAGTTATTAATTACTGCCACTACAAATATTGTTAAAGAAAATCCAATATTTTTTAAATAAATTTTATTGACTGATATATTCACTGCTGTGGGTGTTAAAGACAGCGTACCGACGTTTGCAATGTATATCAATACAGTCAGTAAGCTATGTAATTTACGGCTCCAGCAAGAAGGAAGGTACGGTATTTACTGACTAAAAATAATATACAATCCAAACGATAAAGCAAGTTATCTTTTTATTTTCACCATTTGTTACGTACTAACATAGCAGAGGGAAATTAATATAATGCTGTGACAGAAATCGGTGTTTTTTTTTTGACAGAAAGAACTGTATTGAGGCCCTTTTGTATCGAAAAAGTGGATAAATCTTTTCCTATATGAAGTGTATTACTTCTTCTAACACATTGTGTAGTCTTAATCCGTTTTTATGGGGTTCTGTATACAGAAGAATTGATTTACAGCAAAACGTCTGACCATCGGTTCGTCGGTCCGTGGGTCACTACGGTTATTTAAGAACACTAGGTAGTTATAACTATTTGTTTAGAAAGAGTGTTCCTTTTTGGTACCAATATTTACAGTGGCGCATTACTAAATGTAAACGCGCAGATTTACACTGCATGAGCCATTGGACAATGAGGATTAGCAATTCTTCCGACTTACGTTGAATTGAATCCTCTGTATGTTCCTACACACACGTAAATATTTGTTATTATTAGAATATTCGGGGTATAAGTATTTTTTTAATTTATTCAAGAGAATACAAAGAGACACGGAATCCAACCAATGATTACGTTATTTTACACAATACTTTAAAATATCACCATTCAATGCCCAGTTATATGCAGGTCTAGGATACACACGCTTGGCTCCTTTAGAGTAATTTCAGTTAAATATTACACCAAAGTGTGGTTCAATAAACATCTTGAGGTTTCTCGTCATAAAATGTTTCACAGGGTTTTGAACGTACTCCAAAACTGAAATATAAATCTCTTTTATTCCACACCCCTCGATTCAATGAAGAAATGAACAAACAACACATTTCTTCATAGCTTTCTCAAAGACATTCCATTGACACCATCATAAACCATTTCAACAGTTCGCTGTTATCTGCTTGTTCATCATTTCTTCCATATTTCACTTTTATAGCCCATTACCTCAACATCAGAAAACAAAGCTAATGAGGAGCGGTCACATCATTCCTTCGCACACGCAGTTTGAGCCCCCTAGCGGCCACAAATTGAAACGAACGACCCGACGCGTGTTGGTAGAAGCTGTCAAGGAAGAAACATACCGCGCGGGCGCGTTCCGTTGTTTCCTCGGCCTCCTGCGCTGCTCGGGAGTTTCGTCACGGCCGCGCGATGTTATCTGATTCTTTGTCTTCCGGCGGAGGGCCACGGAACTCTCTCGCGAATTTATGTCCCGGCGCTTATCTCTTATTTTTCTGCTGCAGTCGTAGGACAGATGTCGTGTTGCTATTTGTTTTTGCGAATCCTTTTTCTGCTCCAGGAGCAAGCAGGAGCGACCCGAGATCTAGGGGAGATCCCGGCCGTCCGGAGCGTCGTCAGGCAGCATGAGGATGATCAGTGGTTTCATTTGTTGTCTTGGATGAAGGAAGGTATGCAATAAATACTGAATGCTCAGAACGTATGGGAGGGTAATTGATCACAAAATTTGAGGATAAAATGCAAACCTTAATAATGATAGCCGGTAGGTGATTTGGATGTAACAAATTAATAAAATAATTCAATAAGCGCTGAGAAAATCTTAACTATAGCTCTCACTGTCATAAATGAATACAAATATTTTCTAGTATCTTTGTTATGTTTAAATATTGATAAGAAAAACCAGACAAAACATTTTTCACAAATTTTTAACCATATGTTGGTGTTTTATTTAGCTGCATTTTTGAAATTCTGTAAAGTTACAATACATGGTGTTAAAAGTTATCAAAAGTTGAAAGAGAAAACAAATTTTAAAATTGTCCAAAACGTATTTTTTATGGTAAAATCATATCGTAAAGTTTTAGAAAGATTTTTTTTGACTAATTCAAATAACATAATGAAATACTTACAGATGATTTTAGTATTTTTCTGCCAAAATCGAAATTGTTCGTTTGTTTTGATATTTTCTGAGTACGTGAGTTTTTAACAAACCATACACACTCCCCGCGTGGCCGGAGAATATATAGTTTTCTTTGAATTTTACAGCGCATTGGAAATTAATAATAATGCTATTGTTTCTTTCGTTTCTTGAGGGGAATTTCTAACGATTTATTGCACATATGCCAATCCGCAGCTTTATATTAAGCACGATCCAGAACAAAATTAAATAGACGCCTCTCGTAAATGAGTGGCGAATTATCTCAGGAATCAGGAACGGGTTCAGAATGTTTACGCCTGCAGTCTATTTTATTTATTTGTAAGTACCAGGGATATTTTATATCGAAAGTGAATTCCGAGTTTGTTGTATTATTTCTACCACCCTCAGGTTCCATAAAACGGACCGTTAGCCTGTAATATGAATATACCAGAACACAAGGCTAATAAAATCCACTTGTGTATAATCCTCAGCGAGGCCACTTCGCCAGATCTAAGAATTCTATGTTCATATTTCACCTGTTCATGGTAGTACCGGTGTAATGCGCCATTGCAATCTGCAGAAGAATACCCTTCTCATATTCCCCTGAGGTACTCTGTGATGAAGTGTCAAGTGAGAGCCACCCGAGATGATGACATTTCATGGCTCGGGGTCCCTGCTCGTCTCCTAACTCCTTTTTTGGCATTATTGATATCCATCACACCAGGAAATTGAGTAACCTGACGTGAGCATCCCTTTGATTAGTGATTTCGCGGTCATCACCTACGAAGTACATTAATCTCGTAAGTGTAGTGCTTGCTTTTTCGCAGGAGCTGGCGTCCACCTACTCCCGCTGGATGAAAATATCTACACGTCAACTTGCAGAGGTTTTCTTAACCAGGTATCTTCTACGAACAGGGCACAGTCCTACCCAGGACAATCTCTAAGCTCCGAACTGGTCTCCTGATGTGTGAGGTAGTGTAGTGCATGTGTGTAAGTTATGAGGATAAGACAAACAAGAGGAAGGAAAGATCGCGCGAGGTTCTCGGCCCGTTTCTAAGGAAACTGCTCGAGCATTCACCCAGAGCATTAGATTACAGCCAGGGTTTCTAGTTCCCAGTGTTGTTGCACTTAGGAAGAAGTTGAAAGTGGGACTGTGGCTGCATGCACCAATTGATTGATTTTTTCGTGTTTCCGGGCGTTTTCAACTGCTTTGGTAATTACTCCCGTTGGTATAGTGCGTGTTTTTTCTCGGGGGATAGCGGTGGTCTTCCCCCGGTGGAAAGCGAAATCCGGCGCCGACCTACCGTCGGCTAGTGGGGTTTCCCTCTAACCAGGACACTCCAACCAGCGGGGCACCGCCCCAGCCGCGCCAAGCTCTAAGCTCCCGACCGGTCTCACGGAATGTGTGGTAGTGTAGTGCATGTTAGTGTAAGTGTGTGTGTGACGGGAGAGGATAGGACAAGGAAGATGAAGGACAGATCGCGCGCGGTCCGTGGCCCGTTTGGTAGGGTACTGTTCCGGCATTCGCCTGGTGTTGATCGGAGAAACCATGGATAACTACCGATCAGAGCAGCCGGCCGATATAATTGTCCTCCAGGCAGCGACTGAATTAGACCTAGCTGAAAAGCTATTGTCGAAAATCCTGCCGCCGTGGGGAGTGGGAACCTAGGACCTCCCGGTCAGAGGCGCTGCAGTGACATCAGTTGATGCACTGAGCTACCGCTCCCGGTTGCATACACCAACATCCTAGGCATCGTCTCGTGCCAACTCCCTGGCGTAAGGTTCTTCTCATGGCAACGCCACTGGTCTAGACATTAGCTAACGAGTTTCCAAACTCAAGTATAAACCAAGTCCACGAGTATAAACCCACTCGTAGGCAGCGCATGTTTAAAAAGGGAAATTCCTCAGTGTACCATGATACACACGCGAGAAAGAAAACGGGACTGAAGGTGGATGTAACGTGATTGGGTCACCACTGGATGACGTCACTTTTACATCTCTCTACAGATCACTCGGGTCACTCTACAGATCCTTGCTTTTGTGCTACAAAATAACCGTCCTATGCGTTGAGAACACGTCGTAGAGCTTATTCTCTTTGGAAGGGTTAAGAAATGTAGGTGGAAAGCGCTCCGCTACTATGGCAGCGCTGGAGGACGAGTCTCCAGTCGCACCCTTCAGAGGGATATATTTGTATTAACTATTATTCGTCCCATAAAGGGCAATTTGCCTCCACGTCGTTAGATTCCGAGGTTTCTAGTCCATCTCCAGCCACGAACCCGCGATATCTCGAATTCGCTTAATCATCTCGATTTCACGTAGTCAATGAATTGAGCTTGTGACGCCTGTTTCGCGAAACCTAGCTGAAAAGCTAGTGTCGAAAATCCTGCCGCCTTCAGCACTCCAACTCTGGGATCTCCTCGTTCAGATACACTGCAAAGATATTAATTGGTGCCCTGAGCCTCCTAAGCCAGTAGAGGAAGGGGCGTCAGTATTTGGTCTCTCATGCTCGGTGAAGCAATTGGTACATTCCCTGCATTTTCTGTTGGTATATAATGTGTTTCGCTTTACGTTACCGGCATCTTCTGGCGATAATGACTACGGCTATTGGACTAGTGATTATTACCCTTTCGTCTATCTGGTAGATTTGACTTAAGAATGGTACGTTCAAGATGACGTATTTTATTTACGTAAATAGTGAATAAACATTATTTTAACCATTTCCAATAACTGTTGTTTGTATATTTCGAAAGGTATTTTACGAAAAAAATTATTGCCCCTACAACACGCTTCAGTACTTCAGTCGACACAATCTGATCCCCTTCTTTGTTCTGCTACCGGCTTGCTCTATGCACTTAGTGACTAAAGAGTAGGGCAAACAAGGGAAAAGTTTCCCACTTCTGCTGTCTTTCTAAATAGTTGAAAACGTGCCCTCAGCCACCCTTACAACGGAGGAAACCAAGCACAAGCCTAATGACATCGAGTGATTTAATTTATTTCCCTCGTTGAGCAGGAGTTCCCTTGCAGTGGGGGGGGGGGGTCGGAGGTTGAGAAGAAGGGAGGTGGGAGGGAACGCGCAAACAAGAACGCTGGTGGAAA
Source organism: Teleogryllus oceanicus (assembly GCA_964035755.1). Taxonomy (NCBI): domain Eukaryota; kingdom Metazoa; phylum Arthropoda; class Insecta; order Orthoptera; family Gryllidae; genus Teleogryllus; species Teleogryllus oceanicus. The sequence continues at coordinate 80,646,830 of CAXIVR010000009.1, forward strand.
ACCGAAGTGGCGCCGAAAAGACAGTCGACAGTCCCTGAATTATATTGTTCCTTCAGTTCTACTACTTCCTCGTGCCTCTAGCAGCATGCTTCTGTTGAAATGCAGAAAACATGCTTTCATCTTTTTCTTATACACTTGTTGTAACGTCGCGGTGCCTGCTTAAAAATAGGGAACGTTTCTTCTTGTGCTCTCTTTCAACGAAGTTCAAAACTTGCTCTGAACCGCATCTGCGACAGAGGTAATAACACAATCACCTGATACCGGCGAGTAATTGAATTTATTTATGCCGTTATCAAGACTATTTCTCTTGCATTCTTTGATTAAAAATCACAAAAGCTCTTTTTTTCGTGTTGGAAACGTTAACATCCGCCTCCTCATCAAGTGACAGCAACAAGGACCGTGGTGGAAAGACAAGGGTGGGTTGGACAGACGCACCAAATTTTACTCGTTCTGCACAGGAACAGTTTTACGTCACGAACACCCACACACACTATCACGACCACAACACGGACAGTTCGTTTTAAATTCCAGACCAGACGCCAGTCGTCTAGTTACATGGCGAGCGAGAAGGGCTTTTCAGCATTTTTCAGCACTTTCAACATTTTGAAAGTGGCATAAAGTGACAATTTTCGACAAAAAATAACATGATAAAAGTTTTAGAATAATGCATTTACAATTTCTACTAATATTGTGATGCAAACAGGTGTCTGAAGCTCATTGACTGAAGTCAAATCCGATGCGAAATAGCTCGCGCACGTTTAGCCATACCGGTAGCGGTAGCTCAGTGCATCAACTGATGTCACTGCAGCGCCTCTAACCGGGAGGTCCTAGGTTCGAGTCCTGTCGGCGGCAGGATTTTCGACACTAGCTTTTCAGCTAGGTCGCATTCAGCTGCTGTCTGGAGGATAATTCTAGCGGCCGGCTGCTCTGATCGGTAGTTTTCCGTGGTTTCTCCGATCAACACCAGGCGAATGCCGGAGCAGTACCCTATCAAACGGGCCACGGACCGCGCGCGATCTGTCCTTCCTCTTCCTTGTCCTATTCTCTCCCTTCACACACACCACTTTCACTAACATGCACTACACTACCACATATTCCGAGAGACCGGTTGGGAGCTTAGAGCTTGTTCCGGCTGGGGCGGTGCCCCGCTGGTGGGAGAGTCCTGGTTAGGGGGAAACCCCACTAGCCGACGGTAGGTCGGCGCCGGATCTCGCCATCCAGCGGGGGAAGATCACCGCCATCTCCCGAGAAAAAACATGCACTACACTAACGGGACTAATGACCAAAGCAGTTGACGCGCCCGGAAACACGAAAAAACCAACCAACCAACGTCTAGCCATCATGCCAAGGACCTCGCACAGGCCAGCGTCCATGATTCGATTTATTTACGGAGCGTGCAGGGGTCGCACGGCCGGGCACCGGGAGAGAGCTGAAGGGCGGAGCGGGTTGAAGTGGCTGGATGTCGGTGCGCGCCGCGTTCTACAGCCCTCGGGTGGCATTGGATCACCGGGTAATGCCGTTTGTGCTCATCCACATCCCGGGTAATTCCTCGCATTTCAATGGAGATAAGATTATGCGGCCGCCCTGAATGGAGGGCTGATTGCGACGCGACAATGGGGGCGTGCGGGGACACCGCGAACAGCAAGAGAAGGGAAAAGGAATGGAGAAGGCACTCTCCGCTCACTGAATAGTCAGTTTGTTCTAGTACCTACACCTGTAGGAAAAGGGCTGAATGCGGAATGAGTGACGTTTCTACGTGGTTTTTAAATGCATACACGTCATCAGTGACCTACTCCACGATATCGATATTTCTAAAAGGATTCGGTGGTATAACGGTCAGCGTACTGGACTGTTGTACCCGAACTTGCTGGTTCAAACCCGATCGAAGCCGTGGATTTTTAAGTGCGAAAAAATTCCTCGTACGCCGTCCTTCGGAGGGGAAGTAAAGCCGGCTGTCCCATGTAGTAGATTTACTGCATGTAAAATATCCTCAAGCCTAAAATAAGCCTCTGAGCAAAATTGAGATCCGCCTGTTTCGTCGTCCTTTCTCCGCTAGGTGGTGAAAGGAGCGTATCGAAATTTGCGTGTTTAGACGGAAGAGCGGGCCTGATGGCCTGAGTCATGCCACGTAAAATAAGGCATTAACTAAACTAAAAGGCGTTTGCTATAAAAATGGTACCAGGGTATGTTGATTAGCTACAAATTCTGACATTCGTAGGAAAATAGTGGCTTGTTTATAATTACATCACGCAAATTGTTTTCTCTTATTTTTATCTATGTGTAAAAGCTAATTTGAAAGTTAAAACTAATTTAACAAACTAAATTAATATCATGATTAATTTTTAATTATTTTCTCATTATGCAGAAATTGAAAAAGGTACGTAAGTCATAAAAACAGCATCATCACATGCATTTATAAAAAAGGTTCCTGGGGCCTCCAAGTTTTAAGTATTTATTATAATGCTGATCATCTCAAATTATACTAAGTAAAATTTTCTCGCAAAACATTTTTATTTGCTACACTAAATAAGAATTAAAACATTTCAAAAAACCATATCCTAGATATACTAGAACACTAAACAGGTAAACGAGACTTTTCACTGTTCCACCAGTTGCGCGCATCAATAAAAATGGGACCTTTAATTACATCTCGTGAAGAGTTATATTATCAATAGCAATCAGTATCATATTGCAATCCCTAAGAAAATTCCACGTATCAAGAAAATTCTTACCCTTCAACTCGGCAAATTTAAAATACTTTGTAATATTTACGTTTATACAAACAAACGTAATTCACAGATTTTCACATAATAAGTATGATAATTAGTTTTTATTATAATAAATGTGATATATGTTTATATACAGTTTCCTGAGAAATATTATGTCAAAGTCGTATACATTTTGATCCTGAGTGTATTTTCTTTTTTATGATGTTTATATCACAATTACATTTGGCAAATATAACGTATTCTCCTCGAGTTCATTGCCGTTCTTTTCGTGCCTGGTTTTTACTAAAATTTACACGTATCCATAATTAAAGGAAGATTGAATACCTTAATTGTATTTTACGACTAGGCATTGCACAATAGATGATTCAATCATTCTGATGCTGAAGAATCACATCTTTGCACAAAAATGCCCAATAATATTCAGAAATATCACAGTTACAGTTTGTGTCCCATTGTTCATATTTTTTGCAACTGGTGTCAATTACATTTCCAAGAACATGTACTGCAGTTCAAAGTATAATTAATAATGATTTTCGTATATTTCACTGAAATAATTTACACTTCTCGTTACCAATAACTACTTATTAATCGTAAATTTAAAACAAATACTTGTGAAACACATTTATTATTTGTACTCACAACACAATTCAGCTCGTTTCTCGGAAAATTAACTTACCTGCAACAGAAAAAGGACAATGAAATATTTCATTAATTAAATAACATAGCATAATAAAACGAGTAAAGCAATGTAAAGCGCATATATTACTAAACAAGAAGTTACTGGAACTTTCAAACTCTCCTCTCATTTGTACTTATTAAACAATTCGTGAAATAATAGTATTGAAAATAATTTAGTATTTGTCGGAATGTCTTTTTATTTTCGTGCATGAAAACGGAAAAGCTGATTTTTTGAACAGAGAAGTATGTAGCAGGTTGGGTAAGGATTCTTTGTATTATAAAAAATCCACAGTTTTATTGGGTATTGTTTTGGGTACGTCCATCTTTCCTAGAACCTCTTGGACTTAGATCAGTAAATGACACTGGCAGTAGGTCTTCCCTTCATAAACCTGTCTCGTGTTCATTGTATTATTATATCGTATTCATTATTATGCAAACGTGAGAGTATATTTCTATGATTCACAAGCACTTAAGGCCCACTGGTGTAATTACTGCCAAATTTGAACTTATACTTTTGCACGGCCAAAAATTAAAAACAGCAGAGTTGCGTTTCAAATTGTTGATTGTTTGATGGTTAGTGATTCTGGGCGCGTCAACTGCTAGTCATGAATCCAGGAAGTATGGTGCGTCCTTTTTCTTGGGAGGTGGCAGTGATCTCCCCTGCCGAATGGCGAGATCCGACACCGACCTACCGTCAGGTAGCGGGGTTTTCCCCAAACAGGTATCTCCGCCCTAAGCTCCTGACCGGTCCTCCGACATGGGTGGTAGTGTAGTGCATGTTAGAATAAGTGTGTGTAAGTAAGGGGTAAGGGGTTAGGAACAGATGAAGAGGAAGGGGCTGGATGAAGGGGGAAGTGTGAAGAGGTCGGGTAGGGTAGGAGAACATGGTGTGCGGTGGACATGAGCAGAAAGTATGGGAAGGGCGAGATTGCTTAATAAATTATTATGGTAAAAAAATACCGATCTACGCCTTTTATTCAGCTACTAGTCTATAAAGCATTAGAAAATTTTACCCTTCTGTAAATAAAAATATTATTTTGAGGTCAGCTTGCATGTTTAAAAAGTCATATGTTCAGTCAGTTATGCTCAACAATGACTGACTCAATATATGCGATCGTACTTCTAAATGCGTTCAAACGCTTAATGGGTCACAGAAAATTTGTCACGAGCGTAATAAACACATCTCGTGAATTTGTCGTCGCTTCGTGCAGTTCCCCTTTAGTGCAGTGCGTTGTACGCGAATTACGAGACGTCACTGCATAATGATTCCGCACTTTATTATTTCGATGAAGCGCACAGCGCTGTGATGTCGACTGCGGATGCAAATTTGGTGACTTGGTTTGAAGCTTCTCTTCTCCCTCAGGGTGTGGTGAATAAAATTCATTTCGTGCTTTATTCAAATCATTGTACATTTTAACATTTTACTTGTTATGTATTCCCTTTAGTTTATAGTATATGCATATTTCATAGAGATAATATTTTAATGCTGTAAAAAAACCGATGTGCCGATTTGGTCAGAAATGTCTCTTTTTTATTGTGCCTCAATCTTTCCTCTGTGTTCTTCTGCCTCAATATTTATTTTGCAGTGGTTTATGATCTTTTCAAATCATTTATTTCCATATCCTTAATCACTTTCTCAAAAATGGCTCGGTTCTTTGAACATATAACTCGTGTAGTTATATACAATTTTGCATATTTAATACTTTACGACCTAATACGATTAATATAGTATATTTGGAATATTTATTGTCATAAAAATAATAAATGAAAAAAAAATCCATTAACGATTTGCTGTAAATTTCAACTAACTACATTCTCCTTGAAAGGTTGTATAAAGAAGTGTGAAATGACATTTTAATTTCTAATATTGTGATGTTTTACTCGTAAAAACAACACCAACAAAATTTCAAGATAAATGCGTTTAAATCAGCAAAGAAGACATCTGTCATATTCTTTCCTCTCTTGATTATTGCAGCAAACAAGATGAAAGCAACAATAAACAAGCCAAGTCAAGAATAAAAATACTTGTGGAAATAATGTAATATAAGTAAAACCATGTCCGATGAACATGTTGACACATCTGTTTGTTGCAAATAAGTGAGTTATATTATGAATGTCTTAGTAGCTAAATCATGATTTATATAGTAGAGAAGTTCGTAAATAATACATCTTTAAACAATGACGTAATGATGGTACTAATAAATGGGAATACAGTGTATTACAACACAAGTGAGAAAGGATCTAGTGTCACAAATTTTATAGGAAGAGTTTCATACTTATTGCATTGAATTTTATTTAGTCTTTTTTCTATGATTAATGAAAAGCAATCAAGGTTTAACCTTTACATTGAACGTGCCAGTTGGTATGCAGCATTCAACGAAGAGCACTTACACATTCGATGAAGATGATTCGACTGAAGTACTTAGCTCTTTGAAGCCGGAAGTAATTATTATTGTAAAATTGTTTTATTTCAAGTTTCATTATTCTATGTAGTGGCTGAGATGATAAAATTATTTTTATTTGTTATTTTATGCGTTCCTTCGGAAGATATGGTACGGTACATTAATGTACCGCAAGGCTCTTACACTGCCTTTTGTGAAACGCTCACAATAATATTCTAATATAACTCAATGGAGTGAATATGGTATAATAATTTCTCCCGCTCCTCATCCACCCCTCCTCACCCACGCATCCATCCCCACCCCTGACCACTCCAACACACTCGTCCCGGTCCAACCTCGTGCTCTTACTCCACTGTGACCATTGCTTCGCCTTCTACCTCGCCTCCACCTCGCCACCATCCCTTCCTCCGCCTTCTGCTTCGTTCCTTCCTGGGCACTCGCCGCCATCCCAGCCTCCGCCCGCGCTTCCCCTCCGCCTGCGCTTTGCCTCCATTCTTTCATCCCCACCCTGGCCTCTCCATTGCATCGGACCTTGACTCTCACCCCCGCCACCGCTTTCGTATTCGCTGGTGTTCGTTTTCCGCCCACACTTCCAACTGCCTGCCCCCCCCACCACTCCCGGCTCTACCGGCCCCCGCACCAGCTCCAGCCTCGCCCCACCTTCGCCCCCACCATCCAGGGAAGGAAGATCACCGCCAACTCCCTAGGAACATGCACTACATTTACGGGACTAACGGGAATAATTAGCGGTTCACGCACCCGGAGTCATCTATGAATCGACCGGTAGTGGTAGCTCAGTGCATCAACTGATGTCACTGCAGCGCTTCTGTCCGGGAGGTCCTATGTTACACTCCCCACGGCGGCAGGATTTTCGACACTAGCTTTTCATCTCGGTCGAATTCAGTCGCTGTCTGGAGGAGAATTCTAGCGTCCGGCTGCTCTGATCGGTAGTTTTCCGTGGTTTTTCCGATCAACGCCAGGCAAATGCCGGAGCAGTACCCTACAAAACGGGCCACGGACCTCGCGCGATCTGTCTTGTCGTATCCTCTCCTCTTACACACACACACACACACACACACTTACACACACACACACACTTACACTCACATGCACTACACTACCACATATTCCGGGAGACCGGTCGGGAGGTTAGAGCTTGTTCCGGCTGGGGCGGTGTCCCGCTGGAGGGAGAGTCCTGGTTAGGGGGAAACCCCACTAGCCGACGGTAGGTCGGTGCCGGATCTCGCCATCCAGCGGGGGAAGATCACCGCCATATCCCGAGAAGAAAACATCCATTACACTAACGGGACTAATGACCGTAGCAGTTGACGCGCCCGGAAACACGAAAAAATCAAACAATCTATGAATCGATCAAAGTACGCAGTTCCTCGTTGGATTCGATCACTACTCAGGCTGCCTCTCCCCACAGCATCCCCCGTCCCCCTCCCCAGCCGTGTCCCGCACCCTCACTGCGTCGCAGCTCGCGGAACCAACTCAGCGGTGCTCCCTCCGACCTGCTTCCCCCCACCGGATGCGCCAGCCGCCCCCGGAAGTGCTACTCACAGCTCCGGCGGGGAAGGGGAGGGCACAAATGCGGACCCTGGTGCGACCGGTAGAGTTGTGGCATGTGGTAAGGTACGCGAGGGCTTTCAAAACGGAGAAAACATAAATGTCAACATTTAATTTAACAAACATTTATTAAAATGGTGCATGGTGCAAAGCCACCATCCATGGTCTAAAGTCACCCTATGTGACTATCATTTTTTTAAAATTTTACTATCCTAATTGATTTTTTCCCTTGATCATGCTAGTGTAAATAATACTATCCCATTATCTTAATTTTATCACCAGCTTGGACACTTTTTTGATTTAAGGGCTATTATTCTATTTAATTAATTGTTTCGGCTTTCATCCTGTATCATTTTAATTTTAGCAACTCCTAATTTCCTTGAACAACTCCTAATTAGCAACTTGAATTTCATGAGTTGTGCTACCATATCTTCCATAATTGTATTCCATAATATTCCTAAAATTGGCATATTTCAATGCTTAATTTGCTTGATCCACAAAATTTCTTCCCATGATATTCATCTTAACTTTCCCATTCTCTTAATTCAGTTTTGTAATTCCGGTAAACAACAAAAAAATCGTTATGTAAACAGATACATGGTATCGTGAAGTGAAGAACAGCGAAGATCGGAGATGGAAAATGGTATACAGCGAGTGATGGTCAGACGAATGGTAATGGATTGTGGCGGGGAGCACATCAGGGGGAAAGAATGAGTGGAATTGGGAGTGGGGCGGGGAGGGAAGAGCGGCCGGAGCGAGGCGGGCAGCGCAGGAGCCGCGTGGGCGCGCGCGGATTGGAAGTGGGGGAGAATCAGAGCGGGTCTGGTGTGGGCGAAGGAAGCTGGATGCGAAACGCGGAGGATGTGCCGAGGACAAGAGGAAACACGAGAGAGAGAGAGAAGACAGACAGACAGACAGACAGACACACAGACAGACAGACAGAGAGAGAGTGAGGGAGAGAGAGAAGGAGAGAGGGAGAACTCGGTGGAAACAGGATGAGAACGGGGTGGAAACAGATGAGGGATGAGAACGGAATGGAAACGGGCGGAACGGACGGAACGGGCGGAACGGGCGGGAACGGGCGGAACGGGCGGAACGGGCGGGAACGGGCGGAACGGGGCGGAACGGGGCGGAACGGGCGGAACGGGCGGAACGGGCGGAACGGGCGGAACGGGCGGAACGGCGGAACGGGCGGAACGGGCGGAACGGGCGGAACGGGCGGAACGGGCGGAACGGGGAACGGCGGAACGGGCGGAACGGGCGGAACGGGCGGAACGGGCGGAACGGGCGGAACGGGCGGAACGGCGGAACGGGCGGAACGGGGCGGAACGGGCGGAACGGGCGGAAACGGGGCGGAAACGGGGCGGAAACGGGGGGAACGGGGCGGAACGGAGGGGGAACGGGCGGGAACGGACGGGAACGGAGCGGGAACGGACGGGGGACGGAGGAGGGGGAGAGTACGGAGCGAGCGACGAGCAGCGGGCCGACAGCGCGAGATGGGGCTGTCGCAGCGGTGCAGCGACGCGGGTGAGGGAAGGCAGCGCCTTCGTTAGCATCAATAAGCGACGCGAAACAAGTGCCAGCGCGACCCTTCAGAGGGCTTTCATGGGGCGCCAGCCGACAGACCACCCGCTCCGCTCGTAAATGGAATTTGTCGCCTTCCAACGCTGGCGAAAATGCTTCAGTGGTGCGTGATAAACATCGTAAAAATTAAACATGATATGATCATTTTCTGCAAACATGAAAAATACGCAAGAGAAGCGAAATTCTGTTTGATTTATTTGGACAAAAAACTGTATACGACGTATGGGGGAAAAATATTTGCGCATTTTTTTGAGTACCAAAATCCCATCCCAACATTTTAACGGTAAATAGTTGAAAGTTAAAATAATAATAATAATAATAATAATAATAATAATAATTATAATAATAATAATAATAATAATAATAATAATAATAATTATAATAATAATAATAATATTAAAATCAGAAAGATTATCAACATTTCAATAACTACACATTTTCGTTCCAGAGTAAAAACTATTTGAAATAAACGAACTGCAGATTTGATTTTTCTGCATTGCTATCAATATAGTAACTCAACCTCAGCTCTATTGCTATCACTACAAGCGAAAGGAGACCTCAACAATACGTGGGCATACTGAAGCTCCATCTGTGATATATGATGTCTAAGGAAAAGATATTAACATAACTTTTGAGACAACATCGTTTGTATGTCCTCTTCAAAGTCTCACTAACCGTGTGTAGACGTGTGTGCGGAAAGTAATAGTTGAAAACTCCAATGTCACCGACTGACGGTTGAAGTTTAAAATGTGAGCCAGAATGTTATAAAAAGTTTAAGAATACAGGTTCTTCTAACAAAATACCGCGCAAGATAACTGAGTCACACCTATCACAATTATAATGTGGTTCTGTAAACGACATTTCAGCTATAAAATGTGCACATGCAATATTTTATGCTTTTCAGAAAAAGTAATTCTCAAACACATATTCAAATTTTGTAACATTTACTCACTTCGTCCTTGTAATTTTTACTAGAAGAATGAATATAGTTACTGTACCTTTGCTAGGCTTTATGACGAATAGAGGTGTATGTGATCTCCTATGCATGTACGGCACGAGAATATAATAGACAGCACAAATTGAAAAGAACCGTCCTAATTCAAAAACTCAAATCTTACCCTTTAGACGTTTAGCACATGAAAAAAGGTTTATTTCTCACTTAACGTGTACAAAAGGTCAAACATAGTAGCATCATACAAAATGCTGCCCTCTTGTTGTTAATCTCTAAAAGTCTGAATTACTGACGCGTTTGTCAAAAAAGTCGTGTTTGTATGAATATTAGTCGTATAGCATGCAACCTCAATTGCGCAAATAGTGTCTGTATGAAACAGAATCTGACGAATACACTTGGAGAGGTTAGATATATAGTCCAGGAAACGTGCTTGTTTGCGTTTCGCGAAGTGTGTGGAAATATCAAACTCCATTTATGTGAAAGTACGATCTGACAGTAAATGAATTATAAATATTTTCGTTCACTATTGTCGCAAATAAAAGTATAGAGTTTTATAAACACTTTTCCAAAAGCCTAGAGAGGGAATAGAATCATCAGCTGAAAATGTTTAAGAACAGTTTACTACATATAAAAGAAATATTACGCAAAGGAGATCAAAACAACAAAAAAGTTTGGTTACTCCAAGAAAAATGTCTGGGTAAAATACATGCCTGGCAATATTTTATGAAATGACGGTTTTGATGGGGGATTATCAGGTTAAGAGGCAAATTCTGACTCGTGGAAAATTTAACTGTGCCGTTAGAGACGACTCTCACATTAAATTCTCTAGGAAAATAACTACATTTTGGAAAATATTAAAGGAAATTAAGTTAAAATACCATAAATACTAAAACCAAAGAATAGTTATAGAGAAGAGGCGAATTATTTTTTAATGCCGAGGGTCGTTATTTTAGGATTTTCAGACAGAACGACAAATCTGCTGGATAATTGGTAATTTATACTGACGAAACGTGAGATTAAACCCACAACAAACTGGCAAAGAGCGACGGCGTCAACTGATATCACTTCAGTACCTCTATATGGGACGTTCTAAGGTTCGCGTCTCGACAATTGCAGGATTTTCGACACTCGTAAGAAAGCTGGATCAAATTCAGTCACTGTCTAGAAGAGATCTCTAGCGGGCGGCTGTTCTGATCGGTATTTTTCCATGGTTTCTCCGAACAACTCCAGCGAATGCCGGAGTAGTATCCTAACAAACGAGGCCTCGGACCGCGCGCGATCTTTTCTTCCTCTTCCTTACCCTGTCCTTACCTCATACACACTTACACTTACTTACACTACAGTACCACACATGACGGGAGTTGGGAGCTTAGAACTTGTCCCGGCTGGGGCGGTGCCTCTTTGGTGGGGGATACTGGATGGGGAAAATTCCCGCATGTCGAATTGCAAGTTGGTCGGCGGAGGATCTCGCCATCCAGCGGGGGAATATCACCGCCCCCTTTGGCGATAACAACATGCACTACACAAACGGGACTAATGACCTTAGCAGTTGACGCGCCCACAATCACTAATTAATCAATGAAATCCAACACAGCTGTAAGTAAGGGCTGGCAATACAATGGACACTGTGAGGTTTGCGGTGTACCAAAGAATGCCAGCCTTTGTTAGAATGGCAATATTTGTTAGAACATGGTTAGATCTGGAAATATTATGAAACATTAAATGCCTCCAGCCATCTCAGCTATGTTTTTAGTCCTGTATTTGCACAATTTAGAAGGTAGTAATATACACAATTTCACAGGAAGATCGTAATAGGTTTATCACCAAGTAAAAGAAATTATAGAAGAACTCTGATTGGGAAACGAAAAAAATTTTAAAAAACCGAAAATATATTAAAAAAAGGAAAAGGTATATAACAGCAATTTTAAATATGATTACTCATCAAGTGCAGTTTGCAGTTCAACAAGTTCAGTTGTGACACTACTGAGAAGTTATGGCTCTCGAACAGTGAGCTGGAAGTCACACGCCGACAACTCGATTGCGATTCTGAACAATGTATTATATATACAACACTGTTTCTTTCACAAAAGTCATAGAAAATGTTTTCTATTGCCTTCGCACACATGTACTACATATGATTATGTTTCAATGCCTGGCCCCGGAGGCGGTAGCTCAGTGCATCAATTGATGTCACTGCAGCGCTTCTGACCGGGAGGTCATACGTTCGAGCCCTGACGGCGGCACGATTTTCGGCACTAGCTTTTCAGCTGGGTCGAATTCAGTCGCTGCCTGGAGGAGAATTCTAGCGGCCTGCTCCTCTGATCGCTAGTTTTCCGTGGTTTCTCCGATCAACACCAGGCGAATAGGGAGCAGTACCCTACCAAACGGGCCACGGACCCCGCGCGATCTGTCCTTCCTCTTCCTTGTCCTATTCTCTCCCTTCACACACACTTACACTAAAATGCACTACACTACCACATATTGCGGGAGACCGGTCGGGAGCTTAGAGCGTGTCCCTACTGGGGCGGTGCCCCGCTGGTGGGAGAGTCCTGGTTAGGGGAAAACCTCACTAGCCGGCGGTAGGTCGGTGCCGGATCCCGCCATCCAGCGGGGAAAGATCACCGCCCTCTCCCGAGAGAAGAAAACATGCACTACACTATCGGGACCAATGACCGAAGCAGTTGACGCTCCCGGAAACACGAAAAAATCAATCAATCAATCAATTCAATTCCTGGCACGGAGTCGGTTCGTACATCCCGTTCATCGCAGTCATTGGTTTGAATCTACTGTATGAATTCAGTCACGACTTCAGGCAAATATACCTTGTGCTACATATGAAAATGTAAAACGAACAAGAAGTAAAATGTTAACTCGATGTTAATGTCAATTAAACGCGTAATAAATTCTGCACTTCCAGAAATTAAAATTAATAATCAATATTTCTGCTGGAATAATACTTCAAGTGGCTTATTCTTCCAGGTTAACACAAGGGTCTATGATACTCAACAAGCAGCTTATGCTCATTAATTTCTCAGATGTTCATTACCGTTTTAAGGAACAGGCTGTCAGAAGTACTCTTCACCAACTGCTTTTAAGATTAACGTTATATTAGGTTCAAATATTGAACGTTAATGTAACTTAGTTGAAATCCATCACAAGTACAAAAGTAAGTCATAAATAATAAATTACGCGATGTAATTGGTTGTTACGAAATTTCCAAAATATTAAAATGTGTTAAGAATACTGTTCAAGTTCCTAATCCGTCTCCAGGCATTAGTGAGAACGGATGGGAGAAAAGAGTGAGACTTCTAAGAAATAGTTGGCCTCATCACCATTTTCATTTTGCATTAAGTTATTGTTTTAATGCTTTCTTTACTTTTACATAAAATGCTTGAATTTTATGATGCTTTTTCGTACAAATTTTTTCTTTGCTAATACATTTAGAATTTTTATTGGGAAAAGCAATAAAGTAAATTAAATTCGGATTGTTAATTTGAGAACATTTCTCTCTTTTACAAACACAATTTTGTGTCGTACGTGCAGACATTGGATCTACGTTTCCAAAACAAAAATTAAACTCTCACATTTTCAATAACTTACTCGTTTTACCAAGAAAGTTTTTAAAATAGCAAAATGCGTTCTTAAAATTGCAAAAATCTCCCTAAGACGATATGCAAAGCAGTTGGATGTCAGCTTAGTTTTTTTGAATTGGGAAAGAATTAGGCCAGTTGTAGGGTTAAGAACATGTTACAGGGGTTGGACAACCCCTTAGATTTCATTACGTGTCATTAATAATTTACTATTTTGATTGTAAATAAAAATTGACTCTTATGTAATTTAAACGTTATTACATACTACATTTTGCAGACTAAAGTAATACTAACTGTAAAGAACATACACAAAGCTAGAAAGCAAAGCGGCGAAATGTACTGAGTTTAAAAGTGTCATTACGATTATGAAATCATTTTCTACTATGTGAGATTTATGAAACATTCTAGCAATTTCCTAGCAATATATCACTAAAGAAAATTGTGGTAATGTTCATAATAAAAGTCTTTTAGAGACAAAGACGAAATGAATGCTAAATCAATAACCAACGTCTTGAGATACTACTACCGTTTTCTTTGAAAAGAGATATTTCACTGTTTGCTCTCGCCAAACTTCCTTTACTTTAAGAGCATTCTTAAAACTCAGAGAGGGCAAAGTTAAGAAAGTCCATTAGGAAAGAGGTAAGTGCAAAGTTACTTTTGAGGCAATACATCATTTCCTCTGAGAAATAATACAGTGTTTCTAGTTATGGATAAAAATTAGAAAACTAATTTTGAAATATTTTCTTAAAGTAGTTACCTGTTATTAATATCTTAAAAAAAATTTTTTTAAATTTTTAATGTTTTAGATTACAATAAGTCGATATTTTCATATCTTTAATTTAATTTCTATGATCATTTACTCACGTGAACATACATGAAGTTACATTCATAAAACGATTACGCTTTTGGATTAATTAAATCGTTTTAAATATTTAATTTTATAGTATTAATAAAAATGAAAGTAATTTCTCGCTTTTCAATCGAAACATTGTTGTGGTACGTAATGTCCTAACTAAAGGAAAACTGTATAAACAAGTTAATAAAATAAAAGGAATCCATACAAAATCAAGAGAACGAAAAGATTGTAATGAGTGGTAAGTATTTAATGAATGTTGAATTATTATCCTATTAAAAATATAGACTTTGTAATTCCTCTTGTTTATTATAACACACAAAAATTGAAGCTAGATTGAAAAGTATAATTAAAAATAATGTTTCTCTATTTGAAGTGTGTATCTACTAAGTTTTCTAGCATAATTTAAAATAGCACTTGTAAGATTTCAATATATTCAGCAAACATAAAACATTCAACTGAAAAACTTCCCGTTATATTAAATAAATCCTAGATTTTCAATATATTTAATACTGTTAAATTTAACAGCTGCTTATTTTATGACCACCACTTCCGGAACATTTTACTTGATGTCTTCTTCCGAAATAAAACAAACTACATTGAATGAAATGATTTTTCTTACCTGGTTGTACAGCGACTTCTACTTTTTATACGAATCTTTCTTCACTAAGTGACACTGCGGTCACAAGATTTGGCTTATTGCAGCATGCGATTGAACTCCCCTCATTATCTACTCGTCTCACTTAACTCGCTTCGTTTTGACGAACGATTTGAGAGTTAAGCGAATGCTCGCATGCACAGTGTCG
Organism: Teleogryllus oceanicus; assembly: GCA_964035755.1. Taxonomy (NCBI): domain Eukaryota; kingdom Metazoa; phylum Arthropoda; class Insecta; order Orthoptera; family Gryllidae; genus Teleogryllus; species Teleogryllus oceanicus. The sequence goes on from CAXIVR010000009.1 coordinate 80,661,993, forward strand.
CTTCCAACAAATGTAAGTGCCAATGGCACAACCACGATTTGCGCGCGCTAATAAGTTTTAATTTTGCCATCGTCTCTTAATTTTTGGCATAAAAACGTGGAAAGCAACACCCAAAATACATTATGATACATATACGAGTCAGCACGAGCTTGAAACAAAATCGTTCAGTATTTTAAATATATATAGAATACCGAGTGTTTGCTTGATCTAAACGTGCCACACGTTTGATAGCTTAAAAAATGAATTGGGAAAAGTTGTTTTAACATCAATTCTCAGAGTTAAAAATTCAATATTGATGTTGTAGAATATTTAATTGAGGATGTTAAATCACAATTATCCCAACCACAAACCAAATAATTCTTTAATTAATGAATTTGTTAAAATCTTCATTTCAGATATAATTATAATGTGAATACCACAGTTAACTGTTTCTCATACTAGTAGCAGTTGAATCTAGCAATGTTTCATTTCTTATTTACCGCCTACCTCACTAAAGAATACGGATGGGTCATTTACGAGAAGGAATACCAAGTAACGTATTATTATATTTCAAACTAACGCGAAATCTGATTTTAACATTCATAACTCAGAAGACATTTTCTCGATACAAATTAGCTTTCCATATAAATTTGTATGATGAAAAGAGTTGAACTATGTATTAGAAATGTTTAGGGTCAATGAAACATACATAATTAAACTATATGAACATGATTATACTATGGTTAAACAATTTGTTTTTTCTTTAATGGGACCTTTGTTTTGCTAAAGTCAGTTTTAGCATTTTTCTCGTCCTTGGCTAAAAATTTCTTAGATGCATATGTAAATGTGGATTCAGTTAGATGTAAGTTAAAAAAGGTAATTTTCAAATTAGATAATAATTCACTTCTAATTGTAAGCAAAACTGCATTATAAAACACATCAAATGCAGGAGTAGAAAAACGAATGTTTCAATATATCTCATATAAAGAAAAGAAATGCAACGCGACATGTGATCTTGAAATGTTCATTGACCGCACAGGCAGAAAGGGCACAGCGCCATGCCCTTTCATTTGCATTTCCAACCGAACGGCCCTCGAAGGACCATCAAGACGCGGTTGGTGAAAATGTCTCAGAGACGTTGCGCCAGACAGGTCAGGAAGAAGATGGCTGCCACAACAGTGCGTCCGTGAGGTCAGCGATGGAGCAAGATGCGAAAATGAAACTTCCACTCAAGTAGTTCGCCCGCCTGTGAAAGTGTTGTGCATGAAAGAAATGAGACCCCTGGATTCTAAAAACACTGCTTGACTTACGACAATGTTTGAAATGGGAGATCATGACAAAACTACGTACACAAACTCGGTGGAATAATTTTACTCCTGTGTGCGCTTTACATGCTAAACATAAAACATTTAGCGACATACTTCTCTCCACATTACTATTCCTCATTGGCGAAGAAAACGAAATTTTTACAAACAACACTTTACGAAAATTAAAGGTTGAAAGAAACTAAAAGAAGCAATATAAAAAGCTGTTTAGAATTATGATAACAATTTTCAGAAATATCACCTTCTGTAACATTCTTTGGCAGAAAATGTGAAACCTGTCAGAGAGAATGGCAACACAGCTGCATCATTTAAGGATCCAGTAAGTTGTAAGATTGTATTACGTCAAACATTCACTTTATATACAAATAGATCGTTACATTAAAATACATCACCCTCAATTAAATTCATTTAGATAGATAGATAGATAGATAGAAATTTATTCTACAATTGGGCAGATGATGCCCGGTGGCACAATGCAAAATAACAATTACAAATGACATAATAATATATAAAAAATAAATATAAAAAATATTAATTTATATTTCTATATAAAAGAACATACATACAAACATATACGCATGTATACATAGACGAAGAACCCTCACTCACTTCAAAGAAATCACTTCACTTCACTTCACCTCACTTCACTGCACTGCATATAACTTTATCTAAATATTAATTGTTCATTACTTTTTACTGTAGACTACGCATAATCGCACCTTTCACTTCACTTCACTTCACTATACGTTGTCACCCTATTGACTAATTTCCTATATTTTTTTTCTAAAACCTCGCGCTGAGCAAGGAAAGGGCTCATTTCGTAGGATACATAGAAACTTAGTGCGCTATTGTTTTCAAAAAATTCCAATACTTTTACAACTAAATTTTAGGAGGTCTATAATTTTAATTAATATGAATTAACGGTTTTAACATAATTGTGTTAATTAGTGGACGTAATTGACATCCAGACGTGTGAAGGTTAAAATTTTAATCTGATACTGATGCATTATGAATCATATTTCAATAATATTCTATCTTTCGGATAGTTGAAAAGGTCATAAAGTAAATTACGTTTTAGTGGCGATATCAACATTTTATTGTCAGCTACATTCTACGCAAATTTTCTCAAAAGGAAGATAAAACAGTTCTGCAGACTCAACACTGTCCTCAATTCAGGTGACAAAGGCCGTTTCTCAGGCAATAAAAACCGCTAATAAAGTCATTTATAACTGCAGCAACTTATTGATTCTCTGCACTAATTATTTTTATTACGCACTATTTACTACGGTTTAATGTGCGCGAACACTGTCAGAAACGGATGTTTAGTCAAGTTTCTCGGGATAGATAGAATGCAAGCGTAAGAAGGGTAGTAAAACAATGTGAAGAATGATATCTGCTTATAAACTATAGGTATTTCTGACGTATACGCAACCTACAAAATAAGTATCTTAATGATTATTTAAGATAAAAATTGTATTGTCTGCTTACTCCTCTAAATGTATAGTACATGCATTTCGAAAACCACACAATGTTTTGCGAGGATAGCCTGTTCTTTTTATGTACAATGATTACTGTCAATTGAACTCAACTGAAATAAATGGAATGTCCCCAAAAACAGTTACGTTAAAACCGACACACCATGAGTTGGATTTCTTTATTGGTACTAGTCTTCACTTAAATATCTATATTTAATTGAAAGGTTTTTCTGTTCTGTGCAATGCTTCAACTACCTTTGCATTCCATTTATATACAACATATGTATACACTGTCCTTATCTTTATTATGATACTATATCGAAAACCTTAATAGAGGCGGAGTTGGCTCAGTGCCAGCCCTACCGTTGCCTCCATAGCGACTGCGTGAGGGTTTAAAGTTCGAATCAAGACGATGCCGGTTTTTTGACACTAGCAATACAGATAGTTGACTGAATACGAATAGCTGACTCGAAATTATTACAATCGGTCAATGGCTCTGATCGCTAGTTTTCCGTGGTTTCTTCGATCAATACCACAAGAAAGACGAAAAATTACCCTGACAAACAGACCACGGATCGCGCGCCAACGTTCCTTCTTTCTGGTCTTATCGTCTCCCCTTACATCCACACACGCACACTTGCAGGCACTAGACTACCACAGTGTGGGAGGAAGGGTCGGGAGCTTACAGTTTGTTCTGAATTGTGCTGGTGTGGCGAGCCGCCATTACAACACACCGTCCCGGGGATGAACCTCGCCATTAATGAAGACATTATTATTATTATTATTATTATTATTATTATTATTATTATTATTATTATTATTATTATTACTATTATTACTATTATTATTATTATTATTATTATTATTATTACTCCCAAGGGAAGCGGCATGCAGCGTGGCAAACCATTCGGGTGACCTCTTAAAAGCGAGGGGCCAATATAAATTGGCCCGGCGGAGCCAGAGGAGGCAGAGGGGAAGTGAAGCAGAGATGGAGAGTGAGACGAGAGGCAGAGGCACACGAGAGAGCTCCGCCGCTGCACTGCCGCCCCTGCTGGAGCCCCTGACCCACGTAGTGATGGGGGGCGAGGCCGTCATCTGTGGAGCTCGTATCCTATAGACCTTCTCACCTAGTTTATCGCCCTCTCTCTGTCTCTCTGTCTCTGCCTCTGTCTCTCTCTGTCTCTCTGTCTCTGCCTCTGTCTCTCTCTGTCTCTGTCTCTCTGCCTCTCTCTGTCTGTGTCTCTTCTCTTCTCTGTCTCTCTCTGTCTCTCTCTGCTCTCTGCTCTCTCTCTGTCTCTCTCTGTCTCTCTGCTCTCTCTCTCTCTCTCGTCTTCCCTCTCTGCTCTCTCTCTCTGTCTCTCTCTGTCTCTCTCTGTCTCTCTCTGTCTCTCTCTGTCTCTCTCTGTCTCTCTCTGTCTCTCTCTCTCTCTGTCTCTCTCTGTCTCTCTCTCTCTCTCTCTCTCTGTCTCTCTGTCTCTCTCTGCTCTCTCTCTTCTCTCTCTCTCTCTCTCTCTCTCTCTCTGTCTCTCTCTGTCTCTCTCTGTCTCTCTCTGTCTCTCTCTGTCTCTCTCTGTCTCTCTCTGCTCTCTCTCTGTCTCTCTGTCTCTCTCTCTGTCTCTCTCTCTGTCTCTCTCTCTGTCTCTCTCTCTGTCTCTCTCTCTGTCTCTCTCTCTGTCTCTCTCTGTCTCTCTCTGTCTCTCTCTCTGTCTCTCTCTGTCTCTCTCTGTCTCTCTCTGTCTCTCTCTGTCTCTCTCTGTCTCTGTCTCTCTCTCTCTCTCCTTTAATTAGCAATAAAATGGTACATTGACTTGAACATGACTTCTTCTGAGTAAGTTGCACTCCCCGTTCCCTTCAACTTTTCACAACATATCAAATCAACTACAGTGCTCCAAGTGACGAGTCGCCTTAGGAATATGCTGACGTCAGTCAGCTCCGAGGGTGGCACGCCACACTGGGAAGTTACCTGGAAGGGAAAATGTCCGCAAGTCGTCTTCTATGTCGGCGCTGGATCTTAACATCCAGCAGGAGAAGAACAACACCACCTCCAAGGATAAAACATTCACTAATGACCATACTAGTTGACGTGCCCCAAAACCTCAATTAAACAATCAATCAAAAACCAAAGCAATATCTGTGGTGGATGAATGTTATTTATGGATTTGAGATTATGATAGTACGAAATGATTTACAAAGAAGGATTGAATTAGGGGCAGTAGGAACTAGAAAATCTCGAGACAACCTGCAGCGAATCAGCTTTGTCTACTGCCAATTTGACACATACTGACTGGGATTGGAATCCCTTAGAGCAGAGTTAAACGCGAGTGCTCTAACCACTATATCACGGGTCTGCATGAATCTTTAATAGTTTTTCAATTTCATTCTGTTAGTGGTACGAGTACAACTGTCTGAAAACCGATGCTATAGGATATCACTACTCGTCCGTTCCTATGGGAGTTGCCAACTCAACGGAGAAACAAGAGCCAAGTCACATCACCAGCAAATATTCACCCATCTCGGAACATCTCCATACAGATGATTTCTGAGTGAGATTTACTACCCGGGATTCCGGCAGCCAACGTAATGACGGAGTGAGGCCGGCGGAGGCGGCGCGGAGGGGGGCAGGGTGGAAGGGAGGACGTGAATGAGCGAAGGATGCTGAGGACTCACAGTGACCTGTGGTTCTTAGGTCAAGGCCCAAATTTACTTTACTGTAATTACAACCCAATTTTATAATTAAGGTCGCCCATATTTCCATTTTAACCCTCATCTACAAGTGTTTGTCCTATATCTACAAGTGCGTGAACGTCTGATATTTCATGTGTCGCTCGGGAAAGTGCAAGACTTGTGTGAAGAAAGTGCATTGCTTCGTTCTCTTCACTCGTGAAATGATACTGTTCGAAGGGTGACAACGCCATTATTTTCCAAGGGTTTTGAGAAATTGGTGATGAATAATACATGTATTTAGGAATTCTTCTTCTTTTTTTATTTTGCATTTTCTACACAGCGGGGTAACGTTTTTCAACAGAAAATACAGACTGTAACCTAACTAGTTTAGCCCTAACGTTTCAAAATTGCCAAGACAATTTGACTGGAGGTTTCAAATAATCAAAAATAAGATTCTAAGACTTGAGAATGGGAGAAAAAAATGCGTTTTGGGGTATGAAATGTTTCATTGAGTTTTGAAGATCATAAATTTTAACTGCTGCTAGCATCTACAATGTAGCATCATGTTTGATTTTCATGATAATTCTGTTCTGGTATGATGTGTACCCTAAAATAAAGTTATCAATCAATTACATTTCCTGTCAGATTCACCAAAAAGGGTATGGCTTTCATGATAAAAATGAAGGCATTTTGGAAATGCAGGAATAAGTTGAAAATGATGAATATATTTTGGAATAAATAAAGGAAAAGTTTCAATTTCAATTTTACTTTTAAATATTTTTGTAAAGAATGCGGTTTTACAATAATAATTTGCTACATTACCATTGACAAGAAATCCTATGATCAGAAAGACTCCGCGAGTGCTAAGAGAGCACCTGCTCTCAATGATCTGCTGAACGAAAAGACGATCACAGACAAGCGCGACATATCGTTAGTAATATTCGACGCAAAGGAAAGCAAACACCTTTCTATATACACAACCCTTCATACCTTGTGGGTTACTGACGATGGTCGACTATTTTGGGCACGCCTTGTGCGCTTGGTAAACGTTTCGTTTGAAAAACGTCTGCAAGGGACACACGGAGAGGTTTCTACGTAATAAAGCTTTATGTGTGTACGGCGAGGAGGTGTGCGCTTTGAAGTTCAAGGCCCGCCCCACTGGGCGCGGGTGACTTCGCTCGCTCGAAAGGCGTCTCGTCGCGGGAGGCAGGGGGGCGAAAGAGGAGGCGCGGGCTGCCGCGGGACGGGGTCAGAGAGGCGAGGCGGCGGACGGGCGGAACGGGACAGAGGGGGGGGGAGGGAGAGGCGGGGATGGAAGAGAGGCGACGCAAGGTGATGGGAGGCGGCGAGGGGTGGCGAGAAAGGCGGATCGGGACGCGGAGGGGCGGGGCTAGGTGTGGAGGGGCGGGGCGGGGCGGAGCGGAGCGGCAGAGCGAAAGGGGAGGGGCAGGAGAGGCGGGGATGGAAGGGATGGGGCGACGCAAGGTGATGGAGGCGGCGAGGTGGCGAGGAAGGCGGGTCGGGACGCGGAGGGGCGGGGCTAGGTGTGGAGTGGCGGGGCGGGGCGGAGCGGAGCGGGGCAGAGCGAGAGGGAGGGCAGGAGAGGCGGGATGGAAGGGAAGGGCGACGCAAGGTGATGGGAGGCGGCGAGGGGTGGCGAGGGAAAGGCGGTCGCGACGCAGAGGGCGGGGCTAGGTGGAGGGGCGGGGCGGGGCGGAGCGGAGCGGGCAGAGTGAGAGGGGAGGGCAGGGAGAGGCGGAGATGAAAGGGGAGGGGCGACGTAAGGTGGGGGGAGGCGGCGGGGGGGGGCGGAGCGGGCGGGGCAGAGCGAGAGGGGGGGGCAGGGAGAGGCGGGAGAAGGGGAGGGGCGACGTAAGGTGGCGGGGCGGCGGGGGTGGCGAGGAAGGCGGGCGGAACGCGGAGGGCGGGGCAGGTTGGGGCGGGGCGGAGCGGTGTGGGACAGAGTGAGAAGGGGAGGGGCAGGGAGAGGCGGGGATGAAAGGGGAGGGGCGACGTAAGGTGGCGGAGGCGGCGAGGGGTGGCGAGGAAGGCGGGTCGCGACGCAGAGGGGCGGGGCTAGGTGTGGAGGGGCGGGGCGGGGCGGAGCGGAGCGGGGCAGAGTGAGAGGGGAGGGCAGGGAGAGGCGGAGATGAAAGGGGAGGGGCGACGTAAGGTGGCGGAAGGCGGCGAGGGGTGGCGAGGAAGGCGGGTCGGAACGCGGAGGGGCGGGGCTAGGTGTGGAGTGGCGGGCGGGCGACGGAGCGGGCAGAGCGAGAGGGGAGGGCAGAGAGAGGCGGGGATGGAAGGGAGGGCGACGCAAGGTGATGGGAGGCGGCGAGGGGTGGCGAGGAAGGCGGGTCGGGACGCGGAGGGCGGGCTAGGTGTGAGAGGCGGGCGGGGCGGAGCGGTGTGGGACAGAGCGAGAAGGGGAGGGGCAGGGAGAGGCGGGGATGGAAGGAGGGGCGACGCAAGGTGATGGGAGGCGGCGAGGGGTGGCGAGGAAGGCGGGTCGCGACGCGGAGGGGCGGGGCTAGGTGTGGAGGGACGGGGCGGGGCGGAGCGGAGCGGGGCAGAGCGAAAGAGGAGGGGCAGGGAGAGGCGGGGATGGAAGGGATGGGGCGACGCAAGGTGATGGGAGGCGGCGAGGGGTGGCGAGGAAGGCGGCGGGACGCGGAGGGGCGGGGCTAGGTGTGGAGTGGCGGGGCGGGGCGGAGCGGAGCGGGGCAGAGCGAAAGGGGGAGGGGCAGGGAGAGGCGGGGATGGAAGGGGAGGGGCGACGCAAGGTGATGGGAGGCGGCGAGGGGTGGCGAGGAAGGCGGGTCGGGACGCGGAGGGGCGGGGATGAAAGGGGAGGGGCGACGTAAGGTGGCGGGAGGCGGCGAGGGGTGGCGAGGAAGGCGGGTCGGGACGGGAGGGGCGGGGCTAGGTGTGGAGGGGCGCGGCGGGGCGGAGCGGAGCGGGCAGAGCGAAAGGGGAGGGCAGGAGAGGCGGGGATGAAAGGAGGGCGACGTAAGGTGGCGGAAGGCGGCGAGGGGTGGCGAGGAAGGCGGGTCGGAACGCGGAGGGCGGGCTAGGTGTGGAGGGGCGGGGCGGGGCGGAGCGGAGCGGGGCAGAGCGAAAGAGGGAGGGGCAGGGAGAGGCGGGATGGAAGGGATGGGGCGACGCAAGGTGATGGAGGCGGCGAGGGGTGGCGAGGAAGGCGGTCGGGACGCGGAGGGACGGGCTAGGTGTGGAGGGGCGGGGCGTGGCGGAGCGGAGCGGGGCAGAGCGAAAGGGGGAGGGGCAGGGAGAGGCGGGGATGGAAGGGTGGGGCGACGCAAGGTGATGGGAGGCGGCGAGGGGTGGCGAGGAAGGCGGGTCGGGACGCAGAGGGGCGGGATGAAAGGAGGGGCGACGTAAGGTGGCGGAGGCGGCGAGGGTGGCGAGGAAGGCGGGTCGGGACGTGGAGGGGCGGGGCTAGGTGTGGAGGGGCCGGGCGGGGCGGAGCGGAGCGGGGCAGAGCGAAAGGGGGAGGGGCAGGGAGAGGCGGGGATGAAAGGGAGGGCGTCGCAAGGTGATGGGGGGCGGCGAGGGGTGGCGAGGAAGGCGGGTCGCGACGCAGAGGGGCGGGGCTAGGTGTGGAGGGGCGGGGCGGGGCGGGCGGAGCGGAAGGCGGCGAGGGGTGGCGAGGAAGGCGGGTCGGGACGCGGAGGGGCGGGGCTAGGTGTGGAGGGGCGGGGCGGGGCGGAGCGGAGCGGGGCAGAGTGAGAGGGGGGGGGGAGGGGAGGGGGGGGGGGGTCGTTGTGCGGCGCACGGCCGTCCCGGGAAATCAGCCTGTGCCAGCCAGGCTGCTCTGAGAGAGACACCACGACGGAGTGGACGAGCGCGGCGGTAGAGTGGGGAATGGCGCGAGCGGCCCTGCGAAAGGGCGGGGCGCAGCTGTGCGACTGCGACAATAGAGGGAAATGCACTAGATGAGGACGGGCGTGCGGACGCCGACGGTTGGGGTAGCAAAGGTAGGATATGCGGATCTAAGTGGGAAGATGCGGTGGAGAGTAACAGGGAGACGTGTGGAGCAACGCAGAAAACCAAGTGAAAACGGAGAAGGGCGGGGTGTTGGAGAGGGTTGGAGAGTGATGGAAATTAGAGGAGATATGGCTGGAAGGCGTAATGCGCCGTGAAACCAAGAGGGGAATCGTGAAGTGTAATGGAAAGGAGACTAATTGGTAGGTTAGGTTTCAGTGCGTGTCAACTGCTACGGTCACCTTAGTGCACATTTTATCGTCCAAAGTGGTGGTGATCTTCCCTAGCTGCATGGCTACTGGCCTGCACGTTTGCTTGTGAGGTTTCCCCTACTAGCCATCTTCCATCAGAGGAATCGTGAAGTGTAATGGAAAGGAGACTAATCGATATATTAGGTTTCTGTGCGTGTCAACTGCTATGGTCACCTTCGTGCACATTTTCATCGTCTAAGGTTGTGGTTATCTGCCCTAGCTGTATGGCTACTTTCCCCCCCCGGATGCAGAAGAGAGTGTAGATACGGCAAACGCTTGAAAGTCGTGGATGGATATGTTGGGAGAGAGTGACAAGCTGAGGCTAGGGCGTGAGGCGATGAGGTCGAGGAATGGCAGCGAGGAAATAATGGAGTAGGGTTGAGGAAAGTCGGGTGGGCATCTGGCTGATGTGGCAGAGAGCGCCGTCGGGCGAAAGGGTGGGCTGCATTTGGGCGCGATGGATCGCGGCGCGGCTCAGAGCAGGGGGTTAGGGCGGGAAGAGCGCGGAAAAGAAAGGGCAGACGGGGAAGGGCGAGGGAAGTGGAAGGAGCATGAAAGGGGGGGGAAGGAAGGGGGGAACCAAAAGTAATGGGAGGAGGGGGAGGAGAGGGCGAGACGAGGCTTTTAATCAAGAGAAGGGAGAGACCGGAAAGGGTTGGCGATGGGGTGCGGACGAGGCGGAGACGATGGAAGAGGGCGAGAGAGGATATGGAAGAAGGAGATGCGCCTGGAGGGCGTGGAGGAGAGAGAAGGGAGGGGCGAATTGGGAAGATGATGTGCAGGAGGGGAGACGAACAGGGTGAAAGCGGAAGGGTGACGAGGAGGTAGGTCAGGAGAAGGGAGATACCAGAGAGGGTTGGCAATGGGGTGCGGACAAGAGGGCGAGAGAGGATATGGAAGAAGGAGATGAGGCAGGAGGGGTATGGAGGAGAGAGAAGGGAGGGAGCGAATCGGGAAGATGATGTGCAGGAGGGGGAGACGAACAGGGTGAAAGAGGGAAGGGTTGGACGAGAGAGGTAGGTCAGGAGAAGGGAGATACCAGAGAGGGTTGGCAATGGGGGCGGACGAAGTGGAGACGATGGAGAGGGGAGGAGAAGGAGGGGGGAGGGGCGAATTGGGAAGATCACGTGCAGGAGGGGGGGGGGGAGAGAAGTGGCCGGGGGGGGAAGAGTGGGCGGGCGCCATTGGCAGACAGATGAGCCTCGCGCGGAAGCAAAGGCAGGGAGGGGGACGGTCAGGTCGATGTGCGAAGCGCGACCCAGGCGGACAAACGGAGCGAAGAGGCAACGATCATCGGGTAGGAAAGGAGGGTGAAAAAAAGAAGATGTACGGGGCCTGAATTCTTCTAGATGAAACCAGCAAGAGATTTACAGGGTTGAAGACAGATTTTGGATGAATGTGGGGAACACGTAATACTATGATCACGGGGTTAAAATTTTTTAAGTTAATGTTTGGTACTGAAACTGCATGTTAAGTATTAATAGTATATTTTGGTAAAACGACCGAATTCATGTTGCCTCATTAACGACAAAAAAGTGTTGGAAAATTTAGCTTAATCGGCTTAATACTGCTTACAGCTCAACAATCTAACCCTTCCTTTCTCCAAACTAGATTTTTCACTTAAGAGCTTGTAGCACGTGATCATAGAATAGATGCTTATTACTGTAATACATTTTATATAGATTGATCCATTTACATCTCCATTACACGCAATTTCCCAATACATAATCTTAAAAAAAGATCATTTTCCCCCTCTAATAACTCTGAAATGTATAATATTTGTTCTTTATAATCATTAATTAAGAGCTAGCGACTTATACAGCCATTTAGCAGGAAAAATTGCTTCTTGGAATCTTCTGCTATATCAGGGATCTTCGTTGAGACCAATCTGACAATAAAACGAGAAATCGCATTAAATGAAGTAAAATTTGTTTCAGAGGAAAATTTGTTCGAACCTCTGGGAAACTATTAACATAAACATTGACAACAAAGGTCAATGCAACGACTTCTCACATTCACACCAATCATCATGCGTTGACCAAGTTTGAATCAAAACCACGAAAACAAACCTACTTTAAACTAGAGTAAATGAATAAGAAAATAAATTTGAAGAAATATAATGTACCGTATCAACGAAATAGTAAGCGTAATCAACTGTCAGAGTGAGAATAAAATTAATCCAACTCATTTGATAAGACATAAAACTACCTTCATTTTCAGAGACGAGATGTAAACCTGTCGAAACGTTTTATTGATTTTCGATGATTTATCTTTACTTCAGTATCTGAATCAATTACTTTAAAGAAATATAAAGTTATCCTTTTATGTAATATATTTATATTCTGTTTTTGTAATTTTGTATAAGAGGAACTCCGTATGCAATGAAAATTTATTAACGCTATCTCCCTCTCTCTCTCATGATATTTACATTTGAAGGCAGTGAAAGATGAAGCACGATGAAATGATCTCTATATTCCAGCAAATTACATCGAAGAGACTGTATGGTTTATGACGATCTTGGCGTTCCTGAGAAATTTCCTAGTCTTACTCGATATCGTCCTTTATATTGAACTTACATTCCGTACTAATAAAAACTTAAAATCAAACTTTAATCATCGTAAAAGGTAGTACGTACTTTACACCACCTCAATAAATATTTTTAATATTTTCTCTTTGAAATGGACGTACACTAAATGAAAGTAATAAAGTTGAAAATTTACGAAATTATCTTTTCTATGCTGGCATGCACTGAAGTAGAGCATGTTTATTAGAACAGCAATACAACCAATGTTAACACGTATATAACACTTAGTGAGAGAAACGCCTGATTCTACCTGCTGTGTGCGTTTGATGCCGTGCTTCAATTACGAAGGGTAAAATGCCTTACTCTCTTTATAAGTATACTAAATGTTTAGCATGCCATTGATGTGTTTGTGAGAAACATATTGAAAAATAATAAAAGGTAGAATTGAAGTGTTAACGAGCAGAACTCAATATACTTGAATAGTATTTCCTTGTATGTAAATTAAGTTGTAGATGTCAGTAAACATTTAATGATGGTCGTGAAAAACCAAAGTATACAACTCCTGCTAACAATGAAGAAATGTTTACTTTTATTAATTGAAAAGTACAAAATTCCTTATGATAAATCTTAAATTAAATTTAAAGATTAATGTAGGGAAACAGACACGTTAACTAGAGTAAAATGTTATGAAGGTGTATTTCAGGAAACATAAAAAATCTTCACGATGTTCAAACCAACTCTTACAATAAACAAACACTTTTGTAAGCAAGTTTATGAAACTTTTTGTTTTTAAATTTTTTTTTGGAATGTTAAGTTAAAGCGTTTAAATTCCCAGTATACAGAAAACTGATACACTTTTAACAAGAAGAGACCGAGTGTGACACAAGGAAATTTGTTAATGCAAAATTGAATAATATGGGATCTAAAAAAATTAAATAAAATTGACAAATTGATTCATCATTGTAGAATGTAAAGAAGCGTTCAAATATTCTCCCCATAGAAAACAAATATTTCAATTGTTCCTCGCATTTGGTAACAAAGAATTTTAAGTTTAATCTCGATTGTGGAAAAACGTCATTACTTTTTCTCATTCATCTTTCTCTTAACTCTAGTCCATATTAACAAATTTTTATACATGACTAACTGGTGTAGTAGGTTCGTCTCTGTAAACTCATTTTCAGCACTCTTAGAAAGGAGTCGTTCCCATTTAAAAATATTTTATTAATAACACTCTCTCAAAAACTGGTTCAAATATTGATTTTAAGTTTCTTGGTTAAACCGAGTAACTTTTGTCTTACAATATAAGTAAATTTTCATTAAAAACTCTAAACTTTCGAAAATTGCACAAGTTCGTTTTTTCATTTGTTTCACCACGTTTCCCAATATTAGGCATTTAAGTTATTTCGTATACACTTTTTTTGCGAAGTTTTGAAATGTATCGTTTCTATTTTTCAAGAGACTGAAATGTTAGTAGGATAGAAGCTGCAATATTATAATACTACGAAACCGTTACTAATAATCCGAGAAAGTGTGTTCTGTGTAAGTCATACGAGTTAACACTTTAGGCGCCTATGTGTGTGGACGTAAAATTAGTGGAAAAAATAAACAATTTAGGAAAATTACTTGCTTATTCGAAATTGTTATTATTTGGAAAGTAAAATGAGTAATGAATGATTTACGAGAGGCATTTAGTTTTGTGTTGCAGTTATGAAAAGTAAATCACAAGTGAATTAAGTGAGATCACTCCTTTTAGTTCGTATTAATATAAGTGTATTATATGTATATACATATATACACAGAGTGAGAGAGTCTCATATGTATTGAGGAAGAAATATAAAAATTAAACAAGCTTTCAAATTAATTATATCGTTTAGATAAAAATTTGACAAAAAGTTATTTTCATTGAAAACATTAAATAAAACTAGAATTTTATACAGCGATGTAAATATTAACAAAACTAAATTTCTCTGTTCGGTAGAGAACCATCCTACCTCGGGTCAAAACCCTTGCACATCCCAATGACGTACGCAGTCCTTCGTGAATCAGTTGAGATCGCACCCACTCTGTTCGTGGAGCCTGTAATCTTTGCATCGCGGGGAAGACGAGTTCCGTCCTAAGGCCATCGTGACTTTCAAAATGGGGGGCAGAAGGGGGATGGGTGCGGGGGGGGGTGGAGTGCCGTCCTGCGTGCTCAGGGTCGAGCAGCGCCTAGTTATTAGTCCTGGGCGCAGATCTCGTTAGCTGCTTTCAGCACCGCACCGACCTCTGGCGCTGTAGGCCTCGCCAAGGCCTCCGACGTGACGGAGAGGGCCAGTGAAAAGGAGCAGGATCTGCCCCATTGGAAAATTTCTGAACGCGTTTCTTTATAGGGTTACCAGACAGGCAAATGAGAAACCTCTACTGGTCAGAGATGCGAATTCTCACTGGAAAATAAAGTATTAATTTACAAACCTCATTTTGGTTTCTGTATAGACATGCAGAATCCAACACAAACTTAGGGAATCTAAGGAACATCTAAAACAAATATTTGATGAACATGCATATATCTCAATCAAAACTTTTAAGAATCATTTCATCTGAACATCGGTTCGTAACAAATTCTGCCGCATGTCGAAACTTCAATATACCAACAGTCGAAGAAAATATTAAAGAATATACCTCTAAATGTCACCAACACTTGCTAGGGTATCCTAAACGATCTACATCTGAGCCTCGATTATAGCCAAGAAGTAACTTTCCTCTCTCCTTCCCTTTTTTAAAATTCTATTCAGGATGTCACGGAAGTTGACTCACTGCCAGCAACATTTCATTTTATATTGCAAATTCCACGTTATATAGCAGTTACGATTTATTTTTCCAAAGGAAATACATTGAAAATACATACAAAAGGAAATTGTACGTAGTACATAACAAATACCTAATACGCTGATTCGTCTGCATGTACCAATATTGTACAAAGCCACACAATGATACAATAGTTTCTCTCAATTTTTCCCCTCTTTGTTCATTTCCTTCTCATTTTTCTTATTCTTTATAAACATAATTTTTTTACCAATTTTGAAGTAGCTGTGTCTGATTTTAAAGTAGTTTGTACATCATCCAACTTAAACCTGTTCAAACTTTTTCGGCATTGCCCGCCGTCACCGTCGCAGGGACCACCAGGATCTGGATTACGCTGAGAGTGACGCCCCCAGTTGGCTTGTCTTTAGAAATTCCATTCCCGCATTGATGGTGTCTACCCGAAAACTTCGGCTTATGCCGAAAATACATCTCTTCGTCAGGACTCAAACTAGTGAATATAACTGAACTATGTATATCCTAATGAAAAATAAATATGTATTCAAAAATTAGGACTCAAACTTCTTATTTCTCTATATCCAAACGTTTTGCTACATATTCAAAATTAAATAGGCTATTACTCGTAGTGAGTAACGTTGAATTATGAGTGTTCAATCGTCAACAGGTGTATTCAACGCTCCATCAAAATACATTTGAATAGTTTAGAAAATGAAGCGAAGTGAAATTTACATGATTTTTTTCTAAATTAACTTGTTAAACAAAGTAGATAAAAGGTTTACATTCACGACCGAGTTAATAAATCTGTATTTTTATTTTGATATACAATTTTTATACATCGGATTGAATGGTTTCTGAAAAAACTTTCCTAGTTTGACCACTGGAGAGCTGACTTCACTTCGAATTGTAATACAGTATCCGTCGTTTTACAAACAGCAATCTTCTTCCAAGCCTATTGGAACAATTATATTAGCAAGTTTCGTATCTATAAAATTCAGAATTTCTACTTTTTCTGTAAAATGTCTATATTTACTAACTCAATTTACACATAATACAGCATTCGAAACTTCGAATTACACAAACATTTGTTCGAATTGCAAAATTATCCCAAATACCTCGCATATCACAGTTCCAATAACACCATAGTTCCATCTCAATAACACTACTGTTCAATGAAATCATAGTTTCAGTGCCATCACATTTCCAGTGACACCAAAATTACAATGGGGGACAACAATTTTAGTGTTGCTAATTCCAATTTTCAGCAGATCGTCTAAAAGTTCAAATTATACAGTTCGATTAACGCAATAGTTCCTTTCACGAAACAGTTTCATTGATACTACAGTTTCATTGACACAAAAGTTTCGTTGTCACAACAGTCTCGGCTTCGCAACAGTCTCATTAACGCTTCATTTCTAATGAATGAACATTCTCACTGACGCTACTGTTTCATTAAGCAACAGCTCTACAAAATAGACCGAGTTATCTATTTTTTGTGTTGTTAAATAAATGTGGTACAAACTTTTCTTCTACATTTTCATTAAAGGTGATAGTGCATCTTCCACCCACCCAAATCAAATCGCTGGAAAGAGACGAAGCTGAAGGTGCGATCTTGGGAAGACGAAGCTGAGTCTACAGATTAATGATGATTGATTGATTGTTAGTGATTCCGGGCGCCTTCACTACTGAGGCTATTAAACCCGTAAGTGTAGTGCTTTGTTTTTCATCAGGAGGTGACGGTGATCTTCCCCACTGGATGGCCAGATCCGGCGCCGGACTATCATCGACTAACGGGGTTTTCCCTTGCCAGGTATCTCCCACCAGCGGGGCACAGCCCAGACGGGACAAGCTCTAAGCTCTCAACGGTCTCCTGGAATATGTGGTAGTGTGGTGCATGTTAGTGTAAGTGTCTGTGTAAGGGGTGAGGATAGGACAAGGAAGAGGAAGGACAGATCGCGCGCGGTCCGTGGCCCGTTTGTTAGGGTACTGCAACGGCATTCGCCTGGTGTTGATCAGAGAAACTACCGATCAGAGCAGCCGGCCGCTAGAATTTTCTTCCAGACAGCAGCTGTATTCGACCTAGCTGACAAGCTAGAGTAAAAAAAAAAAACTGCCGTCAGCATTGGGACCGAGGACCTCCTGCTCAGAGGCACTGCAGTGACATCAGTTGATGCCTTGACTCACCGATTCCGGTAACATTCTCATTGAAGCTACAGTTTCATTAAGCAACAACACAACAAAATAGACCGATTGATTGATTTTTTCGTGTTTCCGGGCACGTCAACTACTTTGATCATTACTCCCGTTAGTGTACCGTTAGTGTAATAAAGGTTTTTCTCGGGAGATGGCGGTGATCTTCCCCCGCTGGATGGCGAGATCCGGCGCCGACCTACCGTCGGCTAGTGGGGTTTCCCCCTAACCTGGACTCTCCCACCAGCGGGGCACCGCCCCAGCCGGGACAAGCTCTAAGCTCCTGACCGGTCCCCGGAATATGTGGTAGTGTAATGCATATTAGTGTCAGTTTGTGTGAGTAAGGGGAGAAGATAGGACAAGGAAGATTGACAGATCGCGCGCCGTCCGTAGCCTATTTGATAGGGTATTTCTCCGGCATTCACGTGGCGTTGATCAGAGAAACCACGGAAAACTACCGATCACAGCAGCCGGCCGCAAGAATTCTCCTCCAGACAGTGACTGAATTCGACCTAGCCGAAAAGACAAAATCGACCGACTTATCTACTTTTTTGTTTTGTGAAATAACTGTGATAAAAAATTTTCTTTATATTTTCATTAAAGGTTATACCACACCTTCCTCCAATCTACCACCCACCCAATTGAAATTGCAGGAAGGACAGGAAGCTGAAGGTGCGCTCTTGGGAACACGAAGCGCGAGTCTGTGGCTGCAGATTAAGGTAATGCGGGGATCAACGCCCCGCCGCCCCCGCGCCGCCGCCCCCGCCCCCCGTCCCCATCCCCGCGCCGCTGCCCCCCGCGCCGCCGTATTCGCGCCCCGGCCCCGCCGCCGCCCCGCCACCGCCTCCGCGCCCCTCTCCCCGCCCCGCGTAGCCGCCCCCGCGCCGCCGCCTCCGCGCCGCGGCCCCGCACCGCCGCCCCGCCCCGCGCCGCCGCCCCGCCCCGCGCCGCCGCCGCCGCCCCGCGCCGCCGCCCCCGCCCCTCGCCACCGCGCAACCGCCCCCGCGCCGCCCCCGCGCCGCCGCCCCTATCCCCGCGCCCCCGCCCCGCCGCCGCCCCGCGCCCTCGCTCCCCGCCCCAGCGCATCCGCTCCCGCACCGCCGTCCCCGCGCCCCGCCCCCACGTCGCCGCCCCCGCGCCGCCGCCCTGCGTCGCCCCCGCCCCCGCCCCCGCCCCTGGCCCCCGCGCCGCCGCCCCCGCGCCGCCGCCCCGCGCCGCCGCCCCGGGCCGCCGCCGCCCCGCCCCCGCGCCGCCACCGCGCGCTGCCGCCCACGCCGCGACTCGCTCTTTGGAGTTGTTAGCAACCGCGCCAGCCACTCCCTGCAGGAGCTCGCGGGTTCACACTCTGCCGGAATTAGCGCGTTTCATCAAAGGAGCGCATTATGCGAGAATTGCCGAGGGGAGGCGGAGATTGAATTTGCGGAACGGGTTTTGATGAGCTTCTCGTTCAACACTTGTCTTCTTCCTGACAAGATTTAACACTGCAAGTGGGACGAATGCAACACATATTTTAATTGGCCTCCAAAAGGTTGCTGAGCATTAAATATCGATTCCTTTATGTTTACCTGCGTTAACAGCAATAAAAATATAATAACTATCTAAAATTTGTGAAGAAATAAATCATGTGGTGAATAAATTGTCGACAAATCCCGTAAAAATATTATACGGGTATTCCATTCTTTTGGTTGTAGTTTCGTTGAGTTTCTGCCTGAATATTTGTATAAATGTACATATTTATCGACTTTACAATTTGTTGTTTTAATCTTGTAATATTTATTTAATGTATACTGTGACAAACCAATATGTGGGAAATTGTATTACGTCACTTTTATTGTTAACAGGGTGAATTGTAAGGATAGACATATGAAAATATGGCGGCATAGCAACCGTAGACGAGTTGTTGTCAAGGCCAACAAACGTCATTGCTTTGAACCACGGGGCGCGGCTAGTATACGAAGTAAACTGTTTGGGGATCGGCCGAGAAAGCAATGACAGTCTACTTCAATTTGTAAGTATTTGAGGGATTGGCTAGGCATGGAATTTTTTCTAACAAGAAACAGTAGAAAGATGGATCGAGTTTTGAAGGGCTGAAAGGGGGGAATATGGAGCCATTCCGACTTATGCCGTGGTGCTGTGCGGATCGAGTGTAGACAATTGATGTTGGGAATTTGGCAATTGTGAACATTTACTTTGGAGCTTATGATTGTCGGACTTAGAATATAGATGGAAGGTGCGGAAATTGGAACTTGGAAATATTTCGAGTGCAGCAGCTAGAATTGAGAACTTAGGTGAATTAATCGGCAACAGGACTGGGAGTATTTGATGCAGATAATAGTTTGCTGAACTTTAATATTTTAAGTATACGCGTAGAAAGAACTGGGAACTTTTAAACGGAAAATTAATTAATTATTATCAATTTATGAGGCGGTGAGGATCAGTGACTTGAGTACACTTGAGCCAGAACGGAAGAAAAGAAGATGGTATTTGGACCTGGAGCCATCCACACCGGGAAAGATTGGAAATGGTTCTACGCGGTGACATCGGTCAATAGCATGCGAAGACGGGTACTGCAATATAAGGTTGAGACTGGACATGACCAAAAGTTTCGTATTGTTAACAAGGAACATTGAATAAACTTACAAGTTTGTGTGAATAGAAAAGATGATTTTCATTTAGCCAATTCCAGCAAATGAGTAGCTACAAATGTATATTTGCTTTCCAGATTCCTCGACCATTCTGTACAGATGGCAGATCGATTAATCGGCTGTTAGCAGTCAATAGCGATTATTTCTTATGAGACGCATCGTCCCAGTTAGCCGGATATTAATTTAATGGAAATAACAGTTGAAGATTAATTTTAATAATTGAATTAACGTAATCATTTCCTGGCGTCTATATTCTTTTATATTTTTCGAACGGGTTACGTTGAATTAATATTAGAAGGGCAGAGGAAATATTAAATTTAAAAATTAAATGAGACAGTTTGTTTCAATACGTTTGCATTATTTATGAGTTTTTTCCAATAAAACCTTTTGGAAAGGTTTCAATTGCTTTCGTGCCTGTTTTGTTATCCTGTTTTTATCCCACTGCAATATGAATACGTCTTATTCGCTCTTGGAATATCCGTTTCTGTAAGATTCGCTCTCGCAGCAATTTGAAAATTCTCAGAGCGCGATGTTTATTCCAGGCGTTATTACATATATCAGATGTTCAATAATTGTGACTCTCCCAAAAACTGTTATTATTTGAGGCAATGGTAGCATTATGAGAGAAACCATATATTTTGTGAAGCAAAAGTGTTTGACCATATTAACCTAATGCACTGTAAAATATCTTCATCATTTTTTCTATTACAAATATAGAATTGTCTAAATATATTTCTTAACAAAAAGGTACATTCTTGGTTCTTTATAATCTTAGTTCTGGTAATAAGTACGGTACTTTCTGCAACCTCTCGTGTAATACCGTAGATGCTATCGTGCTTTCGGGTGCGTCTTGAACGTCGTGACCTCACCAATGCAGCGTTGTCCCCAAGTCCCTTGCAGGGCAAGGGTGATAAGAAGGGAGGGAGAACAGTGGCTGAGGGCTCTCTGTAGACAGGCGGCGAGTTTGATTGCTTCTCGCCTCAGTTGAAGGTCACGTGCCGCCTGACGAGACCAGTTGTCCTCGACACTACTTGCGCAAGGGATTGGTATGGATATCGCGGCCATCTTTGTACCAAGAATTTCCCTACGGACGAGGAATTCATTGAAGAATGGAGGATGGTACTTGAAACGTTTTAGTAAGTCAAGAAAGGTAGAGTGTTTTTCTCGAATAATAATGTCCACATTTTGAAAGATCCTTTACAGCTTACCCTACGAATTTAACGAAACTACTATCGTACACATGTCAGCCCAGAGCACAGAGTGGTCAAAATAACGTAATCCCCGTAGACGTCAATGAAATGTGTCTATAACGGGAACTTTTTCGGCTTAGAAAATAAATGTAATTACACACGAAATGGAATGCGACATTTCTCCTATTGTTATGTCGTTTTCATTTCTATTTTGAACCTATAGATTGCTGTACGACACGAATCACAGGCTTCCCCACCCGACGTTTAGTCAACGAGTTGGTGAGTGAATAGGTTTGTGTTCGCGGATACGAGATCAATTGCGTCTTTGCAAATGGCAACTGATGCCTCTCCATATGGCGGTGTGTGCTTGAGGTTCTCGAGGAGCAACAAGTCTCCATTACCGAAAGTGTGGTGACACCTCGTTGAATGAGAGGGAGATAGACAATGATGATGAAAGAAGCACAGCTGACAATAAAAATTTTAACACATGTGTAATGGAAGATCATATTTCCTACTCAGTGCAACTAGAGTTCCCGGCCCGCAAAGGTTTAGTTATGGAGTTTCACCTATGTACGCTGACTCATGTTTTACAGACAATGATTATGAAAGGAGCACAGCTGACAATCAAACTTTTAACACGTGTGTAAAGGAAGATCATTTCTCCTACTCAGTACAGTTAGAGTTCCCGGCCCTCAAAGGTTTAGTTATGGAGTTGCACCTATATACGCTGACGCATGTGCTATAGACAATGATTATAAAAGGGCACAGCTGACAATTTTTACACAACAAACTTTTAACACATGTGTAACGGAAGATCATTTTTCCTACTCAGTACAGCTAGAGTTCCCGGTCCGCAAAGGTTTAGTTTCGGAGTTGCACCTACGTACGTTGACGCATGTTCTATAGACAATGATTATGAAAGGGGCACAGCTGACAAAAATATTTAAACACGTGTGTAATGTAAGATAATTTCTTCTACTCAGTACAGCTAGAGTTCCCGGCCCGCAAAGGTTTAGTTTGGTAGTTGCACCTATGTACGCTGACGCATGTTCTAATTATTTCAGCTGAGAGATACGCATAATGGGAACCAATATGCGTAACAGCGCACCGTTCCTTTGAAGCTGCCTCCACGAGAATTTCGGAGAAGCTCTAAAACCGTTGAAGGCGCCGTGCCTAGGGAAGGGCTCGGCGGGGGCGGGGGCGGGGGCGGGGGTGGGGGTGGGAAGGGTTCGCCCTGCCAGTAATAAAAAGCCCTCGAGCTGCGAAGGACCGGACCCACCCGCTCTCGCTCCCTTCTCAACTTTCTCTCCGCCCCCGCACGCTGCGCTTTTCCAGTCCTTCGGCATCTGGCTTCAATACCCCTCCCTGCCTAACCTTTACCTACCCGGAGCTGTAGCCGCACAGTGCGGTTTTCTAAGGAGATAAAAAAATAATAATTTCAGCGCCATTTCAACAGCACATTCATACCAAAAGAATCCATGCCGTACAAAAATAGACTACCAACAGAATATCCATTCAAAATTAAAATTAAACATACTGAAAGGAAATAAATTCTACAAACAACAGTCATCCTTAATGCATTTAAAGTGTATGTGTAAAAAATATGTGAACACAATTCACTTGTGTATTACACAACGAAACGCATCGTACACTCTAAGTACAATTCAAAAGGAAAGCTAAATACCACAAAATAGTCAGAATGTGATCGATAATACAAATACATATTGTATTTCATAATAGTTAAAACGTGGATAGCATGTTAAATTGCGACAGTGTATTTTAAATTTTGGCAAACTTGAATCAGCCTTAGAGTTCGTGGCTGGAAGCAGGTATTCTTCAATTCCACCATGACGAGTATCTGTGTATACTGTAGTTCGGAACAATGCTTTTTAGCAACGTTCAAAATGATAATAGCTACGATTAAAATTCTTAGAGGGGAATTATGATAAATAAAATAATTATGACATAAGAATAGAAAACTACTGCATCCCTTTGTAGGAAAACTTTGATTTAAACTAGTGGTGCTAAACCAGTTCATAATTTTTGTCGGTATTTTCACGCAAAATTACGCGAAAAGTACTCAAATTTTCGAAAAATTGTACATGACTTTTAAAATCATCTTTAAGAAACAGATTTAAGGAAATGACGTAAAAATTGTTATTTTGCAATTTTCGAAAAATCAGAGTTTTTAACGAAAATGAGGCCTGCATCATTATCTTAAACGTCCTTCACACTACTTAACAAAAAATAATACATTTTTCTTATGTATCTGTGCTTATATTGAATATACCATGGAAAGATACGTAAATAATTAGTTGCAAACCATTTGGAAGATTTTTATTATATTTCCGTCACTCGCGCGGCCATTCCTAACACGAGCACTCGCGCGTTGGACTACGTCCAACGCCCGCATTATTTAGTTATAACATTTCTGATTTTGCACACTAACGAAGAAAAATGCATAAAAACAACATTTAAAATATTAAACATTATTATTACAGAAAAAATATCATTTTTATCAATTACACAAAAACACCGTTCTATAAGCCAGTACCCGGATGTTGGATGCTATCAAACAGATACTAAGATTTTACTTCAGGGTAAGGCGACACTACGCATAATAGAGATAAGAAGTTCATCGACATCCTTCCCAGATACCATTCGTGGAATAGAAGCATTGTTTTTGTACGTGGAAGGCTAACATTCCTTTCTTAACAAGAAAAGAAACTTCTGTTTGACTCTATCCAACAGTGCGAGTGACGGAGTGTTAATTTAGACCAACATACGCTCTATTTCTTTCTTCTTTCTATTTACGATTCAAGTGCAAAGATTTGTTCACGTAGCTTCGATAATTCACATCCGTCGAATATTTTACACTCTTCTTTATCATTTATCTACAAACCCGGTTGATTTTGTCTCTATATACCAATTTTAAGTTAAACGTGTTAAACTATATCGAAAAAAAATCGCGCGTCTCAAAAATGTGACCGGGAACGGACATAGATCGGTGCCGGATCTCACCGTCCAGCAAGGGAATATCAACGCCATCTCTCGAGGAAAAAATGCACTACACATACGGTAACAATGGCCTAAGCTGTTGACGCGCCTAGAATCACTAATGAGCCGACGAACCAACCACCCAAAAATGTGAATAACTATTTTGGGGGAGCACTAAATGTGATATGAAAGCTTGCACGTATTTTCATTGAGTATTTTATACAGTTTTGTAAGTATAGTGCGCGAAGAAAGTTCCTCAGCAATGACACTTTGCTGGTGAGATTGCTAGAAACGGAGAATATGTTGATAGGCGAACTGCAGTTTGTCATAAAAGAAAAGGAAATTGCATATCCACCACAATCATAGCAGATGCTAGATGATTTTTTCCGCGTTCACCTGTTGCTAGTAATTTGGTTGCTACCAACAGAAATAAAATTTTTAATAGGAGAGCTTGATTCATCTCGGTGTGGGGAGACTTTCCTGGCACACTGTACAGCATTCAGCAGATAGCGATTCCTTCTTTTGACTTTTTCCAATTTCAAACTTCCTAATTATTCCCATTAACTGTTCTAAAATGGTTAAATAAGTGATATATTTGTATTTCAACTCAATCAATTCTTCGAATACGTTTCCTTTCTCTCGTGTTTCAAGATATGAAAAACTCGCCGTTTTATAGGATGCAATATTATGATGAATCTAATCTTATTGAATTATCATACTAAGAGCTCAATTCGGGATTAAAACGTATTATTCTAACAATTGTGGTGTCAATCAAGGTATAAAAGCAATTAACAAATTAGTTTTTTATATAGTCAAAATTCAGATGTGATCACTACTATCATCCAGGTATTGGAATATAAGCTGATATTTTTGCTGTCAATATGGTATATGTACTGGACTCAATCTTCTTCCAGGGTGCAACTCCTGGTTTTCTTCCCGTAATCATTAATCTTAAATTCTTGAATACTGTCTGGGTAAACCATATTTTCCCCACTTAAAGATCTCGGTGACATAGATATTAATTATTCCAGGGAATGAAACGTTTTCTATTTGCAAATTTATTTCACTGGCAACATTTAAGTATTTTAATAATAATGCAACAAAGCAATATTTTTATATCATCGGTCATTATTGCGTATATACACACATACTGTCTCTGCTGAAGACCTTTAAGGCATTACAAAATTGACAACTCTGTTATTTTCTCGTTTTGAGTTCGGTTATGGTTAATTATCCTACATAGTTACTAAATTTCATGAAAGAGACGTAAAGGAGATCGTGTGATATTGTTGAAGGAAAAGTTCCTGAAGGGAGAAAAATCTGCTGACAGCAGACAAACAGGCTACCTGCAATGACATGAAAAACCACCAGATCTTCCATACCCCCGCCTCCACGATTACGTTTTTACAACAGATTACATAAACAAATAAATGCTATCTTCAATTTTGTAGTTGTTGAAAGAAGACGACAAAACATGTAACTTTTGCCATTTTATGAGTTCAATGAAAATTAGATCTGCACGGTTCCATAAAGATTCACTGCTCTATCTGAAAGCAAAAATTTACACTCTTTCGTCATAACATTTTTTCAAAATATGGGTAGTTTTCACACAATTTTATTTGAAATAAATGTAATTTTTAAAACAAGATTATCTGAAAAATGTCTCAATTATTTCTTAATTTTTTCTGGATAGTGCGAAACACACTGATAAAATTGTGCAGGTTCAATTTTTATTGAAGTCTCTGAAGTTTGAAGATCGCAAAGATTACAACTAATGCGAGAAGGAATTTATTGTTAAGCACTACTAGTTTTCCAATAAACATTCGTTATGCAACCCTGCAATGTACTTGTGTATTGCGTTGCTGCGGTGCAGGAAGGGGCACGACCGAATCCTGGCTGACTGGCGGGACGGGAATTCGGAGTGGTTGAACGTGTGTGGTCGGGGAGAGGTTGCGAAGTAGGGGTGTCAATCGGCCTCCATTCGGGAGGACAGTCCTCCATTGACGTCAATTGTCCTCTAGTTCGGTTTTATATTGTAAATGTCCTCATTTTAATAAATTTTAAAGATTTATTGTTATTTATTTCGTGACGTGAATTTTAATGCTGTTAGAGACATTTTGAATAGCTTGAAACACTTCATCGCACACCACTTTTGAGCAATGTGCATTCGCAATACAAACTGCTCATCCGCGGAAGCTCAGAAGTGACGCTAAGGTCTCTCATGCTGTGAAACAATTGCCGGTGGGTCCGACTTGTCGGGACTCGAGTTGCTGAGATTAGACACCGCGATCCACAGTCCTTAGTAAAAACAACACGCTTCAGTTGAACATTCCACGAAGTCCAGCACGGACAGGTAGGTTCCCGACGCGCGGTCATTCATTTGCGAAACAGGGCAGTTGATAATTGAATTCTTCCAACGCTTTCTAAAAGCACGCGAGGGTCCCTTTCCGAGCGGCCTACGCGCGCGTCGGCGCGAGGCACCGGCCCTTTCGCCGAAGCAATTTCGGCCCTTCTGGCCACCGCCCACCGCCCGGCTCACTTACACGCCCCGCCGCCCCCGCCGCCCCCGCCGCCCCCGCCGCCGCCCCCGCCGCCCCCGCCGCCCCCGCCGCCCCCGCCGCCCCCGCCGCCCCCGCCGCCCCCGCCGCCCCGCCGCCCCCGCCGCCCCGCCGCCTCTCCGGTCGCGGAGATGCCAATAGGCCGCCCCCGTCTCCTCCCACGCACGAAGCGCGCACTCACCCAGGAGAAGGGCTTCCGCCAGAGACGCCTCTCCGGTCGCGGAGATGCCAATAGCGCCAAGCTCGACTGCGTGGGACTGCGTGGGACTGCGTGGGCCTTCCGACACCTGACACGCGCTTCTGGCAACTAATCTCCATGTCGTGACCGCGCCTGCCTTGCTGCGGGCTCTGTCGTGCGTTGGCCTAATAACTCGTACGAAAATAAAGGCAACCGAAATTCGCAAGGGTTGTAGATTCCGCGTGTGGCAATGAGTAACCAAAGCTTAATGAGTTAATTTGACATTTCGCTTCTCGACAATTCGCATCTCGACAATTCGAATCTCGACAGTTCGCATCTCGACAATTCGCATCTCGACAATTCGCACTCACAATTCCCACAACTTACTTCCCAATTTAACGACAGCACGAATTTTGGCATTCCGAATATTGGCAGTTCAAACATTTCAAATATCGGCAGCTCAAATATCGACACCTCAAATATCGACACCTCAAATAACGACACCTCAACTATCGACAGATCAAATTTCGACAGATACAATATCGACAGATCAAATATCGACAGCTGACCAGCTAGAATCTCGACAGCATCAATCTCGACAATTTGAATCACGACAGCTTGAATCACGTCATCTTAAATCACGACAGCTTGAATTACGACAGCTTGAATTACGACAGCTTCAATAACGAGAGCTTTAATCACAACATCATCAATCACGACAGCTTCAATCACAACAGCTGCAACAACTTGAAACACGGCTGCTTCAATCACGATCAATTCAATAGCTTGTTCCACAACAGCTCGAATCTTTATTTTCAGATGAATCTCTTGTATTGCATCATTTTCCAGAATGCTGTATCTGCGCGGTGAGTGTTTGCATGGAATTTCTGACGCCTGGCGTTCATTTCCGGGAATTAATATCTACCCTTGCGGCTACGTCCACTTTGTGAACTCTCTTGCTCATTTGCCTAAATATAGCTCATAGGGCTTTGACATGACCCTGCATAATTACTGCGTGTTTAAATTCCGCATTTGTGACTTTCGGCTTAGTCTCATCATTGCAATGTTTTACGCAAAGGCATATCATTTTCCACATTATCATCTATATCAATATTTTCTTATAATGGACTCACACTTATTCGGAAAATTTAATGTGATATGGGCCATTTTAAAGCAAACTTCCTTGAAAGAGTTTCCTTGAAAAAACTAAAAACAGTACTGAGATATTTAAAATAGATCTAGAATTTACCTCAGGAGTAACTCAATCAATCCATACGTATCCAAAATTAAATGATGAAATATGAAGAGAAAATGTACAAATGTAAATAAGAAATTAAGAAATACATTAAAAGCAATGAATCAGAGATCCCGAGTGATACAAGTTAAAGTATTTTACCCCCATAAACGTAATATTAACTAACAATGGTTGAAAGCATATTATAATTGATCCTTATCCAGATCCATATCTTTGATTAACACCATCCTTGCCGCACAAGAGACAATATCAAACTGTGCTCATCCGTTTAAGAATTGACCATTCCAAACTTACACATCAGCATTTACTAAAAAAAGAAATGGAAAAAAGTGAGACCATTGCCAATATTCTTCGCTATGTTAACCATAAAATAGGAAACATAACAATGATTACAGTGGTGACCACAGCAGTGAATCAGAAAAAGAATTTCTGAAAATAATAACGGCACCTTTCTAACAGGCTCAGATTATTTTGATGTAAACACACATCAAAAATAATAAAAAACGACCATCCAAACCTTACAAAACAAATTGAAATAATGGTATTCATGGAATGGTCAAATTTTTGTCTTTGCCTTTAATGGTATAGTGTAATAGGAGAGTTGAAAAGTAATTTGTTAAAAAATACACAAAAACAAATGTCCAGAGATTCTCTTAAATTGTAAAAAAATACTTAAATTTAGAAATAGCCAAAGGCTTAATACGAGGCAGAATAGAACTTGACATGAAACAGCGGAATGCTCGAGAATGTGGTAAGAGTTTCTAGGCAAAGAATTTGAGACGTGCAGAGCAGTAGAAGGCGCTTTCATTGCAAAGTGAGTAAAAGTGTACATGTAAGTTAAAGTATATACAAAATGCGACCCCAGTTACAAATTCAAACTGTTGAAGCTGTTTGGTGAGGCAATGTGTCAACTAAAAAAGCAGTATCTTTCCAGTCACTATCTACAGTGTTAAAGATATTAAATTTTGGATAAATCATAATAGAGAAATATATATTTACTTATACTGGGTCTGTTCTTCGATACTATCGTTAGACACTCGGCAGTATACCGGAGATTTTTTTATTTCGGGGAGATGCACTTAAAGAACAGAGGCAAGAATTAATGATAATTTTTTATGTCAAGCTGATGCAAACATAACACAATTAAAGGGCTGAGGTAGAGTCAATACAAGCCATAGCAAACATCCCGCTTTCTTAAAATTATACATCTCAATTTCAGTCGACGTGTGTCTTCTCTTCTTACTGTTCAATGTCCTTCATAAATACAAACAAGAAATATACAGGTATTGTAGTGGCGATATTGTGGGATATATTAAAGCTGAAGTCTTAAGATGGATCGTTCATAAACCAAAAAAATATTCCACAAATAAAAGTATCTAAAGTCTATTATGACAATCATTTATTCAGTGAAATTACTGAAAAATGATTGTCATAAAAAACTTTGGATACTTATTTGTAAACATATATTGACAATCAAGAATAAATATTGATTCAAAAAGGTATTCATTACTCGGGGCTCAAGTGGTCAACTCGGCTTGATAAGTTTAGTTTGGCATTCAACATAATTTGAAGGAACTTTACCGACTTGAAGCTCTTACGTGATTGGCAGAACGCATGCGACTCACTATTTCTGTGATTCTTTGAAATATTCTGTCATAAACGGCCTCATTCTCTATACAACACGAATTCGGCCGGACATGGATCCACCTTGACTAAACCCTAATACGAAACGCTTCCTTTTACCTCGACTTCTTCCGGAGCTGGTAAAGAAAATGAGTCCGGACGTTCTATGCACTGAGGTCGATGAGGGTGGCTGGCGTTCGTTTTGCGTGCCTCCTTCCGACTTGCAAATATCTGCCGGCGCGGAGACAAAGGAAAGGCCTGCAGAGCGCACAGGGAAGCGGCGTGACGAGGGTCATGCATATGCACACGCGTGCGTCAATACGCGCATGCGCGGCCTGGGCGAAGGGCTCCATGAAGCACAGGATGCACTGCTGCCTTCTAAGACAGCGGTCCCCACAGAATGACAGAAGGGGCGGGTCGAACCAAGGCCCACTACTCCTACGGGGAGAGGCGAGCACTAGCGTAATAAATTGAACATTGCGCTCTCCGCCATATTGAAGGCAAATGTGGGAGTGGTCATTTAAAACTGTGTGTCTTAACGCTCTTTTCATGGGATATTGCGGATTCAAAACTTCGAAAATCACATTGTTATTGTTCCTATACACTATAATAAATAAATTACGAAAAATTGAAATGTGTTTTAAAAATAACGTAATTGGAATCGTTTGACTATCAATTCAGCGGAGATAATTTCATCAGTCTTCCGTCGTTTTGTTGCCCTTTGTAGCTAATGCATAGTTTCTTTTTCAGAAGGAGAGATTTGAATTTTTCTTTAAAGTGAAAAGGATTTAAGTAAAAATTGGCACACAAAAATCTTCATTCTCAAGAATGCTATGAAATGACCAAAACTAATGCAATCTGTCTTTAGATTTTAACTTTCTCCTATACGTACGTATATAGGAGTACTATACGTAGTATAGAGAAAGTTATGTAATGCTTTGGAAGAAAACGGTAATTCTTGGACAGAAAAACTCGTACTGTGGGACCCACAGAGGTGGATAAATTCTGTTCTAAACTGTAGTAAATTACTCCCTTTAACACGTTGTGTAGTCAAAGTTTTAATAAGACGAACAAGTTTTCAAATTAATAAAATAATTTGGGTATATAGAACGAATACATTTTCTTACCCCGTGTGCAGATATGCTAGGACCACATTAAAGTATACGTTTCAATTAGATGAAAAATGCTCAAGTTACTTAATGAAATGTGTTTTGGTTCTATAATTTGGGTTAATGAAGGTTGCTTCTTGTAACCCTAATGCTTCTTTATATTGGCCTTGAGGTCACAGGAATAGGAAGCTCTCATTCTATATTTTTATTGATGCATAAATAATAATCTTTGTATAGCAAGACAAAAGCACTGCAAAGTAATAATTTACTTGGGAAATACCCACAACTCTCGTCGCGTACGGACACAACACGCCTGTCAGCACCTGCCAGGGAACTAGTTGCCTACAATATGGCAGCCTTCAATTTGTAACGCTACACTAGCGCTACATGTGCATCTAGGTAATACTATCCAATATCTTTGGGTCGAACTGGGTGAGAGGGTTGAGGAAGGGATAGACGTGTTTTGAGAGACGGAGAGAGAGCGTGATCAAGAGTCAAGGGCGCGGAGCGAGCAAGATAAAGAGTGAGAGCAAGAGAGGGAGGAAGAGAGAAAAAGGTGGAGTGATAAAGATACTCAATGTGGGAGGCAAAGAGAGAGAGGGAGTGAAAAAGAGAGAATAAGAGCACGGCCGGTTGGTAAGTTCATTAATAGCTATGGATGCCGGCAGTGCTTGATGAAATGTTTGTTATAAAATCGATGACAATAATGTCTCTTTGCAGTGGAATCTTGTTGCTGAGAGTGCCTGCAACAGAAATTATGTTGGTAGGAATGCTGCTTCTTTTAACTAAAAAAACGTACTCATCACAATCATAATAGAAGCTGGAAGTGTTTACTTTTTTCAGTGATCTGGTTGCTATCCATATAAATGCAATTTCTAAAAGTAGATTCAGCCTTCGCTCGGCGCGGATATATTTTTCTGGCACACTGTACTATGACACTGTACTAAAAGTATTTTTTATTGAATAATTCATTTAATCCATAAAAAAGCGTTCATCATCGCGGCCCAGAAAAACAAACTATAATTTAAAAAGAAAGAGAAGAAAAAAATCATTTGCTTTATAGTGGCCAAACTAACGGGCATGGTAGTTTTAGCATCAATGCAAACTGCAATGTAGGGCTGTCATTCAAATGATGTTAGATTAGAGGCAAGGTTTTCACGTGGGTAAAATATTATATTCCATGGCTTCAAGATCCGCAATTTAATTCGAAAAAAATGTGCTTATTAAAAATAACTCGTAATAACCATTTATAATACATTTGTCAGTACTTACTTGGAGAAACGTGAACGAAAAACGAGAATAGAAGAAAGCAAAATCGAATGCGGAAAGAGTAGGAAGAGAAAGCGCTTCCCCTTTGTCGCCGAATGTTACGGCCAGTTAGTCGAGGCAGCGGCGCGCGCGCGCGTTCACGGGGCAATGCATCCGCGAGCGGCGGGCGTGGGGGGCTGCAGCTGCGCGCGGGGCACCCCGCCTTGTGCGCGCGCCTTGTCCCTGCCCCCCCGGCCCCCCGCGGAGGACCCCCCCGCTGCGCGCACGCTGGGAGCCAGGCCAAGCGCTGCGCACGCCAGCCACGCCCCCGCCCCGCTCCCGCTCGCTGCTCAGAACGCAGCCTCCTGCACGTCCGCCTGCCCTTCCGTCCTTCCAACCCACCCTTCGGACCTTCCCTCCCTTTCGTCCCCCCTCACTTCCGTCCCTCCCTTCCCCCGTCCCTCACTTCCGTCCCTCCTTCCGTCCCTCCCTTCCGTCCCTCCCTTCCGTCCCTCCCTTCCGTCCCTCCCTTCCGTCCCTCCCTTCCGTCCCCTCCCTTCCGTCCCTCCCTTCCGTCCCTCCTTCCGTTCGCCCTTCCGTCCCTCCCTTCCGTCCCTCCTTCCGTCCTCCCTTCCGTCCCTCCCTTCCGTCCCTCCTTCCGTCCCTCCTTCCGTCCCTCCTTCCGTCCCTCCTTCCGTCCCTCCCTTC
Source organism: Teleogryllus oceanicus (assembly GCA_964035755.1). Lineage (NCBI taxonomy): Eukaryota > Metazoa > Arthropoda > Insecta > Orthoptera > Gryllidae > Teleogryllus > Teleogryllus oceanicus. Next base: position 80,694,710 of record CAXIVR010000009.1, read on the forward strand.
CGTCCCTCCCTTCCGTCCCTCCCTTCCGTCCCTCCCTTCCGTCCCTCCCTTGCGCCTCTTCCTTCCGTCCCTCATTCCGTCTGTTCTTCCGTTCGCCCACCCTTCCCCCTCAGCCAGGGCCTGGCCTCGAGAGGCCGGTCTCCTCGGCCCGCAACACTCGATCACCATCTGACCACCTCCGCTACCTGCCTCACTCCTCCTCTCAATGCCAAGCTGTATTAGCTTCGAGGCAGCATTGATATTGCATTTGACTCTGACCGGGAGGTACTAGAACTTGAGTCCCATCGCTGTCAACATTTCAGACACTAGCTCGATTTTAGCCGCTGTCTGGAGAACTATTTTTACGACCGACTGTTCCGATCTTAAGTTTTCAATAGTTTTTCTAATCATGACGACATGAATTCCGGACCAATACTTTAACAAACGAGCCAACGACCGCGCGCAATTATTACTCTGTCTTCCTTGTCCTATCCTCTCCCGTTACACACAGAGTTACATGAATTACATGACGGTTACCACACATGACTAGATCAGTCCGGAGTTTAGAGCTTGTTCCGGCTGGAGTGTGCCCCACTGGTGGGAGATTCCGGCCGGAGCTCTACTGGGAGAGACTTCTCAAGGAGAAAATTCACCGCCTGTAAATCAGCGACGGATCTCACCAACCATCTCTTGAAATAAACCACTCATGACAAAAGTGGTTGATGTACTCGAAAACAGAAATCTATTATTCCATTCCCACCGACCCCTAGCGTATCCCAAACCAACCCAATACCACCTGTCTACCTCACCATCTCCAGTCCCAATCTCATCACCCATTCTCAGTCTTTCTACGAACCCCTCTGCATATGACGGTCTGTATCGTCCTGACTCCTCTCCGGTTCCTATCTGCCCGTCCTCGTCTGCCCGTTTCTACCTGCCCGTTCCCACCTTCCCGTTCCCACCTGCCCGTTCCCACATGCCCGTTCCCACCTGCCTTCCACCGCCCGTTCCCCACCTGCCCGTTCCCACCTGCCCGTTCCACCTGCCCGTTCCCACTGCCCGTTCCCACCGCCCGTTCCCACCTCCCGTTCCCACTGCCCGTTCCCACCCAACCATCTGCCCGTTCCCACCTGCCCGTTCTCTCTTGCCCGTTGACACCAGCGCGTTCCCACTCCGCCCGGTCGGTTGGCTGGCCGACCCTTCTCCCCCTGCTCCCCCATCCCGCGTCGCCCAACCTTTCATCGTCTGCCATCACTCTCTCCGCTTGTCTCGCCCCCGCCCGCAGTGTCTACCCATCCACCTGGCATTTCCTGGCCTTCTCCACCCACCATGCACAGGCCATAGTGCTCAACTTTGTCCTAAAGTTTTAAATATGATACAACAAAACTCAACGGTAAGACTTCAGCAATAAATTCTTATACAGATGTCCATTACCATACGAGTCTGAAAATGCTTAATTACAGAGTTGGGAACTTTTATTAATGTGAGTTATCCGAACTTCTGTTAATTTAAGTGCATGTGCACTTGATCTTTGGACAAAATGGAAAACTATCTTTACAATTTGTATATAAAAAAACATGTTGGGAATCCAATTTATGTTGACCTTAATATCTTTTGGCACAGTCTCAGATTGTAGCATATTATTTGAGTACTTTTTTGTAGTTTTGCGTTTTGTGTAATAATGTATGGAAAAAGTGTTTTTGTAATTTTCAGACACCTCTAATCTACACATATGAATTCGCATGCACGCATGACATCTTTGGTTTCACGGATGCCAATTCTAAGAGCGCGTCGTATTTTAAGAACTCTGTCCAACCCACATATTGACAGAGCAAAAGTTATTTGAAGGATTCCTTCGCCATCTGAGCAAACATGAACTCTCTATCCGAACTCTCTATCCGAACACTCTATCCGAACACTGGGAGGCACACGTTTTCGGTACATTTTTTTTAACATGCTGGATGATCACATTCACCGAGCCTATCATACTCTCCGAGAACTCACTATACCCAACATTTTGAAACTTCTTCCGCACTCAATGATAAAGCGATCAGAGGCCCATTCTAAAGCAGATCACATAAAACATTTGTTCTTTGTGAAACGAGTGAGTTAAACTAGTAAGGTCGATAAACGTAATAAAGCATATTCGGACCAATACTATACTTTCTTTCTGACAGTAAATGTATAAACTAATTCCGTGGAGTTTTGCTACATTCTATATTGAGATATATCAAATACTTCAAAATAAATTTCTGCAAAGTATAGGCTAATCCACACGATAACCTTTTGATGACGTTAGGTCTCGAATTAGAAATGATCCAATACATCACATATTCACGAAAAATATGGTAGCCAGTTTTGTGCCAGTGGAAATCAAACGTAAATATTATGATGCAAATTTCATGACTCTCATGTGTTCGAGACAGAAAGGAACAATACATACTGAATATTGTACACTAAGGCTAATGATTAAAAAAAATCTTTGGGCGAATTGTATTTTAGAATGTAAGTTTTCTTATAATTCGTCAAATTATATGACCTGGGGAAAGTAAATTACTAATAGCAACATGTTTTAATACCAGTTTAGGTATGATATCAAGATTAATAAACGGGGAAAACCCTATGTCAAAAATTATTACAAACGTTTGAAAACGAATTAAATAGGAAGGTGTCATTTTTTGAGCGATTGTTTGTTGGTTTCTCAGAACGAAGCCAGAGATGGCAGGCAACGCATGTCTTTCATGAGACATATACATTAAGAAGACATTAAAAATAATTCAGATTCCACATAGAGTGATATTTATTAATTATTTGATAGTGTACACTTAAATTTCATTTCTTTATTTGTTTCATTTTCATCAAGGTACGAACTTCATTGAATGTTACAATTTGGTAATAGAACACGTAGCTACCCGGAGTGTAATATCCAAAGAAATTTCGATCCCAGACATTCGTGGTTATGTGTAAATAGCTTGATAGTAGTAGTATAATTAGGTTTGGAATTTTGATTTTTAATATTTTCATAGCTTTTATTACTTCAATAGTGAAATACGTGATTTAGTAATTGTATTTGGGTAGGCGGTAGTTTATTTTTATGGGCGGAAGTTGCATCCAGGAAGAAGATTCTTAGAGGGCTCAGATTCCACGGAACTGAAATTTCAACACGACTCCATCGTTGCAAAGTTTGGATTATCGGAATGTAAGATCCGTGAAAATTAAGAACTAGTAATCAAGAAGCTGGTAAAAATACATTGATTTAGAAAAAAGGACTTTTCAAGTTGAAAAAGAAATTGAACAAAGGGATGCTGAAATAATGAGTTAAAGTTAGTGTCAAAAGTAATTTAAATTTGATGATATAATACTAAAGAGTATAACATTGAAAACCCCATATTTGACAAAAACATCCGAACAATTAGAAAGAAACAAATATTTCTGTATTAAAAGTTAGTGACATGTCTCAAATTTTAAAAGATAATTTAATGTTTCAACAAATATTTTAAATGTTTTATTGAAAATATTTGATTAAATAATCAATTTAATCCCTCATCGGATAGAATAAATTTTCAGAATGATTCGAGTCTGTAATAGACGGTTTCTTGATTACGTAATATCGTAAAGATAATGTATGCATATTATTTGTCTGGTATTGACAAGAATATGTGATTTATTTAATAAAGAGGAAATAAATTAAGCCATAAAAAACGTTTGAGTAACGTTAAATGCGGTAGTAAAGTTAAAAACGATTCAGTATAATTCTAAAAGATAGATAAAATAAAGTACCGTAGTTTGTAAAGTCTAAAAAATGTCTCATTCGATTCGTTAGAAAATCTCGGGAAATATAAGAAAGTCTATAGACGTTTTATTTGAGAATATATTATGTGGTTGAGAAAGATATTTTTGAGAGAAAATCTATTGTATTAAGTTTGTTACCTGTTGCACAGTTACAGAATCTTGTAGAATTCTTACGGATAGTACATCTCTCACTTAGGTAATATACGTTTTTTTTATTTTCTTGAAAATAAAAATAAAAATATCTCAAACATTCAACCTATTAGACTGTAAAATACCTTCTGATACCTTCAAATTCAAAATTATGTATCACTCTGACATATCTTTCATTTTAAAGAACTATACAATAATATACGAGTATTATGCAATATTTGTATGTTTAATTCGAAAGACCCAGGAAGTTCTGCGAGTTTCTGGATGCCTCTTCCAAAATTATATAAAGATTTTTTAATTTAATATTTTATTTATTAGATCTTATATTTTGCTGCTATTAGCCAACAGATTTAAAAAATTATAATATACAAAGATTTAAATGTGAAATCTTTTGGACGAGATTGCTGAATGGACTAAAGAAAATTCAAAAGCTCTCTTTGCTGATGCACTAAACACTACGAGTTTTTGTGCATGAAATATAAACATTGGCAGTACCACGACCATTGCTGTCATATTCATGTTAAATGACCACGAAGGGTTCTTAGTTTTCTTAAAATATTGAACCATGTTTTTCATGTTACTTGGTTTCACCTCTGCTTATTTAACCAAGTAGCCCGTTAAAATATTTTGCTGACCTACATCTAGAAATCCCAACTTAATGGACGGTTGACAGTAAACATTAAAGGGTAAAAGTACAAAAACGTATTTTGGTACACCTTATCAAAAAAGGAGATGTTTGGTATGCCGGAATATAATATTGAGATATACCAAAATTTTCCTCCCTCTCTACATCTATATCTGCTAAAGATCTTAGCGTCCGGCTTGCTGGGTCAATGGGTCACGATATAATTATAATCCTTATTACCTCTGTAATGGATTATAGGATCCGCCGACTATACAGCGCAGCTGGGAATCTGAAATAGAATGATTCTATTCCTAGTTCATTTCTGTTTGGATTGACTAAATGAAAAATCACTTTCTTTTCTAAAGAACAAAATTCAACAAAGTTTATTTTACTTTTTTATCAAACAATTTAATGAATTTAAATTAGGCCTTTGATCATGATCTCTTTCAATTTACAATTTTACACCGCGGTAACTTATCTTTTCTTCGTTGATGTCCCTCGTAGACTTCTCAGTCGAAATATCTTGCGATCTTGCCGTAGTCCAAAGTTCCAACGAAATCCTCTTCTTCCCCTATCCAAGCTGTTCTCAAACTATCAAAATTACCAGTCCCGATTACGTCCTATGACATAGTCCCGAACTTGATTACCACTCCCGACAAAGTTCCAATTTATACTTCAATATTGCTTCCACATGAAAATATCTACGAACAGTTCAGAAGCGCGTTTCAGAGCAGAATGAAATCTTTCTGCATGATTCATCCCTCGAAGACTTCGTATTAAACTACCTTCATTTTTTCATAACATTTGACCGTCTAAACTTCTCCGCCCAATCCCGAAGTTTCTACTTTCGGCATCAACCCATCTCTTAATGCATTTAGAAAAAACAAAAACTACATTGTTTATTCACGGTCGTTGCTATGCTCTAGCTCTCGTGATATTTCGTAATGCATGTTCCACCATATTGTCTCCAAATAAATGTTAATTTATTTTAACGTGACATATCGGTATGTCACAGCTTCCCTCTCCAAGCGTCATTTGGTTTGCTACAACCTAACTAAATGACAAGACTAAAATTGAACACTTTCTTCTTGCTTCTTCACACTAAACGACATTAACACTTTACACTTTGCACTGCACTAGGTCTTGTTACTTGCTGCCTTAAAACTATTTACATTTTCCTTTCGGAATGTGCCAACAATAACCATTTCATCAGGTATTCTAATAGCCGTATCTGCCTAATATTTGCTCCCCATTAATTTGAATACACATACACATTAAATTAAACTCCCTACACAAACTGACAAAATACACATAATAACAAAACAATAACAAAAGAAAAACTATTACACCTAATATTTACAACTATTTACAAATCTCTGTTATGACCAGTATATTTAATCATGCGTGTCGTCCCTCATATACGGCTTCATGTTCCTGTAGTTATATGTTCCCATTTGCTGTCCATTTCATCATTCAAAATCGCGGCATTCTTGCTTAATACTTTACAAATTCGATACGGTCCTTTATACAACGGAAAAATTTATCAAATAGCTTCTTATCCACTGACGACACTTGAGGTACTCTAATTAACACTTCATCACCCTCCTTATACTCGCCTCGAAAGCATTGCTTCTGTTTTAGCTTTCTTTTGGCTGCTGCCTCCCTCAAATTGTCATAAATTATTCGCGTATCTCTCACATCATCATGACATTTTAGGTGGCTTGGAATTACAAGCACCGATGCATGCATTGGTATATTTCCCTGTGAACGCATCATGAATTCATTTTCTATCTGTTCAATCTTGTCCTTAATGTCCGACATATATTTCCCAGATTCAGATTCTTGCACCATTTTAATGTTTCTAAGTCCCTCCTGTCTTCGTTTTTCTAATTTACAATCCGAATTAACTAATTTAGATTCTATGTTTTTACTTTTTTCGCCATGTTGAAGCGTCATTGCATTTAAATTATCTACACGCGATTCGACGATTGTCAACTTTTCGCATTGTTGGTCATGTAAATGTCCTGATGTCACAATGTTTTCCTGTAAATAATTAACTTGGGAATTAATTTTGTCGCCAGATTCTTTTAATTCCCTCTGCATTTGGTCGACTTGATTATTAAGAGACTCAATTTTACAATGAATAATGTTGAATTCAGCCGATGTATCCGCCCGTAATTGCACTATTTCCTTGTGTATTTCCTGACGAAAATTCTTCAATTCTAATGACATTTCCGATGTCATTCCTTCCAATTTAGCGTTATTTTTTTCAAATTCAATATTCATATCTGAAGTGATCCCCTCTAATTTATTATTCATATCTGAAGTGATTCCATCTAATTTAGTATTATTATGCTCAAGTTTTGCGTTCATTTCTGCTAACATCTTAAGAATTAAATTATTAGGGTCCATATTTTCTAACGGTGCAGCCATTATTTCCTTTTCTTGTGGTTCAATCTCAATAATTTCACGCGAAATTTCTCCCTCGGGGTTAGTATTAGCAGACGCCATATCATCTACATTAACATTCTCCATACGCAATTTTTTGCTCCTAGTATCCATTTTGAATTCTAATACAAATTAAAATCTCTCTGTTAAATTATTTTAAAATCACACCAATGAAATGGTCTTGGCCCTTTCTTATAACTAACAATTAATTTCAAATGTCAATCCATAAATTTCAGATTCCCTTTGGATCACTATATTATAATTTATAAGACTAATTTTATCCGTGTCACCAATTGTTATAAATTATAACAAATTATGCATCACGTTGAGGCGCCATTTTGAGATATACCAAAATTTTCCTCCCTCTCTACATCTATATCTGCTAAAGATCTTAGCGTCCGGCTTGCTGGGTCAATGGGTCACGATATAATTATAATCCTTATTACCTCTGTAATGGATTATAGGATCCGCCGACTATACAGCGCAGCTGGGAATCTGAAATAGAATGATTCTATTCCTAGTTCATTTCTGTTTGGATTGACTAAATGAAAATCACTTTCTTTTCTAAAGAACAAAATTCAACAAAGTTTATTTTTACTTTTTTATCAAACAATTTAATGAATTTAAATTAGGCCTTTGATCATGATCTCTTTCAATTTACAATTTTACACCGCGGTTAACTTATCTTTTCTTCGTTGATGTCCCTCGTAGACTTCTCAGTCGAAATATCTTGCGATCTTGCCGTAGTCCAAAGTTCCAACGAAATCCTCTTCTTCCCCTATCCAAGCTGTTCTCAAACTATCAAAATTACCAGTCCCGATTACGTCCTATGACATAGTCCCGAACTTGATTACCACTCCCGACAAAGTTCCAATTTATACTTCAATATTGCTTCCACATGAAAATATCTACGAACAGTTCAGAAGCGCGTTTCAGAGCAGAATGAAATCTTTCTGCATGATTCATCCCTCGAAGACTTCGTATTAAACTACCTTCATTTTTTTCATAACATTTGACCGTCTAAACTTCTCCGCCCAATCCCGAAGTTTCTACTTTCGGCATCAACCCATCTCTTAATGCATTTAGAAAAAACAAAAACTACATTGTTTATTCACGGTCGTTGCTATGCTCTAGCTCTCGTGATATTTCGTAATGCATGTTCCACCATATTGTCTCCAAATAAATGTTAATTTATTTTAACGTGACATATCGGTATGTCACAATATTAATAAACCTAAATATGTTGGATCAGTATCGTTACAATATATCACACAAAAACGACAGAGTAAGAATAGGTAATAAACTTACCAAGAGCAAATTGATACGATTGATGATCACATTATAAGGAGATGAACACAATATAAAGAGATCTACTCATCAATCTAAAAACATATTTTCACATTTGAAATTACATTCATAACAAGTTAATAGAGTAAGTATGCATTGTAATTTTTAAAGCAAGTTACAATATTTTCAAATCATTAGTACCTAGAAAATTATAATGTAAAATCATAAATCTTCACAAAAATATTTTTAGTACTTGAAAATGACAAAAAAAAACTTCGAGAATTTGAAGAATTGAATATAAAAAACAACTATTTTATAACTGTCTGCAAATTTATTCAGATAATTTAATAATAATAATAATAAAATAATAAAATAATAATAATAATAATAATAATAATAATAATAATAATAATAATAATAATAATAATAATGCCGGTCCGGATAGCCGAGACCTCGAAGGCAGTAGTGCCGTGGCGATCTCGGACGAAATGGTCGCCGATTCGAGTCCCGCCTCGGACATGGGTGTGTTTGTGTATGTCTGTTTGTGTGTGCCGTCCATTCATCCTTCATTATTATCATCATCATTTCATTTTCCATCCCCCAGGACTAACAACCCTGGGGGTATAAATATCGGATTCAGCTTAATGCTGATCCGCCTAATTAGTTACATGCAAGACTTGCAACGTGATAAAATGATACTGAGCCCTTGCAAGTGCATGTCCTGCGTGGTTCAAGATGGCCTATTCGCAAGCAAAAAAATAATAACAATAATAATAATAATAATAATAATAATAATAGTAGTAATAATAATAATAATAATAATAATAATAATAATAATAATAATAATAATAATAATAATAATAATAATAATAATAATAATAATAATAATAATAATAATAATAGCAGTTAAAACTAAAAATCAAATCTTAGTCTTCTTTTTTATCCAAATAAAGAAAAGAGCGTAAAGCGCAATGCAAGGCACCTCAGAATGGGAAGAGGCCAGACACGGCGGGCGGGGAGGATCGCAGCTGAGTGAGGGGAGGCCGGGAGGAGAGGAGCGAGCCGGTGCCGGCAAAGCCGGGGGCGAAAGGAGGCGGCGCAGACGGGGACGGAGCGAGACGGAATGAGGCCGAACTGAAGCAAGAAGAAGTGGTGCCGGAATGTGAATAAAATTACTCCCATTTTATACCACGTATAGAATTCACTCCTGTTTACGTAACATATTACCATAGGGGAAACACCGAGGACTTCAGCTATAAACATGTTCTTTCATCATGTGGAATTTTGTTGATAATTGCTTGTTAGGGAAAGCCTTTTGTTTCTTTTGGTTTTCCAACGGTCTTCTTCGCTGTGTCAGTGGCAGCATTAGCCTCAGGGAATCTTAACTGAACCAGTTAAAAACCGGTGCAATAAAAGTAGGAATTGTGTAAGAGAAGGGCCTATTATTTCAACGCTTGTTTGCAGTTGCCAACATTTTTTGCAACAACAAATTCACAGACATTGAACACTTTAAAACCGATTGTGCACTCTTATAAAAACACCAGTCTCTCTGATGCTCGTATGTAACTAATAGATAATAACTATAGAGCTTATTAAAGTAAAGATGCTGGAAAACGAACGTATGTATATAAATAAAATATAAAATAATTATTGTTTTATCATCAGATTTCCCTTAACAACACAAAGAACACTACCCAAATAACAAAAATACTTCTAGTACGCTCGGATGTCTTGATGTTAATACCATTTGACAAAATAGGCTGGAGGAATCTTATGAAAATCGACCCAAAAAGGGACCACATCATTCGATGTTACCAGAAAAAAGAAAGAAACGTAAGTGATGGCATTCGCAAGATCCATAAATTTCTTGCAAGAAAAGATGTGTAATAGAGAAATATATTTAATTGACAATATCAATAATCTTACAATTGACTCTACTTCTCCCTAAATTTAATATATGTTTGGTCCCAGAATATCACAGACTTAGACAGACAGACATAGTCAGTCATTGAGACAGACATTCTTACTTTCCGGGACAATATTGCGTGTTTCTTCTTGCCACATGAACCAGTCTTAATCCTTTGAAGAGCACAAATATGCCTTCATTTTTGAAACCTAGACGGATTTTACGACAGAAAATCTGATATCGTATTGTTGAGATGATTTCATTTCTTTTTTCCAAGTACTATCCGTATAGTGTAGGAAAGAAAAGTGAAAACATCGTTCTGTCAGTAGCTTTTAGTTACCCAAAGCTCTGGGTGAACTACTCCATGCTTCTTGTGCCGCGTCTGTGAAGGAAGAGCATGCGGTCAGCGGTCTGAGGGGCTCAATACGTCAATTGCTTTTCGAGAGACCTCCTCAATATTGGAGTACTTTCAGTACACATTTTCAGTACCCTTTCCATCAATCTCAATCTAGACTGACACGACTCTTCTGTGAGCGTTGTTTGGTAGAAGAGACTTCCAGTTGTGTACACACACACACACATACACACACACACGCACGCACGCACGCACACACATGTATTAATATACACACACTCATATATACATATATACATACATACAACAAATTCCACCATCAAACAAACGTTCTGATGTGTCTATAATGTCACGTATGTTCCAGAGCATGAATTATATTCCTGTATCCCATTTGTTGCTATAAAAATTATCTCCCTTTGTTATTTTTCATTTGCAGTGTCCAATTATTTTTATTGTATTCTAAATTTGGCATCTGCCACCCGTATTTTCTCCATTCCAGTATGGCATGTTTACAGCGCTCAATCTACTTGTTCTAGTTACAATATAATTTAGTAGTCTCGTGTAAATTCCGACAATATTTTACCAGCTGAGGTAGCTCACAGCATCAAGTGATGCCACGGCAGTGCTTCTGTTCAGAAGTCCTAGGTTTCGAGTTCCTACGATACGGTAGTATCGAGACGATGGCACCTAGATAACTATGTTGAATTCAGCCACTCTCTGGAGCAGAATTCTATCGAACAGCTGCTCTGATCGGGTCCGTAGTTTCTCCAGCCAAGACAAGGCGAATGCCGGAGCAGTACCCTAGCAAACGGGCCACGGGCAGCGCGTGATTTTTCCTTCATATTTCTCGTCCTATCGCATCCCCTTACTACCCCTTACACACAATTACTCCATGCATCACACTTGTCGGAAGACGAGTCAAGACCTTGGAGCTGATGTGAGATATCTTGATGGCGAAAACCTCACAAGTCCACGTATAGGTTGGCGCCGGACCTCACAATCCAGCGGGGAAGAACACCGATTATTCCCGTGATAAAACATACAACTACACTTACGGGAATAATGATCGTAACAGTTGACGCCTCCGGAAACACAAAATAATGACTCAATAAATCGACACAATTTTGCACTTAGTTTCAGAAAACTGTAAATAAGTCATTTCGTTTCCATACGTTCCAATCGCATTATTTTACACAAATGATAGCCCCGTTGGGATAAATCGCTGCTTCCGAATTTCATTAATAAATAACATTGGAGCCGACTAGACACCATCCTGTCAGCAACTCATCCGTCCGACGTGAGTTCTTTGTCGGTTACCGGACGTTTGTAATCGTGTCCGGTGCATCCGCAAATGTAATTGAACTGTTGAATCCCATCATAAACTATGTCAATGTTTAAGTTCAAACATTTTGCATGCAAAGTACAGGTAATTATACGTAGTGCTGCACCGAAAAACAATTTTGTAATTTTGGGGCATAAAAATTCATATTGTAGGTTCCGTATATCAAAAAAGGGTGTATTTCTTGTTCCTATATGTAGTTAATTACTATTTAAAGCCCTATGTACTTACATTCTACGTTTTGTTGTGATAAAACGTCCGTACGTCTACCTATATGTCTATGAATAACGCTAGTGGTTGTATAGTAAGTAGGATGATCACCATAATAAATGATACAACCTGACTGATCTGACTGACGTCGCAGGCCTTTGAATTTGAAAAGCGTCGTTCGTTTTTCTGGGAGTACTTTGCAAGAAGCATCAAAGGCATTTTCCTGTTGTCGTAGAAGTAGCTCCAAATGTTTGGATTAAATTTTAACGCAGAGAGCAAGGCACGCCAATAAAAATAGAACTAGTCCGATATTTATGGAGAGTCTATGAAATTTTGAAAATTGCAAACCTGCAAAATTTTTTCACTGTGTTTCTATAATTACAACATTGAAGATTTTTCTTGTGAGAAATCTGTTCTTCAATATCAGATCTTTAATGAATTCTTGTATATTTGTTTTTGAAATTATGAGCAGTTATGTGTAATTGTGCTAGAAACAAGCAATTTTCTTAAATAAGGCTACAATGTTTTCTTTAATTGTTTGTATCGAATAATGCGATGTTCGCTTATAAAAATTTAACAATTCGAATTTGAAGCTTTAATTAAAGGTTCACACAAAAGCACTTCTGAATAAAGAACTAACTACCACAGAATACAACAATTCTCTGTGTTTAAAACACTTTTAAAAATTTTTTTGAAGGTTGACCTTGATATTCACTTTGGCGATAATGAGCCATTTTACAGAGGTAACATGCCCAATTTTACTTCATATAGTGGCGATTAAACAAAAATAATGTCCAAAAAGTACTCTTTTACTAAGTTATTGAAACCCCTGATTTTTTCTAAATCTAATTTAGTTTTTTAAAAGTGTAAAAACGTTTCTCCTAAAAACGTATTTGCTGACTTAGTGTGTTTTGGAATCCAACTTTTCAATTGCAAATCAAGCTGCCGGAATTCAATACATGCATCAAGATTCACGGAATAGCAGATGGCAACAACTTCTAGCGACATCATTATTGGAAACTCATGTAAATGTATGAAATATATCTGTCCGCTGTATATAAGCTGGTCAGTTTGAATGAAAAGCATTTTCTTTACCAACGTTTTATTAATTATATTAGAAAATGTTGAAGACTTAGTCTTTTTCACATCTGCTGAGCCAGAAATTTGAATACAACGAACTGTCGAATTACATACCAATGTGTATTACTAACAACATCTATGAACATTTTTGAAGGTGAATTCCAAACAATTAACAAATTCGTATGGATTTTTCTCTTTAAAGCTCACAAATTGTCTCATAAAAAAGCATTGGCTTGCTTTTGTGTCATCTATAAACCACAGGTGATGCCAAGCAGCCATATATTTCACGGTTACGATAAAACATTCACTTAACAAACTAGTAAGAGACAATTTGTACACGAAATTTGAATTATCTTCTATTTTACTCATAGAAATTCATGAAATCAAGTATAAGTGATGGAAAAATTGTCAGTTGGTCAAAATCTCACAAATACTGAAACAAATGCAATTCGGACATGATGTTACAATCTTTATATTTCGCATGTCGTTTCAACAAGAATTCATTGTTTGAGGTTTAATCCATATAAAACGTCTCATTAGCATTGACGTGTCTTACATCCACGGCAGTCGTGTTGAAATTCTTGAACAGTATTGTCTCATAATCAAAGTATTTCTACATGTCTTATTCCATTTGTGAGTGTTTTTATGCTAAATTTACACTCAAAACGTTCATATTCTACACATTTACAGGTATGTTTTACTTACTTTAAGGCAGATTTCTAATTATATCCTTCTTCTTACGGAACTTTCTCTATCTTCGGAACTCTGGGACTTTCTCCATCCCCCTATGGGACTTTCTCCATCTCCCTATGGGACTCTCTCCATCTCTCTATGGGACTTTCTCCATCTCCTTATGGGACTCTCTCCATCTCCCCATGGGATTCTCTCCATCTCCCTATGGGATTCTCTCCATCTCCCTATGGGATTCTCTCCATCTCCCTATGGGACTCTCTCCATCTCCCTATGGGACTTTCTCCATATCCCTATGGGACTTTCTCCATCTCCCTATGGGACTCTCTCCATCTCCCTATGGGACTTTCTCCATCTCCCTATGGGACTCTCTCCAACCCCCTACGGGACTCTCTCCATCTCCCTATGGGACTCTCTCCATCTCCCTATGGGACTCTCTTCATCTCCCTATGGGACTCTCTCCATCTCCCTATGGGACTTTCTCCATCTCCCTATGGGACTCTATCCATCTCCCTATAGGACTCTATCCATCTCCCTTTGGGACTCTATCCATCTCCCTTTGGGACTCTATCCATCTCCCTATGGGACTCTATCCATCTCCCTTTGGGACTCTTCCATCTCCCTATGGGACTCTCTCCATCTCCCTATGGGACTCTCTCCATCTCCCTATGGGACTCTCTCCATCTCCCTTTGGGACTCTCTCCATCTTCTTGACTTTTATCTATGTGACTTTCTCCATCTCCCTATGGGACTCTATCCATCTCCCTAAAGGACTCTATTCATCTCCCTATGGGACTCTATCCATCTCCCTTTGGGACTCTATCCATTTACCTATGGACTCTAACCTTTCCCTTTCTCTCCATCTCTTTTCTCTCTATCTATCCTCTTCCTCTCTCTCTTTCTCACTCTGAGAATTTCAACAAACTTCTCTGCTCGTCTCATTCCTCTCTTTCTGTCTCTGGCGATGCCCACAGAGAAGAGATAATGTTGACACTGGGCGGCTACCTTCTACAGGATGCCAAATGAAAAGTCGCGGAGAGCCATGTCTGTGTTTATTCTCAAGAATTCTGGTTCGTTTCCTTTTAATGTATTGAATAATTTGATTGAAAGGACATCAAACAGTTCGTTTACTGTTAACTAAGACACAACACACAAATGAGAAATAGGTTTACTCACGTACATGTTTTACATGTTTTTTGCAATTGTCATCACAAACTTAATATTTTATCTTTTTAACAAAGGAAACTATTTATAACTGTGCAATGATTCGCAGTGAAAATATACTCGATTTATTAAAATATGTAGGGAGGGGAAGGGAGATACTGAGAATAGAAGAGGAAATGAAATTCGTGTTCTCTTTTAACCAGAAAGTTGTTCTTGTCATGAAAGGACAAGAAATCCTGAAATTTCAAACAGAAAATAAATATTATTTGTAACTCGTGTAAAACGTAAATGTAAGTTACCATTTTGAAATAGAGAAAGATGGACGTTTCTTCTGGGAAAATCTTCAACGCCTTCTCTGATAAGGCAGATATTGATGTCGAATTTCAAGTGGTCACGAAATTCATCGCTTTGATTATAAAATTAAAGGAAAAGAAATAAAATACTAGAAACAAGTAGTAATAATACTAAAATTCGCAAATATATGGATTCGGTGAGTTTTTTATCTACGACACACGACTTGGCCGTACACGTTTCATTCGAATGCACTGTAGTCTTTATATCCTACGTTTTCTAGTTAATTGGATAGTAGTTCAAGAACAATTTAAACTTTACAAGTAGCTCTGCACGAGTAGTATTGGACGACAGTTTAATCAATGATGATTAAACACTTGATTTTAAACATTGAGAATGACATATGATAATGACAAGACATACCACAATGTTTACATATCATTGATGACATGTTCGTTCGTTAATTGTCAAGGAATATTGCCCGTCTTTTAATTTCGTCGTTTGTAATCTTAATTTGGCATTGAGGGAATTATGTATCACTAGTTTGAACAAAAAGCCATTAAATATATTGTTTATTACGGATATATATTTGTGATAACTTTGTTGATGGGGTAAAATCAAACGAGTTGCTTGCAAAGTACATATCAGATACACGAGAAACATTGAACTTCAATTGAGAATGATATTTCTACAATTCAAATCTAGCCTATAATTGCGCACTTTTGATTCATTTACTTCCTGTTCGACATAAGTTTTTCAAGTTTAAAAAAAATCATTATACATTCTTGCAAAAAATTTATTTAAAATTATCGATCAAAAAAGGACTCAAAACTCTTAAAGAAACACATATTATATTATTATATATATATATATATATATATATATATATATTGTTGTTTTAGTATTTTCAATTAAATAAGGTAATTTTTTTCGGAATCGAGAAACTTGCACGTAAAGACCATGTTATCATGACATGAATAAATTTTCATGCTACGATCTCGTATTCTCTATGTGAAGACTTCAACACATTTTGTTCCAGTAAAAGATCCTTAGCCTCACGAACGATATGTATTACGGCTTTAAAACATTCGTCATTTAAGTATTTCGTGGAATTTCAAAGAAGTCGTGCAAAGACGCGTCGACGCGTTCGGATCTCCTCACGTCAATAGTCAAGTTTCATGAATTGCATCTGAACCACGCGAATGCTGAGACTAATTTCCAGTATTCATGGCACGGAAGCGGCCGTGATATAACAGCACCTCATAAAAACAATGCAGTAGACCATCAACATTTTAAAAATAGGATGAGCCAGAAAATTCGAGATCCATTGCAGAGGTCACGAACGTCAAGTAGGTAGTGAAGTCTGGACGAATTGGGGTGATGCATAGTACTATGTGGTCAGAGAGGGTTTCATTTTTCTCACATTAACAATACATTGCTAATGTAGAAAGTGGCAAAATATAAGCAAGATTAAGGGTTTACAAAACTGTATAAAGTTTTTATAAGTGCAGGTTATCTGAGCATGTAATAAACCTCTGTATTGCAGTAGGTTTTAAAAATTACTATATACTTCTAATAAGGGCAAGAAGAACATTAATGTGTGATTTCTCTGCATTACCTTCAAGAAGGCGTATTTAGAAGTGCCACGTTTCTCAAATGAAAAATATCAATAAATCTTTCTTTCTTTCTGATATCACAGTGAATGTGGCAATGCTCTTCTGGAAATTCTTAGACCACATTTCACCTTAGTTTGTTGGAACATTTGAAACAAAATATCTGTATATTAATTTCCTGTCATTTTCAATTTATCTCTCTCGTGCGTTACATTATAGAAATAAATAATGCTATAAATAGTGGTGGTAAGAGAAATGTTTTGGTAATCCACAATCAATGAGAAATGTCTAATAACAGCAGCAAAAATTAAAAGGTTTTAATAGATTCATAGCAACAGCAATTCCAGAGAATGCTATTGGAAACTATTTTCCAAAGTCTATGGGTCTTTAGGTAACTATGGAGAGAATACAATTTTTCACTTCATGACAAGAACAATTTATTTACATTATTAAGTTCTATAGAGACCAGACGGAGTTCAGTATAAAATATACTAATCACTCTATGATTAATGATTCTAATCACTTCTCACTACTTGTACATCAATATTCTGGATACTTCCGTAACCACTGTCAGTCATCCAGCTCAGCCAAATAAAGACCGAATCAAATCATTAAATAAATTTTTTTGAAACTCAAAAACCTTGCAGAATTTGTCACTACACTATCAGCAACCTAATAAATACAGAGTTAATTACTTACTCTTAACTATACAATTCTCAAACTATAAACAAGACTGTACTAACACGAAAATTACTTCTTTGAGAAGGGCAAAGAAAGAAGTAACATGAATCAAACTAAGCCCATAAAGTATCTCTTTAATACGGAAGGTTTTTAACGACATTAACTTTACTAAACAATAAAATTCTCAAACACGCGTTGGTGGGTTGGTGGTTTGTTCGATGGTTGGTTGATTGGTTGGTTGGTCGGTAGTGATTCCGGGCACGTCAACTGCTAAGGTCATTAGTCCCGTAAGTGCAGAGCATGTTTTTCTCGTCGTGTAGTGGCGGTGATGTTCCCCCTCTGGATGATGAGATGCAGCGCCAACATACCGTCGGCTAGTGGAGGATTCTCTCATCAATACATCTCCCATCAGCAGGGCACCGCTCTAGCTAGGACAAGCTCTAATCTCCCGACCGGTCTACCGGTATATGTGTTAGTGTAGTGCATGTTAGTGTAAGTGTGTGTGTAAGGGGAGAGGATAGGACAAGGAAGAGGAAGGACAGATCGCGTGCGGTCCGTGGCCCGTTTGGTAGGGTACCGCTCCGGCATTCGCCTGGTGTTCATCGGAGAAACCACGGAAAACTACCAATCAGAGCAGCCGGCCACCAGAATTCTCCTCGAGGCAGCGACTGAATTCGACATAGCTGAAAAGCTAGTGTCGAAAATCTTGCCACCGTCAGGACTCGAACCTAGGACCTCCCGGTCAGAGGCGCTGCATATTGCATGTTAGTGTGTGCGTAAGTAAGGGGATAAGACAAGGAAGAAGAAGGAAAGATTGTGCGCTATTAGTGGCCCGTTTGTTAGAACACTGCTCTGGCATTCGGCTGGTGTTGATTGGAGAAACCACAGAAAATCACAGATGAGATCACCCCAACTCCCAGAATTTCACATGAACTATACTAATAACCATAGCAGTTGACACGTCCTGAAATACGAAACAATCAATCAATTGCCTCCTCGTGCAACAACTGGAGGCAACATTATACGAGCTCTGCCGATATTCGCCGTCTTACATTTTTGTGGCGCGGTTCATGGCCCGTTTCTTACGATACTGATCCGGCTACTTAGTCGGAGAAATCACGGAAAATCCATCTATTAGAGCAGCTCCGGCGTTTGAATTCCCAGCACAGCGGCTAAACTCGACATACAGCTATGTAGCTAGTACCGAAAATTTACGGTACGCAATATCTAGAACGCCGCTGTTCGAGTTCAAGCAGAGTTAGCAGCAATGCTCACTCTGAGCTAAGCTTACATTCGCAGTCTCGAGCAACATTCGTCGTGCAGTATTACTGTATTGAAAATTTTGCGCAGCAGTTTCTTTGTTCACTTTTTTCCCTTTCCCCTATATCGTAGAGAAAGAAATTGTCACAAGGACTGGTGGGTCAGTGCATCATCAAATGTCACTGCAGCGCCTCTGACCGGGAAGTCCTAGGTTCGAGTCCTTTTCGACGACTAGCTTTTTAGCTAGGTCGAATTCAGTCGTTGTCTGGAGGAGAATTCTAGCAGCCGGCTGCTCTGATCGGTAGTTTTCCGTGGTTTCTCCGATCAACACCAGGCGAATGTCGGAGCAGTACCCTACCAAACGGGCTACGGACCGCGCGTGATCTTTCCTTCCTCTTCCTTGTCCTATCCTCTCCCTTTACACACACACGTACACACACTAACATGCACTACACTACCACATATTCCGGGAGACCGGTCTGGAGCTTAGAGCTTGTTCCGACTGGGGCAGTGCCCCGCTGATGGAAGAGTCCTGGTTAGGGGGAAACCCCACTAGCCGACGTTAGGTCGGCGCCGGATCTCACCATCCAGTGGGGGAAGATCACCGCTATATCCAGAGACAAAACATGCACTACACTAATGGGAGTAATGACGAAAGCAGTTGACGCGCCCGGAAACACGAAAAAATCAATCAAACAATCGAAAAAAGAAATTGTCATACAGTCTTCTTCGCCATTGGGATGATGACAATTGTCTTTCCAATCAAACACCGCCTACTGTCAATGCCATATATCCAACCGTCCATCAGTCATCTACCATCGCATTCGTCCACCCATCATCGCTAATTGTTTTCCTATAGGCGTGTATTACCGCCCTCTTGTTGTATTTCGTTTCGCCTTATCACTATCGCCTTAACTGTAGTCATCGTCACCCGGAAGCACATTCCATGGCTGGTGGGTCATCTATTCTGATTCGGTAGCGACCAGCTTTGCCCGCACTCGACTCCTCGTTGCTCCCCCCCCCGGCCCCCCCCCACCCCATCGCTTGCTTCCCCCCCCCCCCCCATACACTCCCACCCTCATCACCCACCGTCCGTCACCTATTATCGCCTACCATCTGTCGGGCTCTCATCACCCAACAGCGTCTCTTCTCCCAGTTTCCGTTAGCAAAACCCTTTTACCGTTTCCCATTGGTGAGTGTTTTTGGCAAATAGCTAAAGCAAATGCATCAATAGAACGCGTGTACAAGGCAGTGTATTCTATGTGGTTATCCGGAAAGTGTTAAGATGTTTGCGTCATGTTAGGTTAGTCAAATAATGTTAAATTTATCTTCAAGGATTCAGCCGAGATCTGGTGGTAATTCATATTACTGACGTACGAAGAAGTTAATAAGACCACAATTAGTAATAAAATAGTGTATTTAACACATTATACACCAATACTACTAAACTAGTTTTGGAGAGTTTTCTCCATCTTCAGAGGTACAACATCATTACTGTTTAAAATATATTCATGTAACGTGGTTAAATATGCACAGATTGTGATTTTGAGGATTCAAAATCGTATTAAATGATGAAGCCATTTTGATTATAGAACAGTAAGTGACTAACTATAGACACTTAGAAAACTTATTCTTCCCTCTGTTAGTGAATATTATCACTAAATTGGCACGAAATTTCGAGACCGTACGAATTCTACAGTCACTTACTGTTGCTCATCATCTCTTGCTTTTCAGAATCATTTTTTAAAAGTCATTCTTTTTGTTCGACAACATTGCCTTTTAGAGATGATTACAAATAACATTTAGTTTTTCATTTTAGGAGCAGGTAGCTGTAAATTTACTGTATTTAATGTTTTCTATTGAATATCTTTGGTTGTAATTTTAAACTATAAAAAGTATTTTCAAAAAGAAACTTAATTTTACTAACTTTGAATAGATACGTCGATATTCTAACAGATATTACTATTAAATTTATTTTTAATAAAAGAAAATCATAATGGTTTCGGATTATATTTAAGAAATAAAAAAGTATGAGCTAAAGAGATTATAATGAAAGGTCAAGTTTGAAGTTGGAACAGCAAGGAGTAAACAATGAAGCTTAGAAGAAACGTGGTGAGGTCTTTTTTTATTTATTTATTTATTTATTTATTTATTTATTTATTTATTTATTTATTTATTTATTTATTTATTTATTTATTTATTTATTTATTTATTTATTTATTTATTTATTTATTTATTTATTTATTTATTTATTTATTTATTTATTTATTTATTTATTTATTTATTTATTTATTTATTTATTTATTTATTTATTTATTTTTTATTTATTTATTTATTTATTTATTTATTTATTTATTTATTTATTTATTTATTTATTTATTTATTTATTTATTTATTTATTGAGTGATTGGAAATTACACAGATCAGTACTAATTACTATTGCATGTGCATTTGCTGGCTTACATTGTTACTTATGCTTAACTTAACACTAAAAACTTAAAACGAAACTACCTTACTATAGGTGTAGGAAACTACAAGAGCCCCTACTGTGGACAATTAGAAGAGAAAATGTTCAAGAACGCTTCGGAAGGAAATCTATTCTTAATTCTATTAGGGAAGTCAATTATAGTGGCCAGGTTGTAGTGGACGGCTCGGTTAATTGTATTTAGGTTGGAGTAAAAATTATTGGAAAGATGGGCAATATGTTTGATGATCGGTGATATATTCAGTTCTTTATGAAGTTGGGCGTTAGAGATGAACCATGGGGCATGTGTTGCTAATCTGAGGAATCTATTTTGTACAATTTGGAGTTTATTAATGTAAGAAATAGATGCATTGGTGAGGTCTACTGTTGCCCACGTTTTGTTCGCCATCTCTTTCACCGCATCCCCCATCCCTCCATCACGACCCGAGGATCGCGACTCTCTTTAGTCAGGATTCATAGCGGCGTTGCCAAATCTCCTTCCGCGAAGCTCTTCCGGCTCGACTGCCATCCTTCCATATTTACTTCCGCTACAATTTCCTCGTCGATATTCGAAGCCGCTCCCCCCCTCTCCTCGTCCCTCCGCGCCTTCCAGGACCGAGAGACGAAGTCGGCAAACGCGAGTGCAAGTGGGGATTTCTTTATCTAAATAAGGAACAACAGAACACATTTTACGAGAAGTTGTTCAGAGCGACGCGCGGCGAAATAAAGAAGTTTTCCACTTAGATCCGAGAAGTTAAGCGAGCTCCACCGTGAGGAAAAGTTCTTTTGAAGAAAAGAATTATCAGTGGTGTTCGATTAGTTTGAGATAAATTTGAATTGGCGAAACGAGAAAATTTGTTTGAAATGTTTTATGCATTCAATCAACCAATTCCGCCTTAAGGGGAGTTGTGTAATTTTTGTTGCAAACGTGATTGAATTGAAATGCACGATTTGGGTTTCGGAATAAATATTACCTCGGTTGAAGTTCTAGAGTTTTCACGTGGTAGTAATGGAACATTGTGACGAAGTTTATTTGTATGAAAAAGAGAACGGAAGGAAGAAATATGTAGATCAATAAAGTGCTTGCATATATTTTAAAAATACAAGAATTTCAAAAGTCGAATTAAGTTCATAAAAATAAAAGGAAATATTAGATAATTTCTGATAAATAACCCTGAATCAGTGAAATTCAATTGTTAAGTAAATCCGAATATACAATGCCTCTTCATCAACTGGAAATAATGAGAAGTAAAGAACAATATAAACCCTAGAATCACCCTCCAGGAAGTTATTGCTTCCACATGTCCACGTCAATTAAATTGTAGCAATGATAAAAAAAGGAATATTTTATAAATGTATATAAAATATTTTAAGGTAGTTTATAGGTAATATTTTAAAATAGTTTAAGGTTTATAGTAGAGATAATAAAAAACTTTCTGGAAGACAAGAAGAAGAGGAAGAAAAAGAAGGAAACATACTTCGTGGGAAAAGGTTAAGCTGACAAATGACTGGGAAAAGCATTGGAAAGTGTGGATATACGAGAACCAAAGCTAAAGAAACAATCAAAATAAAAAAATAGAAATAATGGTAAGTGTTTAGAATAATAAACATGATGTTTTATGTTCATTTTTATATTGCTAAATTATAATCCTCATGGAATTTATGGAAGTTCGATAACACAATCAATATATTTTCTAAGTCTGAAATGTAAAGGAAAATGTTTCAAATATTTTTCAAACAAGAATATATTTTTTTAATGTATGACTTCATTTAAGACAATGTAATAAGACATTTCTTTTAAAGGTAAAACTTTTTGAGTTGTGAACATATAAATCAATTTACAAATGTACAGAAAATATGAATACATGATTCAATTGCAATGTATCCAACAATTATGATTTTTGAAGACATCTTCAGAAAGAATAATTTTTTTAAATTTTGCTTATCTAATGTCATGTGGCAGCAGAAATGGTGATGAAAAATGATTTTTCAGAACGAAGTACATCTCTTGCCTTCACATAACAAGGAAATGAAGATGAGAAAAAATAATTGAGAAATAAGATGTGAAGATATATTTTTAATGTTCACGATTTTTTTGATAGCGCTGTGACCATCATTATTACTAGAGCTAGTCTTTCAGTGTCTTGGCGGAAAAGAAAATTCTTTTGTTTCATAATGCACAACTTAAATAGTAAATATTTTTTCGTTGGTTAACCAAATATGCTCAATAATTCCATTAAAAATCGTTGATATGTTAATAACTATGTGCAAGTATGTTAATAGCAATCTATATTAATAGCACGCGTGCTATTAAAACTTCACCGTGCAATTAAAACAAGGCACCTATTAATCATTATTCAGAAAAGGAGTGAAATCGTGTAATTCAGAAACTATAACCCAGACGTTGCCAAGGTATTTGCAGTCAGCCATGAAACATGGACAAAAAAGTTCATCACATATTACGTACCCACAATAACTACATATAAACAACGAATGAATAAAACTAGATTGGGGAAGTAAACGTTAAGCTTCATGACAAGTCTGATATGTTCCATTAGTTTATGGAACAACATAATAGTTATGTATCTGGGGCGTTAAGTAGATGTGTTTGCCCCGAGGGTGACTTTTAATCCCCAGGGTCTTTGACCCGAGGGGTTGGAAGTCGCCTGAGAGGCAAAAAATTAAAATGTAACGAAGTATATAGCAATAGGTAAAATATGTAATTATTCCAAAATATGTAAAACTATGTAGAACGAAAATAGTTGTAATTCATTCAGAATGTCTTGTAAACTCTAAAAAATATTATTCAATGCAGGTATTTAGTTCCCGTAAATACATATAAATTCATTGCAATCCGTTCCCTAGTGATAAATATCGAGCCAATGCCTAACATTAGATAGAATTGTATAAACATTTTGAATTTATCTTATAAATCTCTTATTCTTAATCAACCTAATCTGCCAGACGTAATCAACATACGATAATAGGATAAGGTACTTGCATACTTGAATTATAGTTACACGCTCAACAGGATGACGAAAAGTTGAGAGGCGGCGAACTCCAGAATTAGTTTTCGATCGACGTGAAGCAATATCGTGGCAGGCCTGGCATCTCCTACGCTGACGGAACCCAAAGGAACCCGGGGAGCGCAATTCGGCCCCCCCCCAATGCCTCAGCCGCAGCTCCAGGTATCGAACGACCACGAGCAGCGCCGGGAGAGGTCGATGTCTGTGAATCGCTGCGTTGGATGGTGGACGGGGGACAATGGACGGTGGACAGCGGACGGTGACGGAGGACGGTGGACGGAGGACGGTGGACGGAGGACGGTGGACGGAGGACGGTGGACGGAGGACGGTGGACGGAGGACGGTGGACGGAGGACGATGGACGGAGGACGGTGAACGGAGGACAGTGACGGAGGACGGTGAACGGAGACGCGGAGGACGAGGACGGGGACGGCGAACGGAGGACAGTGGACGGAGGACGGTGAACGGAGGAAGGTGAACGGAGGACGGTGGAGGAGCAGTGAACGGAGAACGGTGAACGGAGAACGGTGAACGGTGAACGGTGGACGGTGAACGAAGGACGGTGAACGGAGGACGGTAGACAATGGACGGTCAATGGTGAACGGTGGAGTCATTTGCATCTTCAAATAATGTGGAAATCACTAGCTGCAAGGTTCGGGCTCTTGGACAGTTGAAGAAGACAAGACTTCTATTTCTAAGACTAATAATCCTATTTCTATTTTTTAGTTCTATTTTGGTCCAGACTGGTGCCTGTGGTCAAAATTAAAATATCTTAATTATTTCCTAAAGGGAATGACTACATTTTATTTGTGATGTGTTTACCATATTGACCTCAATAGATTCTAATGTTGCTTAGTTATGCGTGAAACACATATCCATCGAAACATCGGTATTCACCGACATCCCTTTCATGCCGAAAGAGAGTGCATATTAGTCCTCGCCACCGTAGTAATCTTTAGCGTTTTTAGAAAAGCAAACATACACCTTCATACTGACGTGTGTGCAGAGTTACTTTTCAAAATAACCTTCAATACGGACTTTTCAAAGGAAATTTAGAGGATGTTTTTTTCACGTTATTTCAATAATTTTTCTCTCTATTCTGTAACTTAAGACGGAAGAGTAAAAATTGTATTTCTGATTTAATGTTTGCAATTATGTCTGTTTCTTGAAAAATACCACAGTTGTAAAATACGTTCACTTCCTCATCACTTCATTAATAATACTAATTATTTAAAACCAACACAATCAACCAGAGATATTTATATTTTATGGTATGTTACTCAGAAGTGTTGGAATTTGACCCTTCGATACTTTTTTTTACTTTCTTGAAGAGACGTTCACTGTTTTCTTATTGGTTAAAAATCTGAATGCTTCTCCTATAAAATACTTATGTTTGACTCGCAGACATATTACATCGGCAATGCAATGTCATATCTGTTGAATCCCACGACATCTTGATGTATCAACTCCTTGATTTGTAGCAGTAATAACGTGAGAAAAACACCTAGGTTACTGTTGCGGCGAACATATACAACGAAACAGAGTCAGGGTAAGGAGTATCACACCATGTACATCATATTTGAAAGGCTTCTAGCGACACAATACATATGTCACAGAGTAGAAACGTACCGGTGTGGAGCATATAAAAACTTGTATGGCCTAACGAATGCCGGAGCAGTACCCTACCAAACGAACCACGGACCGCGCGCGATCTATCCTTCCTCTTCCTTATCCTATCCTCTCCCCTTACATACACACTTACACTAACATGCACTACACTACCACATATTCCGGGAGACCGGTCGGGAGCTTAGAGCTTGTCCCGGCTGGGGCGGTGCCCCGCTGGTGGGAGAGTCCTGTTAGGGGGAAACCCCACTAGCCGACGGTAGGTCGGTGCCGGATTTCGCCATCCAGCGAGGGGAAAATCACCGCCATCTCCCGAGAAAAAACATGCACCACACTAACGGGACTAATGACCGAAGCAGTTGACGAGCCCGAAAACACGAAAAAATCAATCAATCAAACGAAAACATCAATCAATCAATCCATTGCATGGCCTTATTGAACCGCGTTGAGGGAGATTGGGACGATCCGAGGCCGTCAAAGAGAGTGAGAGTGGAGCAGGGCTCTCAGACTGGCGAGAAGTGATTGAAGCGGGTCAGTATTACGGGGGTGTGGTACGATCCAAAACTTGGAGAGCAACAGAATCGAAGCAAATGACGGATAGTGACGGGCCATATGCACAAAAACTGCCTTTAGAATAAGATAGCACTCGTAGACATGTTTAGTATGATTTTGTAATTGTTGAACATATTATTGCACGTTGAAACGTTCGCATTGTGGTATAATTGGTGAAGATGTGAAGGGCATTACAATGCGAAACACATCTTGCCCCATGACTGGAAGAGGAATTCAGAAAGACAAAATGCATGACAAATACATCTCTTATTTTGTAATTAAAAAAAAATCATGAATTACGAATGACCATTACTAACCGAAGGAGAGCCTCATGACTTTAACTCGTATTCCTTTGGGAGGTGATCACGATAGTGGTTTGCTTTGACCTACCATTGAAATTTAAATAGCGGTGAATGATATCGAATTAGCTATTAACACGAGCTACGCGTAAAATGACGTCAATGAGGCACAACTACATAACAAAAACGTCTATATCTTTCATGCATCTACAGGCTTTTGAGGCTACTACAATCTCGTGCGTTTGCTGACACAGTTTAATACTTAAGAAATACTATTGAAACAAAGAGGGTCCAGTGTACAAAACTGTCTGTTTGCAAGAACTCGTCACGTACGACTGAAAATAATATATCTGGATCTCACATGCATTGGTACACCGTGTTATGTAATAATCAAATAAGAATACTTTTTAAATAACAAAAAAAGTATACTGATCCTTAATAACAGTAAGAAAAGTTCACTTTAAATCACTCAGAATAACTGTTTTATTTCAGAACATCATTTTTTAATGTATTTCTCATAAAATGCAGGCACAAACGCAAGAGAACTGCAACTCACCACTGATGATTTGATTATTTGAATACAGCTAATCACGTAAAAGTTACTCACCTGTAACAAAAGATACAAAAGTTAGGACACTTTAACGAATTTGTTGTTGTTGTTGTTGTTGTTGTTATTATTATTATTATTATTATTATTATTATTATTATTATTATTATTATTATTATCATCATCATCGGCATAAAAATTCTATAATACACTGGAAGACACTGGTTCCCAAAAAATCTCAACTTCATTGAAGAACCGTCAGAAGCTAAAGGGCGACCATTTTGTCCCCCTTTTTTATTTGTTTTCACTTGTTTTTATTGCCTTTGACAGTTTTCCAGCTTAATAATTAACCCTAATGCACCATAAAGTGGGGTGCGGTAAGAAGAAGAGGGGCACAGTCGGAAACGGTGGGTTTGTAAATAAACTGGCTTCCATTAAACTCTATTAATGCAATTCTATTCGTATATATTCATTACATATTGTGATAAGTAAAAACCCTGAAAACTCAGTATTTCCTTATCTGGTATCCAATACACGTAAAAGTGGACCGGCGCACGGTGAGTGATGTAGAAGCGATGGGATAGAGGCGTGTCAGAGCGCAGCTTCCTGCACTGGGGCGGCGAGAAGCGCGACCGAGTGTGGAAGAGTAAATCGGAGCAATCTGGGACTCAATCCGCGTGAAGACGAGATTGAGCCGTCGCGACGCACACTGGATCAATCGGGCCTAAAACCTCGTCATAATTGAAAATGCGAGTGCATCTGCGTAAAAATGGGTATCAATGGGTTTATGAGGTCGCTGAATTGGAATATCATGAATAAATTTAAAAATTCAAAGTGGCGAATCTACTCATTTAAAAACAAACATAAATGGACAAAAATATACATATGGGTTCTGGTGATAACTCATTTCGAATATCATAATGAAATTTCAAAATTCAAAATGGCGGTTTGGAAGTGATGGCTCATAAAAATAATCGTATGTGAAAAAATATGGATGTAATTCAATATTTCTTCTTTGTTGTCAATATATGTTTGCAAATAAAAGTATCCAACGTTTTTTTATGACAATCATTTATTTCAGTATTTGCACAACGTTTCGTAACTAGTTTTGTTACATCATCAGGTGCTTGGTGAGGGAACTACTATCCCATTGAATTACCTCTGCAGTAGAACAATCGAGGAAACATTACGAAATTAACTCACTCTCTTTCAGTTGATACCACATAACTAACAGTTACAAACAGACACACAAGTGTCTGTCATAAAAAACTTTAGATACTTTTATTTGCATGCATGGATATAATTGTTCTCGCGGTCGTGGGTTAATACTGATATCATTTCAAAAACTGATATCAGTAATTTTCTTATTAACAATAAATTTAAAAAGGAGAAATCAAAAACAATATACAGAGAAAATAACTCTCTGTGGCATAGAAGGCAATTCCGAGATATTTAGTGTTAAATCTTACTATGTGGCATTGCAGTAAAGAG
Organism: Teleogryllus oceanicus; assembly: GCA_964035755.1. Taxonomy (NCBI): domain Eukaryota; kingdom Metazoa; phylum Arthropoda; class Insecta; order Orthoptera; family Gryllidae; genus Teleogryllus; species Teleogryllus oceanicus. The sequence continues at coordinate 80,723,584 of CAXIVR010000009.1, forward strand.
GTTTTAAAACAAAAAGGTGCACAAATATGTAACTAAATGTGGATTTTTCTGATTAATGGCATTCTACTTCATAAATAGAAAATTGATTGACACAGAAATACGCAGGACAAAAAATATAATCCACAATATACATGACTAACACTGTCATTCTTTATATGTTAGAATTCTCCCGTATTGTACGTACTATTATTTGAACATTTTTCTTAAAAATATACCTAACTTATAGTCAAATGTGTTTTCTTTTCGGAAATACAAAAATGATTCACCAAAAAATTTAAACAATTTTTTTTATATTTCACAAATATAGTCGACAATAATCAATGAATTCGAGTGTTTTGAGTAACGGAACTTTACGAGACCGTGTGGACGACAAAAATGATTAAAATAACTTTCTGGAATAGACGTAAGGTTCTCTAGTGCCTTCGAAACAGGATTTGACAACTCAGAATTCCGAACGCGCACTTTGAATTTTGACTGATTTGAACTGATATCACTAAAGTGTATCTGACTGTGAGGTTTTAAAATCGAGTCCTGCCGGTCACAGGATTTTCGACTGTCTGGAGGAGAATTCTAGCGGCCAGCTGCTGTGATCTGTAGTATTCCGTGGTTTCTCCGACCAACACTAGGCGAATGCCGGAGCAGTACCGAAGAAACGGGCCACGGACAGCAACCGATCTTTCTTATCCTATTCTCACTCCTTACAAACATAGTACAATTACACTTCAATACACTACACTACCGCACATATCTGGAGGCCAGTCGGGTGTTTAGAGCTTGTCCCAGTTGAGACGGTGCTCCGATGGTGGAAAATGCTTGGTTGGGGAAACCTTTACCCGATGGGAAGGTAGACGTCGGGTTTCGTTATTCAATGGGAAAATATCACCGCCAGCTCCTGAGGAAAAATGCAGTACGCCTAGCAGTACTGACCTTAGCAGTGGACTAATGACTAGCAGTTGACGCGCGCGGAATCAACAATCAATCAATCAATCAATCGTTTAAGAAGACCCTGTACATCTACTCTTTTTCAACAGGGTTTCAATGAAATTTGTTGATAAACGGTAATGGTACTGATATGATATAAATGATGGCAGAGCGTGGAATCAAAAGAAAGAAAACGGTAGAATCCGGAGGACCGGGACAAAAACTGGCTTTGTCCACCACATGATGCACGTGGATTGGCCGAGATTGATTGATTGATTGATTGATTTTTTCGTGTTTCCGGGCGCGTCAACGGCTTTGGTCATTAGTCCCGTAAGTGAATTGCATGTTTTTTCTCGGGAGATGGCGGTGATCTTCCCCCGTTGGATGGCGAGATCCGGCGCCGACCTACCGACGACTAACGGGGTTTCCCCCCTAACCAGGACTCTCCCATCAGCAGGGCACCGCAAGTTCCAGACCGGTCTCCCGGAATATGTGTTAGTGTAGTGCATGTTAGTGTAAGTGTGTGTGTAAGGGGAGAGGATAGGACAAGGAAGAGGAAGGACAGATCGCGCGCGGTCCGTGGCCCGTTTGTTAGGGTACTGCTCCGGCATTCGCCTGGTATTGATCGGAGAAACCACGGAAAACTACCGATCAGAGCAGCCGGCCGCTTGAATTCTCCTCCAGACGGTGACTGAATTCGACCCAGCTGTCGACCGGGATTATAGTTCGGTCCTGAAGCAGGATGTAGAACAAAGCAACGACAAAGGAGGTTACACAGGGAGACGATGCGTGTTTGGCACGTGAAATAGCCAGATAAGCACGGCGAGGAGTGAGCTAAACGCTCGCCAGCGAGCAGGGGATGAAGTTGGCAAACAACGATACATGCGATGAAGCTGTGACCATTGTCATGCCAAACATGTCACCTCCAAGCGCCCGGAGGAACATCTCCATAGGCCGAGTGCGTGATAAATCGATGGACATCTCGCGAGGTATCCAAAGCAATAGAATAAATATTTTAAAAAAGAGGAAAGGGAATTAGCGGACAACAATAAGAAGGAGACGAAGTTGTGGGAACTGGAAAAGAAAACAAATGGCGAAATCGTCAACGAATGGCGATGGTTTCATAGGCTCCCATATTTGACGCTATATAAAAATGTTGCTCGATGACTGCAAGGTAGGATGGATGGAGTATGGAGAGCGGAGAGCGGAGGAACAGGTGGTGCTGAGTGACACGTAAGGAGTGAAGGCAGTTAAGAAAAATGCATAAGACTGATGGGCCCGGGTAACACAATCTCAACAGGATAGAGGAGGACTCTCACGTCTTGATGCCACTTTCCGCGGGTGGCGCTTGCTGCGTGCGTTGCGCGGCAAACCTGAGTGAAGCGAGGCGAAGCGGAGAGGAGCGGGGGGAGGTAAAGCGGGGCGGCGGGCGGGATGGGGGGAGGAGGTGAGGCGGGACAGCGGGGGGGAGCAAGATGGGGCAGGGAGGCGCGGCGGCAAGGCGGGGCGCGGGCGGGCGGCGAGGGGGAGGAGGGGGACAGACGGGGCGGTGATGTGGAGCAGGCGTGGCGGGGCAAGAAGAGGTAGGGTGAGGAGGAACAGCCGGATGAAGTCAAGAGAGATTTGTAGAAGAGCGGTGGTAAGGCGGAGAGAGAAGTTGGTGACTGTGAAGAAAGCGAATTGGAGGGACGGCATCGCAGAGTGTGGGTGGTCATCAGAGACTCAACAACTCTCAGCGGGGGAGGGGGGCACTGCACCATGCGGGGCGTGGTTCCTCGCAGCGGGCTCCAGCGTGGGAGCCGCTCCTTGAGGGTAGGTCGTGACACAGTACGGGGGGCTGAGGGGCAAAAATGGCACTGTGAGACGTGGGCAAGGAAACGCGGGGAGGTGGCGCGTGGCTGGGTAATTTGGAGAGAAGTTTGGGGAGGAAAGGTAATAACGCATTGGGAGATGTGGTTGTTGGAGGCGGAGGGAGTGGAATAAGGAGGGAGGTGGGGCGTTGCGGAGAAAAAAGCATGAGAGAGAGAGAGAGAAAGAGAGAGAGAGAGACGGTACGGAAGGAGGGGTGCAGAACGAGGCGACGGAATGCAACACACAAAATCTGGCTAGGCCAGCAACACATCTGAGCTGATGGTGGCGCAGGTGAACAGCCACTGCTCACCGAGTGGGGCGTGGTGGCTCGCAGCGAGACACATCAGCCTGGGGCATGAGATCAGATTTAAGCCGGGTCGCGGTGGAGTGCAGTGGGGCCGGTAGGATTGTGTGGGGTGAGGCGGCGTGGAGCATTGAGGGGCGGGAGGGGAGGGGTGGGGCGGAGTGACGCGGAATGGAGCTGGACGGGGGCCGTCGGCTGCGCGCGTCGTCCCAGCGGGGATGAAGTGACTCGCAGCGAAACATGGTCTCGACCCCGAGTATGGGAATCGCTTGTAGAGGGGGGGGGCCGGGGGGGTGGGGGGGGGGGGGGGAAATCAGGGAAGTCACGGAGGGAAGAGTGGCAGAGAGAGGGTAAGGTGGGGTGTTGTGGGATGGGGCATGGTGGGGTAGGGTGGGGTGCGAGGCGGCGATGTGTGGCAAAGTGAGGCAGGAGAGGAGAGGCGAGTGAGGGGGGCGGTGTTATGGGCGTGGTCGAGTGGGGTGGGGCGGGATGTTGTGGGTGGGGTGGGGTGAGGTGAAGCGTGAGAGGAAGAACGGGTGAGGCGGAGGGGTGTGGGGTGAGGCGATGTGGGCGTGGTGGAGTGGGGTGGGGAGTGAAGGTGAGTCGGGGTTGTGGGATGGGGCGGGTAGGGTGGGGTGGGGTGAGAGGCGGCGAAGTGTGGCAAAGCGAGGCAAGAGGAGTGGGTTGAGGCGGAGGTTGAGGGGTGCGGTATTATGGGCGAGGTAGAGTGGGGTGGGGCGGGATGTTGTGGGTGGGGTGGGGTGAGGCGATGTGGGCTGGTGGGGTGGGGGGGCGGGGTGTGGGGGGGCGAAATGTGTCGATGAGTGGCGGGGGGGAGCTGCTTGAACGGACGGTGGCGGGGTGAGAAGATTTGGGCGTGGTGGAGTGGCGGGGGGGGGGGGAGGGTGGCGGGGTGAGGCGAGGTGGGCGTGGCGGGCGGAGGGCGCCGGCGGAGGCGCGTCGTGCTGCGCCTGAATTTCATTAGAGCCGCTTCGCAGGCCGTCGCCGCCTGAAAGCGCCGCCTCGGACCGCTGTGCGGCGGCGGCGACGGGGCTGCGTCTATGGCGGCGCAATATCAGGGCGAATCCGCCCGCATTTCGGATGCTGATGCTTCGCTGAAGAGACGCGGCATGGGCAGAAAGGCGGCGCGAGATGGGAGAAAGAGGCGAGCTCTTGTTGCGTGTGATGAAGGTACTCGCTTCCACCGTATTGCTTTCAGCGCAGCAGCAAGAGTTTCCCTTTACTAAACACTTGCTTTTGAATTTTTTTTTCATTAATGAATGATGTGTCAATTATATTAATAAGTACGCTTATGCTAATGTTTTAAATTACTCCATTTTCAACGCCTACACTAAGCTCTTAAAAGTCGACAATAAGCTGCTTAATTTCTTGTTTAAAACGTTCGCTTTGTTTTTCCGATGCAATACGTTACGCGTGCCAATGAATAACCAACATGATATCGTATGCTATCGTAGGCTATCGTAGGCAGTACAGCCCTGAAGAGGACCGCGTTATGTCGGTCGAAACGTCGGCACCCCAGCCTTCGACGCGGCGTCACCCGGACAGCCCAGATCACAACGAATAACCAACATAACTTAAAATGCCGAAAAATAGATCATTAACAGATGGAATATGAAAAAGCAATAAATGGTGAGTACTTAAAAATCCAAAGTCTAGTAATAATACGTAGTAGTTTTCAATGACCTCTTGTCCAACATAAAACATACTCTCACTCGGGCAGTATTTTAAAAAATTCTTGCATTTACAGGATAAAATGTTTTTGGAGATGTTAAATAATAAATTCAATGTTTAATATTGTTTATTGAATTATGATTTCGAAAATTGGTTTAATGTAAATTCTTTACTGTGATAAAATAATTGCTATAGACAAAGGCAAATAAATCGTGCAATGGATTTGAATAGAAAGAAAATGAACACAAAATACTGTCCGTTTAGCAAATAACGTGCACAAAATAACGTATTAAAACTTTTCTTTCGTAAAATTATAAAAATTAAGTATGTAAGCAAACAATACAGTTAATATTAGGAGCCAAAGAAATGTCTTTGATGAAAATTTACTTTCCTTAATTCGAGAAAATATGCAATTCTCCAATGCCCCAAATAGTAAAAATAACAGCGAATGAATGTCAAGAAGTACCAGTACGTACACCGTGAAAAATTTTAAGAAAATTCATAACAAAACTAAAAGTATTCAATTTGCTGGAGTAATACAATACATTTTTACTTATTAAATATTTAATTAGTTAATTTTATTTTTAACATTCTTTTTAGCGTCGCGTGTTATTCTTGTATTTGTTTCTTGTTGCTTAATTTGTAGTTTAGATTGTAAACGGAACATTCTCTATTCGCTTCTTTTTAAAACTTTGGTGCTTTGAATGAAATAATTACAGGATTCAGTAAATTTTAAGAGGCCCCGTATTTCAGATATGTTCAAATGAGAAAATATATCCTTTTTATCTTATGTGTTTGTATATCGATTTATTTGAGCTTATTAATCTATTTCTTTGTGATATAGTTCCATTAAATACCAAAAATTCATTTGAAATTTTTCATAAATCCATCGTCGCTTCACGACTCGTGATTTTGTCAAAAATGAAAATTCTCTCGTGGTACTAAGTACCAGTTTACTCGAAAACATCTTGGTTGCTTTCAGAGAAAACCTATAGAAATTGTAATGAAACTGATTACTGAGATACCTGCGGTTTGCGACAGGTTCTGGGAGTGCCAGTGAAAGCGCCTACTATTGATGTGCAACCGCGGATTCGATTTCCAGAGAAACCCCAATTTGCGATGTTGATCCAGCTCCGATAGCAGTTGCGAGGGCCGTCTTTTAATGATACCGAAATTCAAATATGAAAACCAAATCATGACGAGATTTGCTCTGCTTGTAATTTAGCTCTCACAAAATCCTGTGCCAAGATGGCTCTACAAGGCTTATTCATCTACAGGCATAAGCATGATTATAAATGTGGATTTTATGTTGAATGAATTAGCGTGAATTAGTATTAGTATGTTCTTATAGAAAACTAAGAACACCCTAATAGTCAATATTTCTTTGAAATTAGAGAATAAATTATAATTTTTCAGAAGTGAAAAACGTTTGGCTCCCAATGATTTGTTCAGAGCTGAGAAAAATATTTTATTTTATAGAATTTCGTAATTCGTATTTAGTATTTTATAGTAAATACTAAATATATATATTTTATAGTATTTCGCCCAAGAAATACTTAATTAGCAAAAGGAGATAATTTTTATTCTCTGTCAAAAAATTGAGATGTAAATAACCTAGAAATGAATATCACACCTACACAGCAGCTCTAGAATCTCCATCCGAGCAAAGTAGGTCATGACTCATTCAGCCAGTGTCAAAATCCAGAGGTAATATCCAATTCGAACCTGGGACCTTCCGGAATACGTAGCGGACTCGCAAAGACATGCTCTATCAAACGCTACGTCCAATTCATTAGTACAAGAGCAATTTTGTCCTTAAATTCTTTCGGCACTAATTCTAGGGACGGTGTTTCAGCTCTTAATTCCTCGCCGTAAAGCTTGGAATTTTTGCATGTGTTTTGCAGCGCATCTCATTTGCCGCCGTTAACTGCGACTGCGTGGTGCAGGTCGTTTCCTTGTGTTCCTCCCTGGCGTAGTACCTGAAAACGCACCTCAGACTCGCAAAGTATTTCATTAAATCCCCGCGAGCCCCTGAAAGCATCGTGCACATGCTTTCGGAACAGACCGACTTGCAGAGAGTGAGCCAGGGTTGCCAACACCCCATGCTGGCACGTGATGAACAGTTCCAGAACAATATTCTATGTGAGTTGTATTAACCTTTAATTAGTCGTGCGTCCTGAATATTCTGTTTCTCTCTTGTTTTAATATCTCGTTTTTGAAGGGTCAAGCAACTTTCCGTGTCTGAGTACCCGAGTTTTTAATTTTTAGTGCTACATAAAAGGTCATGTTTAACGATTTAAAGTTTAACGGTTTAAATATGGTAGTTAATGTTTAACGGTTTAACAGTTTATGCTTCCTGGTCATTTCTAAAATGTATAAAAGTTATTAAAGAGAAAGAATAAGGTCGTAACTTTAGAGAAAGGTGGAATGTAACATCTTTAAAAAACAGATTCGATAGAATGATTGTGAAATGGACATTAACAGTGATAATTATACATGAAAATTAATTAGAGAGTTACAAGGACTTTCTTGTACTATTTACTTTCTTTATTTTCCTTTACTTTAATAAGGGCTAGCTTTTCAGAATAGTCCCAACATCTTCTCAGCCCTTAAAGGCCAAAAATTTTTTCCTTCATATTTTCTCTCTTTTTGGTCCTGTAATAGTATAATCGAAACACGACACCAAGGAAATCATAGAATAATAAAACATGGTTGTACATGCAACTAATAATTAAAACTCTGGAATCATTCCTGTGGAAATATTAGGTGTGTCTCAGAGAATCGCTATTTTGAGCTCACTTAACTTGAGTTTTTGGAAAATTTCACAGGAAAGTACTTGAAGCACTTATTCTAACAAATGCAATGTTTCAACCAACGCTCGAACTACAATAATGTTAAAATTAACTACGTGAGGGATTTTTCAAACAACTTACATTTCTGAATTTTGAAAAACTCGAAATAATAAAATCAAAATGACCTTTATATAATGTAATTCAGCACTATCAGCACAAAAAGTTTAAAGAAAATATTTGTAGCCGTTTTTGAGAAAATCTTGGTTTGGAAATTGCCTTTATTTCACGAGAAATTACATAAAACCTACTCGTATTTTGAAAACAATTGTACCGCTTTTAAAGGTTGAGATTTTAAAATCATTGAAATGATTGAAGGCGTTGTCATTATCAACAATAGTGCAACTATTGTTGACAATGACAACGCCTTCAATCATTTCAATTATGTAAATGTCAACTACACCTCACCACTGAATCAATATTTTAACATCATATTTCATTCAGAAGAAAACTCTTAGTTACAATGATGCGAAAAAAGTCAACGAAAAAATCCCATTTTCAATATTGCAGTTATAGTAAAAAATTGGGCGTTTCTTTTAACTTTTCTATTTTTTTCAAAATTGAGAGAATTCAACAAACATGCAACACACTCCATTTTTATAACATTTCAAGCATATATAACACCAGAACGATGTGTTGCTTGTTCTGCACCAATTCATTCTTAGATAAATTTTACGTTTGTTCCAGCGGGTACGACAGCAATTTTCGGAGTTGTTACAAAGCTGGCGCGACCAATAAAACCAACGTTGGACTTTCTAACCATGGTGCATTCCGTGTTATTATTTCTGTGTCGGTATATTGATATCTATTGATGTGAGTTGGATTCAACAGAAGCAGAGCATGAGCAAATACTGAGATAGCTGCTTGTTTTACATCTGGACATGAATTTAACTTTATTATCTGTGCACGTCTTCTAGAATTAAGTGGGAAATGTAGTTATTCAAATTATCATTTCCATGTTGTCGCGGCAAGAAATATTATCTTTTGACGAAGTACATGATGGATAAGAGCCCAAATTTATTGCTGATTTATCCTAGAAAATATATTTTATTACATTGGAAGTTTTTTCACAATCTTTGTAAAAACCGCTCATTTCTTTCTGTATTCAAAATTCAACTAGTATATGGCTTGGGGTAGAGATCACAGAATTATAAAAATGTGCACAGAATTCACTTCTCACCATAGCACGTCACACAGTTTTTAACTGCTTTGACATAAAATAAATAAAAAAAATTGAGCGTTGACCACCCTATGTTTTGAACATTAATTATACTCGCAGTGCTATTAGGAATTAACTACATTTAACAGCATACCAACGGTCGGGGAGGTCAACGATAGACCCCAGCTTGCTGTTGGGCAACAGCGATAGATTTCAGGTAGTTGTTACATACTCTCTACGGAGTAGAGAGGAAGTTATGTAATGCTCCGTGAAATAACGGCGAATTTTTGGCAGAAAACTTTTATTACAGGGCCCTGGTAACGAAAAAGTGAATAAATCTCGTTGAAAAATTTAAAAAACAAAACCTTCTATCACTGGGGTTGCCAGAATCCATGTTTTGTGTGTCCTTGATACTGAAAAATCGAATGACGACAAAACGTCTGTCTGTCCGTCCAACCGTCCGTCTGTGAACAAGCTAGTGACTAAACTGGTCAGCTGATTTTTTCCAAAATTGATTTTCCTCATTTGATCTGGTTGATGTCGTGGCTCCTTGAATTTAAAAATTATATTTTTATGTTGCGGGATAGTTTACATGAATTCACTGGAACATTTTCTAAATTTTCAAAAAAATAGTTTAATCGTTTTTCACTAAATGTTGTTGGGTAGTGTAAAAGACCTTTAAGAGAATGTTGCAAGTCTTACTCATGTTCGTTAAAAAACTGATTTTTCGAAAATTGTTAAAGTTCAAATTTTTTTGAGTCTTCCTGCAACTAAAATACTAAAGAGGGAGATATGTTACCTAACTGAAATCTAATCCTTGAAGATAAATTTTTAAATAAGGTCATGTGCAATTTTTCGAAAATTTTAGTACTTTTCCCGTAATTTTGCGTGAAAATACGGCCGAGAAAGTAGCACGTGCTCTTTTAGCACCATTATTTACTTAGGTAAGAAGTTATAGTTTCATTTTTTAGGGCGTGTATCGTAAAAACCTTCCTTAACTTTTAGTGATAGTTTTACGATTCAACTCTCATCGTATGTTTAGAAAAAAATGAAAACTAAACCAAAATATGTTCAAAATGTATATGGCTTTGCTGTACTTCAGAAACTAAATTTAACACACTCTGGCAAAATGTGATTGTTGCGAATAGCCAAATTATTTATTATTAGTTCCTAAATCTATAAAATTCTGTTTTAACTGCAATGCTACTTATTCTGGTATCTGGAGTTGACGTCCTTCTTCTCTGAAGTTACCCGGATCCCGGAATGAATATAAATCTGTTTAAGTAGAATCAGCATCGTTTTGAAGTAATAACAAATATGATGAACTTGGTGATCAGCTTAGATACATTTGATACTTATTCTCATCGAATCTATTTTTGTCAAAAGACAGCATGTTCATTTAACGAGTCTTATTACTAGAGCCAGGAAGTGCGGCAAAATTTCTTTTTATTATTGTTACGATTTTATGACGTTAAACAACATGCACACATATTAATTGTCCTTTTGAAATTGTTTTAGTAGATTCTCATTGTCCCTTTTTTTGCCTACTTTAGCTACTAACACCTATTTTTGGCATTTTGCTTATTTGTGCCCTTTTCTGTTTTTTCCCCATTATTTTCGCCTTTTCCCTCCTGGCACTATTTTCTATCTAGCTGGAAATAAACCTGATAGCCAGGACAACATAAAAACATGGTCGTTTAGTGTCTTTCTGTAGACGCGGAGAATTCAGTGTCAGGTTGTGTTAAAAAGTTAAAAGGAATACAAAGATGATACCAGTGAATTGTTTTGATATTTTTCCATTGGTGCTTTGAAATTTGTTTGCTCACAAGAATACTCATCCTACATTTGTCTATGGCCTCGGATAACTTTCAAGGACATATCTATCTGTACGTGATACACCCTTCTCAGAGTTAGTATAAAAATACGAACCATTTTAATTATTAATTTTTACACTAATTATTTTTAAAGTGTGATTTTTAGTATATCATATAGAAAGCCATTCTTGAATTAAACTAGTATTAATCTTCAGGCTAGAGAACAGATTTCTGTTTTTTGTTGACACAAAGACGGCTATTGTTTTCAATAAATTGAAGATTAAATTGAATTAGGATATGTATTGTATATTAACGAATTAATAATTAAAGAGCGTCCTTCGGGATACAATTACGCTCACTATGTTATTCTTCATCTAATTCTCCATCTTCTTATTAGATGATGTATATCTAAACCATTAGTTTAGGGGTAATGAAATGTTTGATGCCACACCTTCCAGTTTTCTGCATAAATGTATTCTCGAAAATTCACCAACGTTGATTTTATCTGAACTTAGAAATTCGTTACCTGAATCTGTAGACGATGAAAGAGGTACAGCAAAATATATAGACGCTTCACACTGTTGTTTCTCTTTCCCTTCTTGTAATGCTCTTTGACTCGCCTTTTCTTCTTTATCCGTGAGATATTGGTCTACTAATGTAATATAGTGTTCATTACGCGTAGGAAATTTATATTGCCTCCTGTTTTTATTGATAACTAAGACGTGTGAGCTGTAATAGTTATCAATATTGACCGATTTAATGTTTATCTTCTGTCTACCTATCCGTATCGTCACGTATAAATAAAAATATCACGTATAAATAAAACGTTATGCATCTTCATGTTCACTATATTAATTTAGCACTTCTTCTACAATCCATCTTATTAGGTCAGCTCTAGTTTGAATTTTTTTTCCATTTCAATCACATAATTTAACACAAGTAATCTATAAAGCTACCAATAATACTCACTGTTCGGAAACCAAGTGCTAACAAACCGTCTAATCATTGTAGAAAGACGTATGCTAGGGGTAACTATGGGTCCGTCAGGCCCAACAATTTCCTTTCACTCGACAATGATTGACAATGACATATAGTACTTGATTGATTATTTCGTGTTTCCGAGCGGGTCAATTGCTTTGGTCATTAGTCCCGTTAGTGTAGTGCAAGTTTTTCTCGGGAGATGTCGGTGATCTTCCCCCGCTGGATGGCGAGATTCGGCGCCGACCTACCGTCGGCTAGTGGGGTTTCCCTCTAACCAGGACTCTCCCACCAGCGGGGCACCGCCACAGCCGGGACAAGCTCTAAGCTCCCGACCGGTCTCCCGGAATATGTGGTAGTGTAGTTCATGTTAGTGTAAGTGTGTGTGTAAGGGGAGAGGATAGAAGAAGGAAGAGGAAGGAAAGATCGCGCGAGGTCCGTGGCCCGTTTGTTAGGGTACTGCTCCGGCATTCGCCTGGTGTTGATCGGAGAAACTACGGAAAACTACCGATCAGAGCAGCCGGCCGCTAGAATTCTCCTCCTGACAGTGACTGAATTCGACCTAGGTGAAAAGCCAGTGTCGAAAATCCTTCCGCCGTGGGGAGAGGGAACCTAGGACCTCTCGGTCAGAAGCGCTGCAGTGGCATCAGTTGATGCACTGAGCTTACCGCTCCCGATCATATAGTACTGATTATAATTCTAAAGAAAATCGTTATTTTGAAAGGTAGATAAAAATTAAATTAAGTGGCGAGTTTCCATTTCAAGAGAAGTTCAAATACATTTTCCACTGGGTCTGGTTTACTCAACCTTACCAATTCAGGGTTGTGCACCAAACATCAACAGGAATCCAAATAACAACGACAATCAGATCAGTTTATTGTGACTTACCCATGGCACGAGCAATCTCCCCAAAGTGCCGACGTAAATTGCGGAAACCAAAAATCGTATACGTGTGCTGCGCCAGGCGCCGCCCGATGGCGCGATTGTCTGCACGGCGCCACCCGCATCGTCTGCTCGGGGCATCAATCACCACCCGCCCCATTTGGCGCGGCCGCCGCCCCCACCCCCGCACCCCTCGACCTCCGCGTTGGAAGAAGGCCCGCTCCCGCCGCTGCACTGGCCCTCGCCTCGTGTCTTGCCTGCCACCGGCCCCGCCACCCACCACCCGCCAGACCCTCCCCCCCCCGACCCCGCTCCATACGACCATCCGGTGCCACTGGTCCCCGCTCCTTGCCTTACCCGACTCCGATCCCACAATAACCCCGCCCCCCACCACGCCACTGACCACGCCGCCAGCCGCTGTCACTGTCCCCGCCACTCCCCCACCCCCGGCCCCCGCCGCTTCGCCTGCCTGCCTCCCTGCCACCGAATCCACCACCAACGCCCTGCCGCCGATGCGCCCGTTGCCGTTCTTCCAGCTGCTTCACCTGCGTTGCCCACCACCGTGGCTGGCGCCAACCCCGCCGGGCAATGACCTCACTGATAAGGCACCCGACGCCGTTCTCCCCACAGCCTCACCTACCTTACCCGCTCGGTTCACCCATCTGTGCCCACCCCCACCAGCAATGGAGGTTCCGTCTCCGCCGACAATGACTTCGCTTTTCCCAGCACCAGCGTTTCTAAATCCATCCTCGCGCCTGTTTTCCTCGTTGCTCCCACCAATAGCATCGCGATGCCCGCCGCCGACGACGATTTCCGCGTTGGAAGCGTCGGCTCCGTGCCAAAGTGCGCCAGCCCTGTAGCCGCTCACAGCCCCTTCGCCGTCATCGCCACCAGCTCTCGCACCAGCTCTCACCCAATACCCGCCTGCAGATAGTTTGTTGACAAACTGCTAAATCAAATGGGTAAATGAAATATGGAATGCGCTAAGTAATGGGCAAGTTGGACGTGTGAAGGAAATCGGAATAGGCTAGCCTAGCAAAACCATATTGTGACATACCAAAAATGACGGACATTTTATTTAGACAAATATTTAGTCAAAATGTTGTAGATATTGCAATAGACGTGGGTTTCTATGGTGCAGATACGCAGATGACACCGTAGCAACGCGAATTCGTGCGGGAGGAGACCGTAGTAACTGGGAGAGCTGTCAAGTAAACACGCTAGGTGCACCATAGCAACGGGAAGAAAACAATAGAGAGAAAAACACAGCGAGCGTGTTTGAAGTGTGGACCAGATTGGGAATTAAGGAATTTCAACTCGTGTCGTGGTGGTGTGCGGATTGCTTGCGCGTTTTTTCTTGAGGTTAATTATCAAATCGGGACTTGTGATATTTCGTGAGAGTGAACATTGAACATTGAACTTAGAATATTTCCGCATTAGGTGTGCAACGAGAAATTGTAAAATGTACGTGTTGTATCATTGCAAACTTGGACGGATAAGTGAGCTTAAAATATTTTCGCGGTGAATTTACAAGACTTGACTTATGAAATTTACCAGTGAATTGTATATTGCCAGGTTAGGTCATAGAAAATAATATTAGGATATTATTCCGACTTGGAGAAAGTAATCATTTTGAAATAGGTGCCCACTTGAGGCGTAAGAATAAGAGTATTGGCAGTGCTTGTGAAGTGGTTGGAGGAAGTTTCTACGTGGTCGCTGATCATCGTGCATTTCGACAAGAAGGAAGATTGGTCTACTCTACGTGGCGACATCGAGCGACGTGCGCCCGAAGAGGCAAGAAAGAATAGAAGGTTCTATAACGATGTTATTGCAATAACGAGAAAAATAGTCATGACCTAACAATAAATTGTAATATTCAATGATAGTTGACAACTTCATCATGCACAATAAATTATAATTCATAGTTTGAAAGAAAGCTGATTTTCATTTGCCATTACGTGCAATCCTAGAGAAAACATTTTAGAAGTATTTTCAGATTCCTCGCCACTCCGTATCTATGGCAGATCGATTAATTGGTTGCAGAGAAAGTAGCAACAATTATTTCATAAGAACGCGTCGACCGTGCTAGCGGGATTGACATTTATTTGTAATATATCCGAGGACAGTAACAGATAATCAGGAATTCAAGTGTACCCTTTTCTTGGCGCCCAAGGTATTTATAAATTCGGAAATTGCTTATGGTTTACATTTATTAGAAATTAATAACGTTTCAATATGATAATACTATACTAGCAATTAGATTCGCTTTTATCACGCATATCCAGGCTGACAACCAGGTTGCAGACTTAGCCTTTCGTAATTAACATAAAACTTCTTTGAGTCCAGACAACCAAAATTTTCCATCACGTTTAACAAAGTACATATATGGTTTATGTTTCTCGTACCGTACTCGCCATCAACGTATGTGCCCTCTACACCACCGCCACCGTCCTTACTTTTATCCGTCACCCCATTTCTCCCTACAATACTGATTTTAACATACCTTACCCCTGTCCCGTCCACCCCTCCCTCGGGCCCCTTTACCTTTCGTTTCCACGACATATCTTTCACTTCACGCCCCTCTGCCGCGGACCTTGCTCTTATCCGCTTCCAACCACATACCTGACCCCGTCTCCATCACGCCGCCTTCACCACGGCCACTACTGCTCTCTACCCGAGTTTGCGGGTTCAAACCCGATCGAAGCCGTGGATTTTTAAGGGCGAAAAAATCCCTCGTACGCCTGCCTTCGGAGGGACAGTAAACCCGGTTGTCCCATGTAGTAGATTTACTGCGCGTAAAAGATCCTGAAGCCTAAAAGAAGCCTCTGAGCAAAATTCATATCCGCCAGTTTTGTCCCCCAAGATAATACCCCCTTTCTCCGCTAGGTGGTGAAAGGAGCGTAGCGAAATTTGCGTGGTTAGACGAAATAGCGGGTCTGATAGCCCGAGTCTCGCCACGTAAAATGAGGCCTAAACTAAACTAAACGCCGTCACCCGCTGCCACCCACATGCCTGCCACCGTCCCGCGACCGCTGCCCTCGCCACCGCCACCGCCGGCGCGATAAATCACGGGCCGCCCCACCATCAGGCGGCTACGCGTCGATGCACGCGGCGGTGAGTGCGGTGGTGTGAGGGCGAGGGCGAGGGCGAGGGCGAGGGCGAGGGCGAGGGCGAGGGCGAGGGCGACGGCGAGGGCGAGAGCGAGGCCCAAGGCAGCCCCAGGGCGGACGAGGGAGCACAGAGGGAGTGGAAGCTGTGGGAGCGTGCGCTACAGCCCTTGGAGATGCGGAGGGGTGGAGTTGCGATTGGGGAATGAAGAATTGCGGAGTAAGAACAGCGTCGGGTCGATTGATCGTGAGTTGCTGTCGTCTGTCAATTTTTTTTATTAGGTACCCCCCTTGGTGGTTCTACGTTACACAGTGTGTTGCGAGAACAGTTTAAATTATCATGTTAAATAAGAGTTGGGAGACGGAGAAGGAGGGGACGAAGAAGATGGCAGAGAAAGAGGTGAAGAAGAATGAAGAGAAATAAAAATAAAAGTAAATATAAGAATAAGAATAAAAACAAAGGAGAAGGAAAAGAGTAAAAAAGAAAACGTTCCATAAATTGGCGGTGCTAATGTTGCCAGCATTTGCCCTACGTCTCTGTTGCGACATTTCTCACCTTTAAGGTTGCGGACTCGGAAGGGTCTGAGAGGGGCAGCGGTCGCGGCGAGGTCCGAGGGCAACGGTCCGAGATGAAAGCAGATGCTACTCGTGGGATGTTCGCACAAATGCATGGGCCGTAGAAAGCGAGATCACATGGCACCGGAAAATAAGACCTATCTGACTTGAGGGATTCAGGAGAACAAGCCTGGGGCACCGGATGCAAAAGTGACTCACGAAGCAGGTAAAAGATGGAAGGGAAAATGTGCAAGAAGTAAAATGTGACGATAATAAAACCTAAATAATGGGTATAATTGGTATCATTTGAGCAAAGTATTTATTTTTATTTACATTAACACATTCAAAACGCAGAAAGCAAAATTCATGAGACTAATTTGTTTCGATCCCAAACCAAAATTCGCTATACCATGATCTTGCATCCCCAAAAATTGAAAACCGACGATAAACAAAAAATCCAATGAATTATCATAGATTCTGAATCGGAGAACACTTAGAATTGACGGGGTGTCGCTGAATGGAGCAATAATGAAGGAATCGAAGGTTGAGGTGGTGGTGTTGGCGGCGTGGGATGTGGCAATCGACAACACAACATTGGAAGTACACGCATTGAGCAAGATTAGAAAAGGCTTGACTTTGCTCCTTTCTTTGGTCCTCGCTTCTTATCTTTTCGCTCCCTATCAGCTGCCTGCCTTGCTCCTGTCAATATTATTGGAGGTCATGACATTTAAGCCTTGGTCAGAAAATCGAACCTTGCCTTTGTCGACGTTATTGTCTCCGAGAAATCTGGCTCGCATGAGAGGCACGAGATACGAAATGAGAGGGGATTTACGCCCCTGCCCTTGGCGCCATCGACGCCGCTTGCAACGCCGCACCCGCCCTCGCAACGCGACGCCTCGAATTTCGCGAGTCGTCAATGGCGGCGCTTTTGAGCAGCCCTGTGAGAATGGCCGCGATGCTGTGGCGCGGAGCTTGTCCCAGAGCTTGACGATGAGTGAAACACCGTGGAACTGAAGTGAGTGGGGGGATAGGAGGCCGGGTAGATGATGTTGCAGGGGGTGGCGGGTTAAGGGGACGGGCTGGGCGAGGGGGCGGATAACGGGATGGGGAGGATAACGGAACGGGGCGGGTAGCGGGAGGGGCGGGTTGCGGGGGTGGACGGATAGCGGATTGGTGTGGATAATGAGGTGGGGAGGATATCGGAACGGGGACGGTGGGGGGGGAAACAAAAAAACGAGGAGCAGGAAGGGAGTGAGCCGGGGAGCGAGAAGGAGTGTGTCGAGGAACACGGTGGGGAACAGACCATATAGCGAGTCGGAGAGAGATGAAAGCAGAGAGGGATGTGGGCGCGAAGAGCGAGGCAGGATGTGGAGAGAACGGGAGCACAGCGCGGAGGGGCGGGGACAGAATAGTGGGAGAGAGGTCCGTGCACGAGACAGGGAACGTACCGGGAGCGGTAGCTCAGTGCATCAACTGATGACACTGTAGCGCCTCTAACGGAGGTCCTAGGTTTCAGTACTGACGGCGGCAGTATTTTCGACACTAGCTTTTCAGCTATGTCGAATTCAGTCACTGTCTGGAGACTTCTAGCGGTCGGCTGCTCTGATCGGTAGTTTTTCGTGGTTTCTCCAATCAACACCAGGCGAATGCCGGAGCAGAACCCTACACAACGGGCGACGGACCGCGCGCGATCTGTCCTTCATTTCCTTGTCCTATTCTCGGTTGGGAGCTTAGAGCTTGTCCGGGCTGGGGCGGTGCCCCGCAGGTGGGAGAGTTCTGGTAAGGGGGAATCCCCACTAGCCGACGGTAGGTCGGCGCCGGATCTCGCCATCCAGCGGGGAAAGATCACTGCGCATATCCCGAGAAGAAACATGCACTACACTAACGGAACTATTAACCAAATCAGTTGACGTGCCCGGAAACACGAAGAAATCAAATCAAATCCAATTAAATCAAATCACAGCGAACGTGCGCAGACGAGATGGAGTATGTGGGCAAAGTCGGAGGCGTGGCGGGCGTCTGACGCGAGCAGGGATGGTGGTGGTGGTGGTGGTGGTGGTGGTGGTGGTGGTGGTAGTGGTAGTGGTGGTGGTGGTGGTGGCGGTGGCGATGGTGGTAGTGGTGGTGGTGGTGGTGGTGGGTGAGGGATGCGAGGTCAGCGGGATGAGTGGGATGGGGTTGACACCCCGCGCCTACGGCGGGGGCAACGCCTTCAATCGCGGAGGCGACAAGAAAAGGAGTTCCTTCCGCCTCGCGCCCTCTCCCTTCCTCTCCCACCCGCGCTCCGTCTCGCTCCGACTGAAGCCGCCTCGTCCGGAGAGAGCGCGTTGACGTGGGCGTTCTCTGCGATGACGCGATCTGTCTCAGCGCTGCGCAGTCTGTCAAAACCCTCAGCTAAGCTAAAGAATAGCAGCCACTCAGCTGTTCGGATTTGAAGAAGACGCATCGAAATATGGCTGCTTCCTTTTAGCCAAACAGTTTCTTGCAGAAGAGATACCGAATCGACAATTTGTTTGATAGTGTAATGTAAACAGTAGTGATTTTCCATAGAATACTTGCTTCCATGACGTTTTCGATCGAACTAAAACGTGTCTCTTTTTGTACGTTCTAAAAGATGAATAATGAGTTAAAAAACTGTATGTGGTACTTGCTCAACACCACAAAAAATCATGTACGCTTTATGCGTAATTTGAACACTCATTCCAACATAAAAACCCATATTCATGCCGCAAAGAATATTCATTTAATTCATATAACATTATATAACTGCTTGTTAACTAATGTGGTATCGTACATGTATGACGTACCCTCTTTCGCATGAAAGGCGTGAAAGGAATGATTTATTCATGAATATCAGAGATCGGAAGGTTAACATAATGCCAGACATTATATAAAACATCGTCGGTTCAAATGGGGTGTAACAGAGTTATGAACTGCACAAGTTGTTATAATATTTCATTAAGTGCACATGGATTTTTAAGAAAATTTGTGAATTTTCATAATTGTGATCTCATATCAGTCACAAAAAAATTCGATTCGCTTATGTTTTAATTGTGATACTAAATATCATCACTCTGTTCTAACTTTTCAATTAAAAATCATGGTTGAGTCATGTTATATACAAATATTTTCTTTTCGAAAGTATCCTAGATATTTGAAAATATTATATGACTGAAAACATTAAACTCTTCAATATGACAAATCCCGCTGGAGTATTATTTAAGAAAATTACTAGTTACGTTTATATTTAGTTTTTAATCTCCAGTTGCCTCTATTTGTTATAGATAACAAAGAGTTATGTTCACCGAGTTATTGACATATTTTTACATATATATATAATCAATCCCACACAAAACAGAGAGTTAGCAATGAACAATAGTAATTATTCTAATTCATTGCGATTTTTGCGAGAACATTCCAGAACGCATTTCATTATTTCACAAAGGTTTTTGGTCTCGGGCATTCTCCGTAAGTTAAGATTCATTTATCGAATCATCATCAATCGTTTCCAATCTTGGCAACGGTCGAGTCGTTTACCAGGGATCACTCCATCACCTCACCTGTATGTATTCAAAGATGCGCGAAATTTCTGTGAATCGCCATGTGCCGCATTTCGGCAAATCTCCGTCACATTTTAACTAACTGATGCGACTTGAGATCTCGAAACTTACTGAACATATTGTTATGTTCAGAATAATTGCACGCTTTTCACCAACAAAGATTTATTACAATTAACCGTAGAAAGTACATTGGTCACAATTCCAAAATCCGAAAAAGCATACCAAGTCACAAGCCAAAATCACAAAACCAAAAGTCCGGGAGATGTGCCAAAAACAAGCTATGTCGAACTAAGAAATCTACAACACAGCAAGAAATCTACGGTACAATCTCCTCACACAATTCCACCGATACATGGTCACTAGCGTTCTCACTCTCTGGCTGGCGGCGCTCGCTTTTAAAGCGGGCGGCGCCGCAGACTCGCTGCACCGCTCCTGGCTCTCCGACCAGCCTTCCTTCTCAGCTCGGGCGGCGCCTTTTCCGCTTCGCCGCCTGTGCCTACTTCCTCGGTCCTGCTGAGCGCTGCCACCTTGGCGCGCTCTTCAATGCGGTTATCCAGCCGCAGCACATATCAAATACGCTCATTTGATTGGGCGATTAATCCCTACTTCTACTCACAAACCGAAATTCGCTTGCTTCCATGCATCCGCGGAGCAGCAAGATCTTCAGTCTCATGGCTCCCCATAATGATCGAGAGTGCTGTTCGTCAAGAAAAATTTTACTTGCAATTTTGAAGTCCTTCTTAAAGCAATCACGACAACTGCACAAGTGTGCGTCTCAAAGTACATTTTAGTAGTGTGATTATCACATAAGTATATTATCTACATTGTTCTCGAACAGTGTGTATCGAGAAATAAACTGTAATGTTGGGCTCTGTGCCAAGAGGGGCTCCGTGACCTCAGAGTTTGTGGTCAAACCAACTTGCATCTCACGAAGGGTTGCGACACAATCTAACTTCGCTGTGCTGGTCAGAATTCCCTGTTCACGTATTTGGTTCCGAGCAAATTCTGCGTGGTCTCCCAGTCTGCCAGTTCGACGTGTGTTCAGAATTTTGCAATGAAGACCATTAGTTAAGCATCATATGTGTTCCATTACAGAGATGATGTGACGATTGTGACTTCAACATTGTTTGACATCACGTTTTTCGAGTTATTTATCTTTGATTAATAATTGATGCTTCACGAGAATTATCAGTAATACATTCTGGGTTATACAGAAAGGAACGCTTATGAACATTTTACAGAGCTTATAAACATTATATGATACATATTTCTTTTAAAAATAAGTTAATATGCAAAGTGAAATGAAATGTGTGTAAATTCTATATATCTTAAGTAAATTTGCAACATACTAGAGAAATTAATTTCGAAATTACGAAGGTTGTTGAAAATGAATGACGAGCTTTCATTCTGAAAGAAGGATTAGTGGTTTTACCAAGATTATAAGAAATTCTATTCAAACGACAGAAAGGAAGATTATATCAAAAAATATTCAGAAAACCCATTTTATAAGGGCAGAATACAAAGTACATTCCAAATGTATTCATTTCAAACACACCATGTAATTTCGCGTCGAGTTTCCTGCCCGCGGCGGGGGTGTTCGTTTCACCGGGAGTGGGTGCGGGTGCCGGCAGCTCTTCTGCGCTTTGCCAGAGCCCTCTGGTGTCGACGCCCCGCTATCGCTTTCACACAGCGCGCCCACATCGCCCATCGCCCACCGCCCACCGCCCACGCCCCTGCAGCGCAGCGGCTATGAAGAGAAATGGAACCCGCGGCGAAGCCAGAATCTGAGCGTGCAGTACGCGGGTCTGCTCGCATTAGCCGCCTGACTTAACTATGAATTACGGTGTTCTGATGTAAACAATAAGAAAGCAAAAAGCAAATTGAATTGAATTTGCCTTATTTTACGTGGCGAAACTCAGGCCATGAGGCCTGCTCTTCCGCCTGACCACGCAAATTCCGCTACGCTCCTTTCACCAACGATGGGAGAAAAAAGGTATTACTTGGGCGACGAAACAGGCGATTTAAATTTAGCTCAGAGGCATCATTTAGGCTTGAGGATCTTTTACATGCAGTAAATCTACTAACATGGGACAGCCGGCTTTACTTCACCTCCGAAGGAAGGAGTACGAAGAAGTTTTTACGCCCTTAAAAACCCACGGCTTCGATTGGGTTCCCACCCGCAAACTTGGGTATAACAATCCAATACGCTAACCGTTACACCATCGCCGCCGCAAAATGGCAAATGGCTTGTACACATAAATAGTATTTCGTGTTGTATTTAGATCAACGAACACAAGTCCACCTACGAAGGCATTAACACATTTCTTTTTAATTTTTTCAGTTTCAACACTATTTCTAATTTAAAAAACCATATTTTTCTTATAATTGATTTGATTAAAAATAGTTGTATGTTAATTTTACTGTATCCAAGATGAAACCCTGTTTTATTCAGTTATGTGGCATTTCAGTGAATACTCACACCTATCGGAAGATCATGACACCTTCAGCACGGTACTCCAATGCAGCTCCCTAAACTTAACTCAGCCGTAGGCGAGGCACTGAGGATCTCAACTCGCGACTACGCTTAATTCACACCAGCTGAAGAATTCTCAAGATATAACCGAATTGGTAGCAGTTATCACGTCACAGAGAACACGTGTTTGTTTTATAAACTAATTAATGTATTTACTTGTTAGTCAATGTAAGACCTGCTCTCCTATCCCCCCAGTACGGGGACATTTCAACGTGGGTTAGCGAGATAGAAGGTAAGTGTTGTTTCGATGCAAGAACACAAGCAGAATTTTGGCACGTGAAGAGGTTTATTGACCTCACTTTTGTTGATTTATAGACCTCACCATCACCCCTCACAAGCAGTAGTTGTGTCGCCAAAAGGAAGCAAAACTGAAATTATAAAAGGCTCCTGAATGTCATTGTATAGGCTTTCTAGGAAAACTGTCAGCTACTTGAGAAGTATTTTGTGCGAAGAAGGATCCAAAACCGCAATAATTACTTTCATACAAGCCATATTTAGATCGATTACTGAATAAGAGTTTTTTTCGTACAGTAAAACAATTATAAAGCAATACCTACAAAGTGTAATATTCTGTATAATAATGGTTTATGGAAAACTTACTCTTAATAAAATTGCACTTGAAGAATTTAAAATCCCTTATCTAAAATTTATAACTGAGGTTTGCATGTGATTAATACAAAATGAAATGATATATTTCTTCAAAATTCCCAATTAAAGATATATTAAACAAATTAACTCAAGTAGCAAATATTTTAGTTTCTGAGAGGTATAATCAGAAACCAATTATTGTTAAATGTCTCCAACACGTGTTCGTACTTGCTGTTAATTTTGTTATTACGTATTTTAACGTCAAACGCTATACAAACAGTTCGCAAAAAACAGTTACATGCCAACTTCAGTCATTACACCATTTCGGCAATTACTGTTAGTCGTATTTAGGGATTGGCCTCAAAATCATTGAAAATGTTAATAATACCAATTTAAAAGGCTGAATATATGAATATTCGAACTGGTGAACTCCATATAGATATCAAAATAGTGTTTAAAAATTCTGCTTGGGTCGAGAGTCGTAATCTATAACCATTCGATCCGAGGCACTGCATACTTTAGTAATAATTCCTTATTTAGTGAATGAAGAATATATACCTGGTAAAGTTTGTATGTTTTCAGTTTAAACATAAAGTGATACTAAAACGTTAATGAAATACCAAATTATTGCTACCCAATACAAAGTTCTCTCAAAATTTTCTGACTCCTACATTCTACGATCTTTTCATCGATCCGCCGAGTTCACGTAGAGGGCACAAAGATGCCTGTCAATACAAAACGTCATTGGTGTGTTTTGGTGTAAGCACCCTGATCGTCTCCTCAGGTCTTTAAGATGATTAATATTGTGGAGCTGTATACCCCTCAACTCTACAATGCGCCCCCTCGCAGACAATTGTTTGTCCTCGCGTATGCTTTAGCATTACAGATCCCAAATAGCAAGGTCAAGAAAATCACCCGTCCCGAGGATCTTCTATTGTATCTGTTTAGAAGTTAATTTTAGAAAATTATACCTCACGAGACTAACGACACGACTTACCCATAAACATATTACAGCTAAGAAACTATATTTAAATACCAAAACCCTAGTAGATATAACATGTTATATCTCTCACGAGCCGCCACTGGTTTATTGATTGATTGATTGATTGATTTTTCCGTGTTTCCGGGCACGTCAACTGCTTTGGTCATTAGTCCCGTTCGTGTACTGCATGTTTGTTTCTCGGGAGATGGCGGTGGTCTTCTCCAGCTGGATGGCGAGATCCGGCGCCGACCTAACGTCGGCTAGTGGGATTTCCCCTAACCAGGACTCTTCCACCAGCGGGGCACCGCCCCAGCCGGGACAAGCTTTAAGCTCCCGACCGGTCTCCCGGAATATGTGGTAGTGTAGTGCATGTAAGTGTAAGTGTGCGTGTAAGGGGAGTGGATAGGACAAGGAAGAGGAAGGACAGATCGCGCGCGGTCCGTGACCCGTTTGGTAGGGTACTGCTGCGGCATTCGCCTGTGTTAATCGGAGAAACCACGGAAAACTACCGATCAGAGCAGCCGGCCGCTAGAATTCTCATCCCGACAGCGACTGAATTCGACCTAGTTGAAAAGCTAGTGTCAAAAATCCTGCCGCCGTCAGGATTCGAACCTAGGTTCTCCCGGTCAGAGGCGCTGCAGTGACATCAGTTGATGCACTGAGCTACCGCTACAGGTTTTTCAACAAGTGAAACGCATATTGCTCGAGATCAACTTATAAAATACCCTCAAATAACAGTGCAGTAAATTATATCCTTTAACAAAAACAGTCTTTACGAATACTGAAATCACGTAGCGTAGAATACTATATACAATTCAAGGGCTCTTCGCACATGAAGAATATAAAAAACTAGCACTACAACAGCACATTCACTCTCGCAATATTTGTAACGACTACGCAATATTATAATGCCACGTGAATATTCAAAAAATGTTTCCAACCAATGAAAGTTTTATACACGAGCGGGCATTCAAACTCAGGTCTTATAGTTAACTCGCCAGCCACGTTAATCCTACACCACTGGACGTACAGCTTGGCTCAACCTTCAAGACTCTTAATGAAATTGAACATTTGCATTTCCTCTTCCCGAAAATTCGGAGATTTTCATTCATACAATTTCAGGATCTAGTTCTAAAGAACAGATAACATTGAGGAAAAAATCGTCGTCAATACTGTAGTTTGGCGATGCTATTTCTTTTTTCAAAAATACAGAGTTCGTAGAAAAAGAAACCGGTGCCATTTTTTAAATGTCATTGGGCTTATCCATGGAAAATTATGAAGGAAAACTTTAGAGTTGTTTTTGAGGAAAAACATAAAATTTCACTAACTGGAAGCAAAATTTTCGCAAACTAATTATTTTTTAAAAAATTGTACAGGAACTTTCTTAAACTTTTAATATTTTAGAGAAAAAAGTTTATCTTTATTACCAAACAATACAATTTCATTGTCTTCATTTCTTATTACTGAGTTCGAGGGTATCTATTAAAACCATAGATCTCTGTCACGTTGCGGGAAGTAGCAGTTTATCAATTTCAGCGAGTTTTGAAACTAAGTAATTTTGCTTGCTTCGCGGCCTACTTATACACCAGTCACTCCGTCTTATAATAGGTTGACAAAGATGACCTCTTTTATTTCTTGTCATAAGAACGTCAACTACACCACATCAGAATTCCCACAATTCACTCTGTCTTCAATGTTTAAAGTAATATTAAAGGCAAAATCTCTATCCTCTGCTTGCATTTTAAAATTCCCTCGCTAGCACACATCACATGAATCATATGCACTATTCCAAACACAGGCCCCGGAGTATACCACGTGTAGTCCTGGTTTTTGCTGCGTAATTTGCTTGTCGAAATACCTTATCTCTCTGTAAAACAGAATTGGCTTCTAGCGCAGTGGACGAGATAATTCAAATTGAATGCAACCGAAGCTATCTCAAATTGGTGGAAATTGCTGATTGGACAGAAAGGGAGAAAGTATTTTAGGGAGACTTATAATTTCACTATTTTCAAATGGCTAATACTCTGCTGTTTATTTACTTGCAAACCAAACTGACAACAACTTGACAGTGCGGGTATCACTGTTAAATAGTATTAAGTTCTGTATGATTTTTTTCTATATAGATGCAGATTCCTGTTTTACACTTGTCTGCCTATATTCCACATTTTTATTGGATAATTTAATCACCATTTCGAAATACATTTCTTTCAATGTCAAACAAACATATAAAATGTCATAAATGAACTCAAAACTTAATTCGAATTGACCAAGAAGAAAGAAGTACCTTTAACTTCAATTATAATACACTCGGTATATTGCAATTATCTAACGGAACATTTTATTTCCCACTCACAATTGGTCAAAAATTTTACTATGGATATATGTTTTCTCCGTATTTGCTATCAGATTTCAATTAATTTTAAGTATGTGATATACATCCAACATACTATAACAGAAGACGCAACAAAAAACATCAAAAGAAAAATAAATTCCCAACAATCAATTTTATAGTTTGGAAGTTATTTAGCAGCATTATAAACAAAAATAATTACGTTCAAACTTGTTGCCATGGTCTTACTCTGGTTCTACATACAATACGTACATTAATAAATAACTCCTAAAATCCTTAATTTTCCAAGCAAGTCTTAAAAAAATATATTTTTCTACTAATACAGGTTTGCATTTGCTTGTTTAAGATTACGTCAACACTTCAAATACTAGTTCAATATACTCAGTCCACATCGTATGTAGCTCGCAAAAGCATGCTTCACGTTCGCTTTCTAAAATGAGACAGTCTCCTTCCCCTGCTTCGCTTTGGCAATTTATTTCAGATATGCTGTACATCAACTCGAGAGGCAAAAAGCAGACGCGATCGACGCTTGAGGGGGCGACGTGGCAACCCTGGAAGCGGCAGCTTTTCGCCTCCGATCTTGACGAGGCTGCGCGTTGCGGAGCGGCGGGACCGAGCGAAGGGAGGGAGAAGGGCGGGCGCTGGAGGCAAAGGTGGAGTGGAAGAGTGATTGATTTTTTCGTGTTTCCGGGCGCCTCAACTACTTCGGTCATTGGTACCGTTAGTGTAGTGTAGTGAAGTGCATGCTTTTTTTTTTCTCGGGAGATGTTCCCGCTGGATGGCGAGATCCAGCGCCGACCTACCGTCGGCTAATGGGGTTTCCTCCTAACCAGGACTCTCCCACCAGCGGGGCACCGCCACAGCCGGGACACGCTCTAAGCTCCCGACCGATCTCCCGGAATATGTGGTAGTGTAGTGCATGTTAGTGTAAGTGTGTGTAAGAGGAAAGGACAGGACAAGGAAGAGGAAGGACAGATCGCGCGCGGTCCGTGGCCTGTATCGTAGGGTACTGCTTCGGCATTCGCCTGGTGTTGATCGGAGAAACCACGGAAAACTGCCGATCAGAGCAGCCGGCCGCTAGAATTCTCCTCCAGACAGCGACTGAATTCGACCTAGCTGACAAGCTAGCGTCGAAAATTCTGCTGCCGTGGGGAGCGGGAACCTAGGACCTCCCGGTCAGAGGCGCTGCAGTGACACCAGTTGATGCACTGAGCTACCGCCACCGGTTGGAGTGGAAGAGGTGGCAAAGGGTGGGAGTTATGGCGGAGAAAGCGTATGGAGACGGAAACGGGAGCAGTGGGAGCGAGAGTAGGCAGGGCCTTGCAACTCACCGTCAAAACTGGAAACAAAGTTCGAGGGTGCTGCTACAGGAGGTGTTAGTGTCGTTGAGTAAAGCTACAGGTTAGACTCGTCAACTTCCGCACATAGAAATTATCTAATTGGTGATAAATACAAAAAGCATCTTCTAAATGTTCAATTATTCATAATATATACATATAAGAAGCCTCTAAAGAAAGCGCGAACATCGATGCTATCTTTTGTAACATTACGCGCCTGCTTGCGTCTCACGCAAAAGCACGCAACAGCCACGCACGTTTTGAGTACCTTTCGTTGCCGTTCGTATTTGAGTTCCAGTAAGGGGTTGCTAAAAAATCCTCTAGAGGGGAATGGAGAAGAATAAGGTATTTTTTAGCATGTTTATTTGTTTCAGATTGATTATATCATTTAGTATTCACTTTACACATGTGCTTTTTCAAGCTTATGCTGGTTAAAAATCTAAACTAACTTAACCTACACATTGAAGAGGATACTCAATGCCAGAACCTCGCGGTTACGCATCAATACTTGCTAAAACTTTAACAAAGACTTCAAAAAGAAATCTATTTTTTATTCGAATGTGGGCTGAGTTTCTCGCGAGTTTGAAATGGAATGCTGCAGGTATGTCTGTTAGATTTTGATAGAAATTGTGTGATATATAGGCTATTCGGTTTATTATTGTTTACACGTTGAATTCGGAATGAATTTGTTTATTACTTAATTACTAACGAACCTGGGTGCATTTATGATTAATCTGATATCAATATTTTGAATTGTTTGGAGTTTATTGATATTTCTACGGGCTGCGTTTGTCCATATTGGGTATGCGTAGAGCATTAGTGGCCTTATTATAGTTTTATATATTGTTTATATTGTCTTATATAGAGTTTCTATATACAAAATACACAAGGATTACATATATACTCTATACACAAGGATTGTTTTTGTTGATTAGTGGCCGGAGTTGAAATAATTTTTTCCTTGCTTGTTTAATTTTTTTATCTATATTGTAGCGTCGTGTCGCTAAAAACCAGCGTGGGCACGCGGCGTGGTGTGCACCGGATGCGTAGACAAAGGTAGACGCAATGACGCACGGGGTTTTTCCGACTGGGTGTGCGCATCTCTAGGGCGGAGGCAATGGAGGCGGCGGGCAGCGTCGCAAGGGCTATTTAAGGGCCGTGAGAACAATAGCTCTTCCTTCTTTGTGAGACTGGCAGCGGAAGCGTAGGTCGTCCGTGAGAGGTGCGAGCGTGCACGCGGCGAAGGAGCCGGCAGTTATTGTCGTGACTAGTGAGACATGTAGTTAGTCTCAGGGCAGGCGGTACTACGCACGGCGAAACATTAGGTAGTATGTTGCGGTGTGGTAGCCGTTGTAAATAACTCTCCTAGCAGTGGGGTCTATTTAGTTAGTTAATTGTATACAGTGCATTGGATATTTGTGACTACGGTCTAAATTGTGAATAAACCTGCTGTTATTACAACCCACTCTCGTCTGTGTACTGATTACACCCGTATGACGCCACAATATGAGGTTTCCACGTTCTTTTTTTGTCCAACTGATGAGAAGAACAAAGTGATGGGGAGAACAAAAGGGCGGGACTGAGAGGATCAGAGCGGGATAACGCGTACTGGAAAAATCTTGAAATGAAGAATCGGCAAAGATCCGGGTGGATAGGAGCGGATAAATCCGGGTCGAGGAAATAAAGCGGTGAAATGTGGAAAAAGGTAGGGTGGGGACGAGGGACCAAAATAAAAGATTGAGGCTGACATGAAAGAGTTCGGGTGAAAGAGTTGGTTGAGGACGAACAGTGATGTGAAAGAGACGTGTCATGAACAAGCAAAGGGAGGTAAAGAACAAGGGTTGATGTTCGACAGGGACCGGGGGGAGGTGAGGCGAGGGATAGATAGATAGATATTTATTATTCTGCAGATAGGTATATACAACCTGGTGGCAGAACTCTACAATTAACATATTACTAATATTAACTTTAAATTACTTAACAACGTAACATTAATATCTTTAAAGACATAATAATAATAATAATAATAATATAATATAAAATAATAATAATATAATAATAATAATAATAATAATAAAATAATAATAATAATAATAATAATATGCTAACAATATTAGCATTAACTACATTTTATGGTTGACTTGCACAGTTATTTTAAACTATTAAATACAAGATTACACGACTTTTTAATTACACTTCACTTTCACTTCACTTCACTTCACTTCATAACATTGGAGGATGGAGGTAAAGCGAAGCGAGTAGGAGCAGAGTGGTAGTAAGACCCCGGCGGGAAGGAGGAGGCGAATGAGAGGACTGACACGGAAGAGGGGAACCGAAGGCGCCAAACGGAAGCGGGGGCGGACGGGGGCGGCGACGAGGGTGGGCGCGGAGTAGGAAGTCATCCATGTAACCAGCGGAGCAGAAAGTGAAGATTTCGGTTGCCCGAGATGGTAAAAAGATATCCGCACGAGAGAGCCAGAAGACGTTTTGCATCAGAGTGAAGCACATGGAGCTGGAAGGGAGTCGGGCATTGGGATAAACTTTTCGCGTTGGAGATAATGGCCCGTTCCTCTCTCAAATCCGAGTAAAAGAATGCTTCAATTTGAAATCTGGAAAATGCAAAACCTTCAAGCTACAGAGCGTGGCACAAGGACTGAAACCGGCTAGAATGGGGGGAGCGGGGCGTGGAGTGGGCCGGGAAGTTAGATGGGGAGCGTGGCGGGGAGAGTGCTGAGGAGCGGGATGTGGTGCGTGGCGGGCAACGCGACGAAAGGGCGGCGCAGAACGTGGCTGCAAGCACGAAGGTGTGTAGCGGGGGGGGGGGAGAGTGGTGGAGGCGGGAAGCGAGGATGGGGCGGGGCGAGGAGCGGAGACGGAGAGAGGGGAGTGGAGTGGGAGCAGAGAGGGGGGGTGGGGAGCGGGGCGGGTAGCGGGGCGGGTAGCGGGCGGGTAGCGGGCGGGAGCGGGGCGGGAGCGGGCGGGTAGCGGGCGGGTAGCGGGCGGGTAGCGGGCGGAGCGGGGCGGGTAGCGGGCGGGTAGCGGGGGGTAGCGGGGCGGGTAGCGGGGCGGGTAGCGGGGCGGGTAGCGGGGCGGGTAGCGGGGCGGGAGGGGGCGGGGTGAGGGCAGAGGGGCGGGGCAGGGGGGGGGGGGGGGGGGGGCGGGTTGGAAAGCGTCACCACGGGGTCGTAAGCAAATCGATTTTTGAGGGTGGGCGAGGCGCTGAACCGGGCGAGAATTCCGCGACCGAATTAAAAACGTGAGCAGGAATTTTTATTTTCAGTTTATTTCCAGGTTAATTAAACTTCTCAAGGTATTTCAGGAGAAAGAGGAAGAATTTATGTTGTTATTTTTGTTCAGAAAGAGCTTTCTTTTTATTTGTGATATTCATCCGTTGTGTTAATGATTTAAAGTTTCGTAGTTTTATTTACTCCTTCCAGGAAAATATTGTTATCATAGAATAGAGAGTAATTAAAAAACGTAATTAGCTATGATATTTCTGATATTCAATCGAATATAACCAAGATAATATAAGATATATAAAAATATACACCTGACTCCACAACTAGAACTCTTCGACACATCGATTTTTCATTTCAGTCACAATTTAGTAAATTACGCTCGGTAACTCAACCCTTCATACAGGGAAATATTTATTCAAACAAACTTATTTTTCTTTGACATTTGCAATAATGATAACACACCTCAATTAGTGCATGTCGTTTGTAAGCAGAGTTTTCGTACATTATTCTGTTGTTCTTTGTCACATAATTTCAATCAACTGTGCTATAGTGGAAGTTCTTTTAAAATATTCTGTGATTCTTTATCTCATTAAAATGTCATTTCACCTCATGTTAGTGTTGCTTGGCTTAACCTGTGTGATACTACTCGCGCCTGCTTAGTCGCGTACAGACCTGCTCATTGAATACCTCTTTTCCCTCCAATGTGTGTGACTGAGATCAGAGCAGCCGATCATAAGAATTCTCCTTCAGATGGCTGAATTCGCACTAGCTTACAAATAAAACCAGAATTGAAAATACGTCATCGACAGCACTCCCGATCATAGCAGCTATAGCAGCAAACATTTATCTTCATTGAACCGTTTTAGATGTTTTTTTTCTCTCGGAAGCAAGGTTAACTATTTTTCTCTGCCTGAGGGCAGGAACTTTCGGGGTGTGCCTTCTTAGAGCTACACATCGGTCAACTCATGTCAAGAACACAAACTACGCAGAAGGGAGGAGAAGTCATCCGAAATCAATTGCTTTGGTGGTCGTTAAAGGATATAACAAAAGTTTAGCCAGTGCGTAATAAAATATGTTTTGCAGGCGTGTTTTTATAGTCAAGTTGTGATAAACTGGACGTTTTTCCTCCATGCCTTCAGCTTTGTCTTGTCCTCCGTGCTTGAAGCGTTTTTTCTAAGATGTGTCCTAAGAAAAGGCCTTCTGAGGCACTTGAAAGCACACAAAAGACCTTTGAAGAATCGCGCCATCAGCATTGATCTCCTCAAGCAGGACCAAGTCCCCGCAGCATTTAGGGTTACGAACTCGCCGAAAATGCCAATTCTTCATTTTCCAAGAGTGCGGAGTACTGGATTATTTTATTTATTGGTCGATTGTTAGTGATTTCGGGTGTGTCAACTACTATGGTCAAAAACGGCTCTGAATGTAATACAGGATCAGTGTGTCATATAAATAAATTGGTTTGCAATGAGTTTTTCTCAGTTCTTCAGATTTTCTAGTCTCTTGTAACACATTTATAGTATTTTTATTTCAATCAACTATTTAACCACGCCTACAAAAGATTTCGCGCTCACATTTGAAAAATAGTATAATCTCAATGTGATAATTTACGAAAGAATATTCCATTGGCAAAATTTTATTGCTTCATTAACAATCGCGTATCAATAGGGGGATCAACAATAACACCAGCGTAATTTTGTTTTCTTTTTTATTGTTCAGCTAAGGGGTCACTGTCTAGGACTAGATTCTAAATGAACTTGGAAATATTTTATCTAAAATAAAACTAATGTCAATCCAGAAATGATCTCGATTTCTGAATAAAACTTCTCACCTCTCTGTAATTCTACATTGACTATATTTAAATAAATAATTCGCCCTTCGTTAACTTATACATGCTCCATTTGGTGTGATGCAGAAAAATCTCTTATTCATAAACTAGAGGTTATACAAATGTATATTTAAGAAAAATGTTAAAAGTTCCTTGGTTCATTAGGCGTGATCGAAAATTACATAAGCTCAGAATTATTTCTTTAAAATCTTTGATCCGTCGCCTTTTAGATGAATTCTATGCTTCTCTTCCTTCTTCTCCTACATGTACTTGACTGAACAGTCAATCCTTTTCCAGGTATTAAATCACGTTACTTAATAGATCTCTTACAATCTCCACAGTTACCTTCTCTTTCTATCTTCGCATCTTTTTATTTATAGTATCAATTTTCATGAATAATTTTTTAATTATAATTGTTGTATAGTTTTCAAGATAATTATGACTCCCAAAAAATGAACTGAAAGACTACTTATACGTGTCAGTAGCATGTTAAGAGGTTACTTTTTAAGTTTCTTCTCATAAGCGATCGAGTTATAATTTTTTATACCCTTGAAAGGCATTTTTTTATCGAACAAAAGTTTATAAATATTATAAAAAGTGTAGAACTTTTATTACTAGCGACTTTGTTAACAGACAGAGGTAGTTTCGTCTTTCAACGCTTATCCGACATTTTCAAAAGAATCAGGACCATCGTCATGGATAATCCATTTCATACAACGATCATTACTTGAAATAAAACTTCACAGATACTCCTTGGCAAATCCTTGCTCACACTTTACTTATAATCGCATCTGATTAACTAACTATCCTTGTTCTAATAGATAAAAACTTTCGTAAATGTTGGTTGATAGTCATAGAGTGAGCTTTACTATCTGTAGTAAATACTGATTCTATTATTAGTATCGCTAAATATGATTATTTCTTATTGTAAAATAATTTCTTCTTTTCTGTTACTTTCTAAGATGAAAGATTCCTGTATTGTAGTACGTGCATCCAGAAACTCTTATTTCTCTACAAAACGTACGACTATTATGCTCCGAGTAGCATGTAAGTGGCTCATTTTGTTGGGAATTTGCAATTTCAGACTTCAAGATGCACAAAGAGAGTTGCCTACTCCACTGCTCTCTTGGAATTTTATTACTTCTTATGATGTTGTTTTGTATTGTGTAAAGCGCGTATTGATTTTTCTCACGTTACATTTTCTGAATAGGCCATTCTGGTTGTTTGTTGATGCCTCGTGAATTTATTTTTCTTTTCATGCCTGTATAGTCTCTTTACGCTTTTATGTTTCTTCTTTCTATACATAGAGATTATCTTCAACCAGTGTGAATTCAGGGAATACACATTTAAATCGTACATACATTCAAATGAAATAATGTACACTTCGCTGCATTCGATAAAAGAGAGATGAAATCTTTTCAATCATTTATATCTACGCAGGATTCGTAACGTAAACATTTCTGGTTTATGGATATTGTTGTTTTGTGTTTGTCTTTAGCTTTTGGCGTGAAAATGTCTCGTATGCTCGCTTGTTATGGCAGTGACCGGTCAAACATTGTTGTGTGCCAAACTTCCGTTAGATTTTACTTATTTTGCTTCAGATTATTTCGTCTATATGAGTAAAATGCAGACTGGAGGAAACAGTCGATCCTACAAAAGATAGACGACTTCTGCACATATTTGTCATCCAGAATGCTGTCTGCCTGTGGCGACAGCTCACTCGTGAAAGGGCCTGCATGTATGAATAATTAATTATTAGCCTTGTGCAAAAAATGTCTTCTTGTGTAAGGACTGGGAAAATTATTACATTTCACCGAGATTCAAAAGGAGCAAAATAAAAATCATAAGTTGTTGTAGTTAGCGATCTAATAGTGAAAAAGGTATTTTTGTAGCATGAAAACGGTATTTAATTATCAAAAACAACAATTCCTTTGTTAAAAATAGTAAGTGCTAATCCAAATTTAGCTTGAAGAGTGTATAGGCAACAAAATATATGACGGGGAACAGAGTAGCAACGAAAGAACGTTTTCGACGACAAAATGTTGCATGAAATTCATTGCAATCGCGGATGCATGAAATGCATTGCGATGTAAAAAAGTGACCAATAAAAGAGCAAGATGGAGAGCAGTTCTTTGGGTTTGAAATAGTATGAAGAGACGTAAGTGAGGTGAGCTTTCCTGAAGAATACAATTTACGAGGAGATAGATTCGCGAAGATTGAAATGTAAAGCCGAATTAGGTAGAACATTGCAGAAAAATCAGATTAAATCCTAAGTTATTACCTCTTTTGTTTAAGTGGAGTTAAAACCAATACGTTTCGTCATGATTTCTTTAGATAAACTGAACATTATTTTTGATTACGGGAGTGTGGATCTAGGCTGCATCAAGGAAGCTTGATTTTTGTCCGCCGAAATGTACATGAACTTGGTATTTGTGAAAAGATTACGTTTACACAAGTGCTATATTTTAATGGTCTGATCGAACGCAAAATGAAAACCGCAATAAAAATGCGATGACGCTGTGCGTAAATGTGCTGCACAGGGTCACTAGAACGCCCATGGATCGGGTCACGCCACAGTCATCAGTTTTGAGCACTCAGTAAACACGTGAACATAGAACAATAGAGTCTCTCACCAAGTGTGTAGTGTATACTTTCATTCGATTTTTTCGTGCTGAGGAATTCAATGCAGCCGAAATCATTAAGAAATGAATAATGTGTACGGTAAAACCCTCACGGTATGAATAAGCGTGGCAAAGCTGGAAGAACTTTGAAGCAAGACGTATAGAAGAAGATCCTGAAAGTAGGCGATTGACACTCGCTTCCTTCCGTGACAGCCTGCATCACGAATGTCTATACATACTACTTTAAACGAAACGTTTAAAAATAGTAATGAAGTAACAGAAATATAGTTGTGTTAAGGTGGAAAAAACATCTATTTATTTATTTATTTATTTATTTATTTATTTATTTATTTATTTATTTATTTATTTATTTATTTATTTATTTATTTATTTATTTATTTATTTATTTATTTATTTATTTATTTATTTATTTATTTATTTATTTATTTATTTATTTATTTATTTATTTATTTATTTATTTATTTATTTATTTATTTATTTATTTATTTATTTATTTATTTATTTATTTGATATAACAGAAAAAGTTAGCACCTAATTTTAGGAAAACAGAAAGTACATTACCAGAGAACCGAACAGCAAATTTAATTCAAAGCAATTCAGACGAGAAAGAGAAAACAAATTTTAATTTGATATTCGCGTCGGAAATGTAGCCCGTATTTTCCAGTGTTTGTACTGACTGATCGTACAACCTGCCTCCTTCATCTGAAAACTTTTCATCTCACCAGTCGTGCCCTGTGCCGGTCGCCGCGCCGGCTCCCCTCGTCACACCGTCTCATCACCTCGCCTTCCAACGTTAAGTCGGCGCCACAAGTTTAATGGACGAGTAACAAAAGTGCAATATCACTCGTAAGGTTAAATATTTTTTCATATTCGTTTACGTTTACATCTAAATATTATCTATGCAGAAAATGCATTTATGATAATTATTACATATTGCAAAAGATATTAATCACTGGTTTCGCGACTGCTCGATTTTACGTAGCATCGGTTGTAACTTTCAAAACATTTTGATTTATCATAATTTGTCACCTTGTTTGAATGTTCCTTATTAGTGAGTACGGTTTATTCGTCATAAAATTTCCAGTACTTTGTCTTCTCAATCTATTTCCTTCAAGACGGATAACTTCTTCCTCACAACAGAGTGATCATACTAATGAGAGTTGACGTAATCGAAGAATTGCTTGAGTGCCCCAGCCTTCTGAAATTAGTTATCGCTAGTTCGTAATTAAGCTTTAATGTAACGTGTAATGCAGAGAAAAATTGTGAACGCACGGGTATGAAAGAGCTGATTGTGACATAATACTAGGTAAGTGTTTGGCGTCCTTGTGGTTTGGTGGGCGCTATTTTGATAAATGTCGGTCCTGTAACAGCACATCTAGAATTAACCGGCCACTGCACCGTCTCGCTTCTTGACGTCATTCTCCCCTCGCCTCACCGACGTGGTCTGAAAGGCTCCCAATCCCCAACAACGGTGAATAGAAGCGGCCATCAGACCTGCAAAACCGCTCCTCCATAGCTCGAGTTACAATTAATCTTCAGTGAGAACAGCAACTCACAGTCACAACCGTGTTTTTCAGCTGTGGTACCGCAGAACACTTAACTGCCGACTTAGGATAACATAAAAAATAAAGAAATAAAAACATAGTAAATATAGGTTAAACACTAAAACATAAAAAGGACTCTGCTGTTAAGTGAGCCGAGAGTAAATAGTGGGAGGACCCCAACTTTCATTTTCTCTATTTTGTATAGTTTATTTTCTTGGATGCCATTGATTCTTTCCTTAAGTACTGACCAACTTTCATCCATCAACGTCTTTCAAATAACAACCAGACGTATTCCAATAGTCGAAAATGTAAATCAATAACAAAATAATAAAAAGAGTTGTGAACATGAGATTATAGTTTGAACATCACAAACATACATAAAGAGCATTCGACAAAATACAAGACCGTACATATGAAATCGAGCTTATTTTGATCTCCCTTTTATGGCCTTGAGTAATAAAACAAAGCATAAAAACGTACGTGCACCAAAAGAAAGTATAGCGATTAGTGTCTACGATAAATACGAGGATGCGTCTCAGAATCAATTGAACGTATAAGCTGTTCACGCGTTTCCCTTCTCTTATCTATCTCCTAGCAATATCTATATGTAAATGCGTGTGTAAATAGAATGAAAGCTCTTATTCTAAAATTCATGGAACATTGTCAGAATCATTTAGAATTATTATTAAATCTTAAAGGAGTACTTGGAAATTGATGGTACTTTCGGGAGCGACAAAGTAAACTTTACAAGTTCTAAGTATGTGTGGCATTACTAACGATATTTCAAAGTGAAAATAAGTTTTAAACATATGTTTCATCGCAGCAACAGATATTACGTACATCAGTGCCATCATGATACCAATAAATCTCTAGACATAAAAAAATGCTGTAAGCACAACTCAATATTGCATTCACCATGCTTCAGAATAACATAAGCCAAATTTTGACTTGAGGTTTAATTTAGTGTCCTGCTACAGGACTATTAGCCAGTGCACGAACGGTATCAACGATTTACAATACAGATAAGTATCATTGGGACATTGTTTCATAAGGTGATTTACTACCTAAAAATTATAAGAATGCTTAATTACAAGAACATTGACTTTGAATGTAATGTAAAATAAAAATATATGTCTCAAAAGGGATTAATTCTTTAAAACACTTTTATTGGCGCCACATTTTTTAGCCATTAATATTTTTTGCAAAATTAAATGCCGCCTTAATTATTTTTATTCTAATGAACAATTTGCATTTGCCTATTTCATTATTTTTTTATTTAACCATATTCTCCATTCCCATCTATCATTTTCGTATCATTGGCATTATCTTCATTTACTCCATTCAAGATTTTAAGAAAACAAATGAAGACATTGAGCCTGAATGAACAAATGAACAAATAAAGACATGATGCTTGGAAAAGTACGGAAAAAGTAGCCAAGGGGAACGAGAGAGAGGAGAGGGAATATTAAAAAGAAAAAGAAGAGAAACACAGTGAACGTGACGAAAGAAAACAAAACGAGAAGAGAATAAAGGTCAAGGGCGGAGATGAAGATACAAAAGAAATATTAAGGAAGGAGGAGGAGTAAAATTAGAGACGAAGAAGAGACTAGAAGAAAATAATGAGAAGTAGAAGGAGAAGGGTGTGAGAAGAATATAATGAAAACTATAAATAATGTGTTAAAGAAAAGAAATTCCGCATTTCCTTCATGAAGCAAATTGCTTCAACGCAAGCCTTTTAAACTAATCATTCATTCTTTCTGTTTTCTCAGCTCACACTTTCCCATTCTCCTCAATCCTTTTTCTTGGAAATCCATCGACCCCACTCCGAAGCCGCCCTCTCCTGACTCCTGCTCCCCCCAGCCCGGCCACCAATCTCGCCTCCGCGGTCGACAGGATCCCGCGGATTATTTCCGAAGCGGCGTTAATGCGCGCAGCAATAGATTTTGGGTTCATAATCGAAAAATTAATCCAAACTCGTTGACCCGGTTCTGCGACCTCTATCGGCGGAAACGCCAACTTATCGCGCGCCGGCTGGGTAGCTTCCGGTTGATGCTCTTGATCACGTCCCGCAATAGACTTTCTCTCACGTCAGGGGCGAAAAAGTTATTTGCCGGGTTTAGATGAAGTAAAACTCACACACATTTCAGCGTGTCACCGGCTACGATAGCTCAGTGGAGATATCTTTAACTCTTTCTTTCTTTGACAAGGCGAACCCGAAATTGCAGACATACCTTTAGCATATTTTTCATGCTAAAGGGACGACTAGAATGAATCAGTGTTGACGTGAATTCTAGCGGCCCGCTGAAATAAATAGTTTACCGATTATTCTTATAAGTACTAAGAAAATGCCAACGAAAATCTATAATTTTTCTGCTCTCCAAATTTTTTGCTAGTTGCGTATATCCACTCTCTTTCACTTTTTCTGGAAGTTTATTATTGTTCATTTGTTAGAGGTATATCGTAGAATTAGTCTATTACTATTTATTGCGTATATATTTCTATAAAATGTGAAAAAAATGAAGAACGAAACTCTCCAAATTATAAAGGAATGATACAGTTTTAAAACTTAACATAAATTTCCGAAATAGAGCTCAGAATAGGGCTCCATTTAAGTGCGCGCGTTCGGAACTTTTTTGTTTTGATTATTTAAGGTCACATTACATCTTGGTCATTAACGACCACTATTGGAGTTAACGGTATGGTAACTATGAAGATGAAACGAAATGGTGGGGATAAGGGGTGAAAGGACGAACACAAATACAACCATGACCGAGGTGGGACTCCAACCCGCTCCGAGATCATAACGACACTACTGCCTTAGCGATCTTGGCTACCGGGCCGGCAGAAGTATTTTTTCCATACAGTCTTAAACGGTCGAGTCTTCCTTTAAAGTGGCATTTGGTTCTGATTTGCGTTCATTATAGATGCATACTCGGGAGTTATTTTGATGTAGAAGTATTGTTTTTGAAAATGTTAATGAAATCCCGAATTAGTTATGCGGAATAAAATAGAAACGTACGTTACACTCAAATCAGTGATAGATCGGAATACCCTTTTTGATGACAAACAAAATATTATTATTACCTACAAACATTTGCCATATTCTGAGAAAAATATGATGCTACTCTCGTTGATGTATTAGTGTATTTATCATTAACAATGTGCACTTTTCTAAAGAGAAAATGGTTTTTGCATATTGAACTCCATTCCTTTCAAGTCTGACTTTATAAATATTTCATATGTGATCGTCACTCAGTTGGGCGTGTCAATTGTTGTGTGTTCAATTATTAATATTTAGGTATTTCAATATTACTAAAATTTAAATGAGTAGTTGGTTTGAACAGGTTTTAATTTTCACTTCGAACATTCATTCGAATGAATGACGAGCAATTTCAAATGTTCACATCATCGGGAAAATTATAAATCTCGCATTCTTTTAGTTGAATAATTTTACTGCGCGTCTGAATTTTTCTCTGCGAATAACTTCTAGAAAAATAACCCGAAGTATTCGTGTATCCGGAATTTCTAACAATAATTTAGAAGACGCAAAAAGCTTGATTAAAATTTTTCCACTACTTGTTTCGGATTTTAAAAATTTTGATAATAAACATCAAGTCAATTACAACTAAGAAGTGAATTAATAAAATTAAAGGACATTTTAAAAGAAGCATACATGCATTTACATTTCATACAATTTTGAAATTCAACACAATGAATAAAAAATAAATCTATGAAGCACTTGCTTCCCAATATTTTTAATTTTGACAGCATGAGAAATATCACTTACGTTTACAAACACAAAATCTTACCATCAACACATTCAGAAGTAAAAGGTATTAATACAAATATTAAGCAGAAAATTCATTTTAATGGAAAACTAGTGTGAAGCAAAATATGACAAACGTTTTGCTATCTGCAATGCATTTTATAATGAACATGGAACTCTGATGAATATATTATTCTATATTTAACGTAACAGTGAATAAAATTCCTGGAAACTCACATTTAGAAAACATGTATCTAATCACAAAATCCAAAAATAATTGCTCTTTCGGGGGTCTACCATATGCTGGGCCGAGCAAACAAAAAAAATGTATTATGCATACACATGCAAAACATGCTCGTGGTGCATATTCAACTGGACGGCAGGGAAAAGAGAGTGTCATGGCGGCGCTTTGACGTCGGGCTCATTACAATGCAGCGCGGCGACGGAGGTAAGCGAGGGGAAAGTGTCTCCTCTACAGCCCTCCTCACTTCTCCCCCCTCCGCCCGCTGCCCGACGCGCTCAACACTACCACTTTCCTTCCCTCGCCTCTCGCTTTCCCTTGCCACTCACTTGCCTCCACGCCTTGGCCCCCGTCCCGGCCTCACGTCTCCGACCACTCACGTCTCCGACCACTCACGTCCCCGACCACTCACGTCCCCCGACACTCACGTTCCCCGACACTCACGTTCCCCGACACTCACGTTCCCCCGACACTCACGTTCCCCGACACTCACGTTCCCCGACACTCACGTTCCCCGACACTCACGTTCCCCGACACTCACGTTCCCCGACACTCACGTCCCCGACACCACTCCCCGACACTCACGTCCCCGCCACTATTCCCCGACCTCACCCCCATACTCCCCCCCGCCCCCACGTCTCCCCCCCGCCAGTCCCTGCCCGCGCCACTCACGTCCCCCCACCACCCACATTCTAAATAATCTGGCATTACGTCCCGTTGCAAGAAAATACCATACCAATCTTATCTCTACACCCCTTCAGCTTCATGTTATACAACCCTTCAAAATCACTAGAGATAATTCCTTAATGAATGTCAATCTAAGGAATGTGCCTGACCGCTGGACCAGGAAGCCCCTCAAATGAGAGAAACTTTACACGTGTCCTATAAAAAAACTCTGTCACGAAAAGAAGACCGGTGATCGATTAATCGAGGTGGCCGTCGGTTTTACTATGTAATAACAAGAAAATCAATAGCACTGTAAAGATATCACATTCGCCAACAATATACGTACTTCAGTTGTAATTTTAATAATGAATATGTTTCAGCACCTGCGACCACGCAAACCTCGAAAACGTTCGTGGTTTTTA
Source organism: Teleogryllus oceanicus (assembly GCA_964035755.1). Classification (NCBI taxonomy): domain Eukaryota; kingdom Metazoa; phylum Arthropoda; class Insecta; order Orthoptera; family Gryllidae; genus Teleogryllus; species Teleogryllus oceanicus. The sequence continues at coordinate 80,765,391 of CAXIVR010000009.1, forward strand.
ACAGACACATCTGTTGCGTCACTCTCTTAAATTCTTTAATTATCGAAAAATAAAAAATAAATCTTATCTGTTGGAAAGATACTTTTAAAGATTTTAAAACAAATATATTCGTCGTTTTGAACAGAAATAAACACGTTTTTATCTGTTTTAAAAGTCTTTACGAGGCATTGCTGTGTTGTTAACAATTAAAATGTTTTCAGCAGGAAGATTGTGTGATACAACTACATGTAATGAAAACATGTTTCGAAGTTATCGCTTATCTTTGCAACAGTCCTATGTTAGCGCCTTGTTTTGATGTTTTGTAATTGCCAGAAGCCATTACTCAATTACGCTTGTGTTCTGTGCGTAGATGACACGTTGGCGCTCCCAGCAATAGTAGATAAATCTTGACGCCCGACTGGTCTCCATGGAAGAGCTCACCGTGATATAGTAGATATAGTCCATCGAACTCAAACATGCACTTGCGAGTTAAAACACTTAATCATGGTAATATTTTATATTAACTTTATGGATGCTTAGTTACTATACTCAGTAATAGTAGACAAAAGTTCATGACATTCGAATTCGATGATTTTTTTCATCAAGGAGTGTAAATGTAAAATTTGATGTTCATCTTCATCTCGTATTACAAATATATGTGAAGAATTTCAAAATATGTCAATAAAATTCTGTTTTTTATCGTGCCAACGTGTTAGCAATTGATTTGGCCTGCTTTAGGGCTGCAGTTATTTGTATATTAATTGACATCATTACACATTTTATGCATAAAACTACAGCCCTGAAGTAGGCCAAAAACTTGGCACAGTAAAAACACAGATTTTTTATTGACTTCCCTGACGATTCTCTACCTATATGTAATTTTGAAATGGTTGTCATAAGTATTTCCACTCCTCTACTCGCGAACCCTATTGGGATGAGTTTACTCGCGCGGCGTATTCTAGTACCTCAGCATCAGGGAACCAAATACTAAAACTTAAAAAAGTAAGTGTAGGGTGTAAACAAAATATACAGGATTAAATGAGTTCATACTTGTTTCGTAAGAATTCTTCTGACATTACCAACATCCACAAATATATGTGGTTGACATCGGCAACGCGAGTTGTCCAAGGCGACTGCTAAGATGGTTTTCTACAAATGCTCTGTGATAAATAATACAATCCCGATGACAGCATTAGTTATAATCACGCTTCGCAGTTCGCATAAAATCTGATCCTCCGAGTAGTTTGAGTGGAGGGTTGATGTACATTTGTATTGCCATAACATTGATCAGTTGCACAAATGTTACAGCGGGGTGTGTAGATCTCCCAAAACTTGGTAGATAACTACACTTAGGAGAATACATCAACGCGAAATGAATTTATTGCAACTTAATTAATGAATCCATAAGCTGATTTGCGTCAAAACAATCTCTGAGAATCAACAACAAAAAACGCAGACTATGAAGTACCCAAATTCTCTGCGCGAATACTGGAGTGTTAAAAGAAAAGGGTTTACTACGGATATGAAAATACTAGTCTGATATGAAAATGCAGTTTTCCATTCATAAAAGTACGTTCAATATCTATAAAATAAAAAAGGTATCAAAAAACAAATAAGTACAACTATATCCTTAATCGTTTGATGAAAATTTCATCTGAATATCCTGAACTATTTACAGAACATTCGATGTGGACATTTTTATTGACTAGTTCTATGTATGTAGAGGGATTTCGAAGATACGAATTTTTAAACTGATATAATTGTTGAGTAAAATAAGATTTTGTTTTTGATTTAGAAAACGAGGCATCCCATTCAACGACAAGATCTAAGGATCAAGTTTTACAGTCTAATCCTTGAAGTTACTGATGTTTAATTTTTTATTTCTGAATGACTTTAACTTTAATAGACTTCCTCTGTGTATGTGTCAGTACACAATATTGGGATTGACGTTTTTGCATCAGATGGATTTTAGATGTGAGCACAGGACGACTGCAGAACTAACAAATGTATTGAGATCTCCTAGAAGTCATGTCACATTATATATCAAAATGTTGAAGATTTTAAAATTAAATAAGTCCATTTTTTAGATGTAACTCTTTATGATCTGCGGACGTTCATTATTTCCTACATGTTCAACATCGCGAACTCGACATTTTGGGTAATTGGCTGGGGCGTCAACATCACATCAAGCTGGTACTTCACACTTGTTATATGAGCTTTTCTCGCCTGCGACATTGTAAACATGAACAACATGTAATTTCCGCGATAAAATTTAACATATCCTGCTTTTGACGTGCTATTTATTGAGATCCTCGGAGCGTGACACAGCAAAATCGCTTTGCACAAAGCTGCTCTCTCATTTGCCTAATTCCACTACGGTAGACTGGCACGCTGTTACATCATTTGTCATTTATACATTATAAAATTGTCTTCATTCAAAAAGGCGGCCTTACTTTGAATGAAAATATAGTAAAAATTATTTTTGATTTTCATTGTTCTTGTTAATATATTTCAATGACTTTGTATCGGAATGTTAAAAATTGCTGCATTTGTATTTACTAACTCTTCTTAGTTAATTTATTGACAGTAGGCAGAATAAAGAGTATTCATAAATTGAATTAATTTTTATTTATTAAAATACTCACTTTGTTCTCACTTTCATGCTATTGATTTTGTTAAGCCTATGTTGAGCTAAATGATTGAATCCGTAATAGTATTGGCACCATATATGATTGAATAGATTAGGAGCGAAAATGTGTACATATCAACATATTAGTTCGTGATCTACTCTTTAGAAAGTCAGGTACACTTGCAATGGCGCCAAAGGTTTTAGCCAAAGGCACTTAGAATCAAACGTTGCAAAATACTAAATGACGAAAATATAAAATGAAAAATAATATATATATATATATATATATATATATATATATATATATATATATATTGAGATATACAAAATTTCCTCTCTCTACATTTATATCTGCTAAAGATCTTAGCGTCCGGCTTGCTGGGTCAATGGGTCACGATATATTATAATCCTTATTACCTCTATAATGGATTATAGGATCCGCCGACTATACAGCGCAGCTGGGAATCTGAAATAGAATGATTCTATTCCTAGTTCATTTCTGTTTGGATTGACTAAATGAAAGATCACTTTCTTTTCTAAAGAACAAAATTCAACAAAGTTTATCTTTACGCTTTTAGCAAACAATTTAGTGAATTTACAATTTTTAGGCCTTTGATCAAGAGATCTTTCAATTTACAATTTATACCGCGGTTAACTTATCTTTTCTTCGTTGATGTCCCTTGTAGACTTCTCAGTCGAAATATCTTGCGAGCTTGCCGTAGTCCAAAGTTCCACGAAATCCTCTTCTGCCCCTATCCAAGCTGGTCTCAAATTATCAAAATTATCAGTCTCGATTACGTCCTATGACATAGTCCCGAACTCGATTACCACTCCCGACAAAGTTCCAATTTATACATCAATATTGCTTCCACATGAAAATATCTGCAATATCATTCACTGTCCTTAAAATTTCACTGATAACCCAATTCTATCTAGTTTGTACTCGTTCCCTCTCACGAACCTACGATCAGTTCAGAAGCGCGTTTCCGAGCAGAATGAAATCTTCCTGCATGATTCATCCCTCGAAGACTTCGTATCAAACTACCTTCATTTTTTTCATAACATTTGACCGTCCTTCTCTCACCCAGCCAATCCATACGTTTGTTATATTTTGGTGTAGCTGACCGTCTAAACTTCTTCGCCCAATCCCATTTTTTTTTACTTTCGGCACCAAGCCATCTCTAATGCATTTAGAAAAAACAAAAACTACATTGTTTATTCACGGTCGTTGCTAAGATCTAGCTCTCGTGATATTTCGTAATGCATGTTCCACCATATTGTCTACAAATAAATGTTAGTTTATTTTAAAGTGACATATGGGTATGTCACTATATATATTATTGCAGTAAGAACTGATCAAAGAAATGTCAGAAGAAGGAATCATAAAGAGGACGGCTACTTGATACACCAGTCGAGTCGTCATCGTTAAGATGAAAGATGGAGGGCTACGGATTTGCCTGGACGCTAGGAGACTGAATGCCGTAACATTGCCTTATCGAGACGCGCTGCCAGAGGTGGAAGGAATTTTTCGAGGGTTCGGAGGATGTAATGTATTTTCATGCTCTGATTTCAGCAGGGCCTATTGGCAGATGAGGATAGCGGAAGAGGACCAGCAATACACTGGTTTCATGGTTGAAGGGATATGCTATGTCTTCAGACGAGTACCATTTGGTTTGAGAAACAGCGGAGTGGCATTGATACCATGTGTCGATCGGATATTAGGGGCCGACTACAAAATCGAGTAACGGTGTATGTGAACGACATAGTGATTAGGTCGAAACCTGTTCCCAAACATCTCCGAGACATACAGGAATTATTGACCATATTGAGAGAGAATAATTTGGTATTGAACATCAAGAAATCAAAGTGGTGTACAAAGACCTTTACGTTTTTGGGTTACGAGATTACGACGGAGGGCTTCAATATTAGACAGGATACTATTAAGGAAATTCTACAGATTCTGGCGCCCTGGAATGTGAAGCAAGTTCGGCGACGAATTAGAACGTGTAATTATTATGCACAATTTCGCACAAATTTCGCCTCAATCATGTCACCGTTCTGCAAACTATTACAGAAAGGTAGAAAATGGAAGTGGGACAATTCATACGATGAAGAATTCGCCGGCCTCAATGCTATGTTTTATAGACTGTGTGTAGTGACGCATCCTGATTTCAGCAAAACAAACTGATTTCAGCATCTTACAAACTGATGGTAGCGACTTTGGGATGGGAGCTGTATTGTACCAAGAGGTAGGAGGACAGGACAAAATTATACTCAAAATTCTTCTTAATGTATGAAGGACCATGCGAAATCAAGGCCCCCCTAACGTGGCGGAAATATTAGATGAACAACGAGGTAAAACCGAGCAGTACAATTTCTACAACTTGAAGCCGTATAAAGAGGAAGACGGTCGAGATTAACGAAAGAGACATTGAGGAAACAGAAGATTATATTTTCGCGGAAAAAAATCTTGATAACGTGGGGGGGTTATATGACCTAACTGTTATTTGGCCGTCAAACAGAAAAGGAACGGAGTTTGCCAATTCAAATCTGGTGCGTATATAAGACCGCAAATCGATCTTTTAGGGAAAGATTCCGGGAACGAATCACGGCCGGTGGGAAGAGGCAGGAGGTTAGAAGGAGGGCAAGGGACATGACGAATGGCGCGCACGGGGCTGTGTCAACTGGAATCCCTAATTCGGGAAACAGAGGTAAGTACGGTCACAAAATATATATATATATATATATATATATATATATATATATATATATATATATATATTATAACGCCCCGTCCAAGTATGGGCTACAGCGATGCCTGGCTGCGAGGGAGGCGAGCAGCGGGGTAGTTTGAAATGCGCGCTCCATGCCGGGGGCGTTAAGTCTCGAGGGTTCCAAGCAGAGTTCGCTGGTGTAGAGGACAGTGTCGATGCTTTGCGTGCGCCCAAAAAGCTCCGGTCTTTATGATGTGAGCAAGCGACCGGAGAGAATGGAGTGGTGAGAGTCGGGAGTGTGGAGCAGAGCTGTGTTGGTGGTATATGGGATGAAGCTCGCCACCGCAAAACATGAGAGGAGGTAACATGAAAAATTAATGTACTTGAATTTTGTTGTGGAACTTTTAATGCACGAAGAGAGGTGATATAGTGTTGGAGGTGCGTTGGAAGATGAAGGGACGGAGGCATGCAAAGGTAACTGGATAGGAGAATGGGAATCTACGTGAACTGGAGTCGTAACTGATTAATGTGAGTGCTAATAAAGCATTTAATTAACGGTTGTATAGTGGAATTGTGTAGGCGTGAGGTTAGAGGATCAATCTCTCCTTAAATTGAGTTGCAGTAGTCCAATTTGGAATTGTGAAAGTATTGTGGGTGAGAGTCCTGGCATTTGAAGTGGCAAGTGACTTATTCTGACTGTTCTTTTGCCGGATGTGTAATATTCTTTTAAATACAAGATGTTCTATTGCATTATTTTAAGTTGAGGACTTAAAGAGACTGATAAATGAATTTATGCATATTAATGTATCAATTTTCAATCACCAATATGCATATGTGGATTGTGAACCGAAAAGAGCTCGAAGAAAGGTGAACTTTCACTTTCATTAACTGGTACTGTTGACAATTATGTACTTTCTATTTGTAACTTATATTGCAATTTACGTACTATAAGGAATGTGTCAAGAGTTGTTAATTTCTGTCAAGTTGGGGGGTGAGATTCTGCAGTTTCTCTATGGTAGTGCAATATTTTATTGAAGATTGTCCAATATCACAGATTGTGAAAAAATAGCTGAGAGGAAGGAGGACAGTTACACTGCTATTTCTACTGCCATAACGTTCAGAAAAATGTTTATTCATGAATTTCTTCTGATTACAATGTGTATGGTGTAATTTCATGGCATGTAAAATTAGCACGTAACAGGATTGCTATGTGATCATGCAGGATAAAGAGAAAGAAAATGTTGCAATGATTACTTGTATGGTAATGAACTAGTATTATCATTAAAACTTTGGGTAATGATACACCCTACTTTCTTGAGTATTTATCAAAAGGTATAAGAAAACTTTGTCAGTCATGAATATTTTTTATACAATTTCTGGAGAAATGGTGTAGGATGTTTATTCTAAAGTTTATATTGTAAATTAAATTTCTATTAATGTGTGTTGATCATAGTATGCAATGTTTATTCTAGAGTTTACATTGGAAATCAAAGTTCTATTGCTGTGTGTTGGTCGTGATTGGATGTGAATTTGTTAGTGAAATGAGGGAATCGTGATGAGGAATGTATAAATCTGAATTGTTTTGGAGTGAAGGAACATAAGTGTTGTATAAATTAATTGGAATGATAATATTGATTCCAAGGGACTTAATCATTTGTTCAAAGTTAATAATTTGATTTTCCATTTCTTTTAAAGGATGTTAGATGGTTATAATTCTCAGAATAGTTCTAGAAACAGTACTTCTTTGTTGATTTGCTTGTTTTTTGTTCTTGTATTTGGGTACAGGCAGCCAGACAATTGTACACTGTTGTGACATTATTTCTGTGCTGTTGCTTTTGTGTTTGTTTAGAAACTTGCAGATGTCTGTGTACTACAGTTTTCATTAAATGTCATTGTTTGTTTTTCGTAACATTGCACTTTCTTTTTTTTCGTGGGAAAGGTGTGGAGCAACGCAGGCAAGAACCCTCCTTTAGCCCTCTTTCCTATTAAAATATTATAATTTTTTTTTTTTTTTTTTTTTCCGGGGCCCCCCCCCCCCTTTGCGTCACAATATATATATATATATATATATATATATATATATATATATATATATATTTCCTTTCAGTTAGTAAGAATATGATTAACGCGTTAAAAAGTTACTTTCCCGCTGAAAAAGACAAAGAATTATCATATATATATATACACACACACACTTGGGGCGTTCGGAAATGATTTGGACAAACGCTCTAAATTTCATACCATTTATTGTACTGCCCAGGTTTACACAGGTAAATTACAAGTAATCTCCTCCTAATTCGATGCACCTTTCCCATTTCTCGGGAAGTTTCCTTATGGCTGTATAAAACCATTCTTTCGGAGTAGAGCGACACCAGTCGCGGAGAGCGTCTTGGAGTTCTTCGGTGGATGACATTCGCCGGCCACGCAATGCGTCCTTCATTTTGTCGAACAGTGCATAGTCCGAAGGGGCCAAATCAGGTGAATGTGTGGGATGGGGAAGCTTCGTAAATCCCATTGTTGCCAATGCGTCTGTTGTCTTGCGGCTCGTATGCGGCCTCGCATTGTCGTGTTGAAGAAGCACTTTGAGAGCCCACTTTCCCTGCCGCCTCTGCTGAATACTGCGTCGCAGTTTTCGTAGAGTTTCGCAGTAGGTATCACTATTCACTGTTTCGTTAGTAGGAAGCCAATCCAGTAGCACAATTCCCTCTTCATCCCAGAAAACTGTAGCCATTTGTTTTTTGGGAGTAAGACTCGGACGAGGCTTTTTGGATGGAGGACTTGCAGTGTGTTTCCATTCCATTGATTGCCGTTTTTTCTCCGGGGTCTCAAACAGGAACCAAGATTCATCCCCAGTCACCAGTCTTTTGAAGAAATTTTCTCTGTTCGTGTTGTAAATGCGCATCAGTTCTCGGCACAAGTCCACTCGTTGCTTTTTCTGCATTTCTGTGAGTTGGTGAGGCACCCACCGAGCACAAATTTTACGCATTTTCAAATCTTCATGGATGATTTCATGAAGAGTTGCTCGTCCAAGACCCGTTTCATTTGCAACTTTGTAAATGTTATCCGTCGATCTGCCATAATCAACTTCGAAACTGCAGGTCTGGCGATGTCCGCCGCCTCTGCTCACCCTTTCTCCATTCCTTTCGATTGCAGCTGATGACGCGATGTGCTGGCCGGCCGCTGCTCACGCCTTTCTCCACACATTCATGTCCACTTTCGAAATTCTGCACCCAGTGAAAGACAGTGCTTCGTGCCGGAGCTTTTTCGCCACAAACATCGGCGAGTCGGCGATAAATTTCAGTCACTCTGACACCCTCTTTCCACAAGAACCAAGTTGTCCACTTCTGACCACGAGCGTCGCCTTCCATGTCCGCGTGCTTACTGGAGTCCGTTAGCAAAATGAGTCAGCGTTTCTCAGTGAGTGAAGATGACAGATCCATCTAGTGGTAAAATATGCACTAAGAAGGGCTTTTCGCCACAGCATAAGCGCGCTTTTCAAATAGTATTTGCGTCAGAGCAACACGGTCAGTCCAAATCATTTCCGAACGCCCTAAGTATATATATATATATATATATATATATATATATATATATATATATATATATATATATATATGTGTGTGTGTGTGTGTGTGTGTGTGTGTGTGTGTTTTATCTTATTCTTACTAACTGAAAGGAAATCATTCAAAAAATCACCATAAAATTCTTCAAACGTTTAACTAGGGAGTTACGGTTAATGTAAATTAAATACGTACGTACTTTGGACCGACCTCGCATCCATATTATGCGTATCTAATGTTGCTAAGCTACAATATTTTCGAGCACACGTCTACGTTTGCGAGTCTCAAGTACGACTGTAGATCAGACCTACAGTCGAACAACCGCTAATGATTAATGCGTACTTCACTTGAAAAATATGACGAAGGAAAATTACCATTTTCTAGTAAAACTGTTGAGAAAGAGCGAAAAACAAAATTCAGAAAAGCTTCTTATGGAAACAATAATGGCGAATGTTACAACCACCTTTGGGGGGATGGGTCTGTGTGTAATATACGCCATATGCGGTAGGTTGCATCACTTTACAAACAAGAAATAACGTGGTTCCATATAAACACCACGGGCGTATTACCTCTATTCATATTTTCAAGACAAAACAAATTAAATTAAAAAAATAAGATTTTGATTACCAACACTGTTTATAAATTTGTGCACTAACAATATTTACTAATTGAGTCAACAATCATAGCAGTTATGGGACAAAATTTTTTAACTTAGTCTCGTTACAAACCCCTTAAAGTATTCTGAGAACGTATTCGTTGCTGATATTTGTTTAAAATAGAAGACATTAAAGAATGACTAACATAATCAGTAATATTATTCCAGCAGTTTCCGCAGTCAACGTATTGATTCTGAAAACTATACAAGAGTTAATGAATGTGAGCCTTCGACTCTGAAACCCATATCGATAATGTCTCTTTGAATTATTTGCGCGCTGACACTTGGTAATGCCCCAACATTGAAATCTTCAGCAATTAGCGGAAGGGTTGCACTACTGTCACGTGTAATGATTCTCCTCAGTGGTCGTAGGTCCCGTTCTTGAATGATCTTTTAGCGTCCGCAGCGATGCTGGACATTTGAAGTTTTAGCAGATTCCCAATATTCACGGTGCTCTTGTGAAATGGTTGTACGCGAAAATCCAAATTTCACCGCTACTTCGGAGATGCCCCATCTCTATTGCGAGGACTATAACACCATGATTAAACTCACTTAAATCGTGATAACCTACCATTGTAGCAGAAGTGACTGATCTAACGACTGTGACAGACTCTAGTTGTCTCATATAGTGTCTGACGACCAGAGCGCCGTATTCGGATTGGTTCCAGATCCCTTTATTTCAATATGCATAGCTGTACAAGTTTCTTGGCTCTTCAGTGTATAAACCATGCACACAGACGCATTAAAGAGGAGATATGCCCTAGTTATTGTAGTAAACAGCTGTCTCAAAATAAGTGTTACTATCTTCCAGGGCATGTAGAAGGTTGAATACGATCACTTTTCGACAAGAACAAGAAGAACAAATAGTGGGAATTGAATATAAGGGAGTCAAATACCATGTGCCCCTGATTTTAGGGAACCCCGTCTGCACAATGCCAGGCACATTAAATCTCCTTGACGGCATCGCCATGATCTGCCATATATCTGGCCATAAAAAAGGCCTACAAATCACAAGAAAATGTCACATTTGGAAATCAGTTATGTAAAATGTCCCATTACCTCTTAATTGGCAAAAAGTGATCGCTTCGACCCCTTTACGTGCCTTAGAACTTTGTAAAATTTATTCTGAAACATTTGTAATAATGATGTGCTACAAGAGTATCATGCTACTTTGTTAATAACAAATCAATGAGGTGAATAGCGTTTCATTAAAAAAAGGTGAGTTAAGGAAATTTAATTACGAAATACCACTGCTGTAGAGATGTCATTAGCAGAAGTGAAAACGGTGATAAATATGATTTTAAAAAACGCAAAACAAACATACGATAAAGAATCGCACGTGCCCACAAAACAATAAAACAAAACAGCTGACAGATTTTTCAAAGTGTCGCAACCCTGTACTACATTTTAAGGGAATAATTTAGCAAGGAAGCACTCGGATTCGCACTAAGCGTGTAAGGGGAATCTGAGCCTGACTTCCACAACGGAAATCAATTGTATTTCTATGGTGAGGAATTCGGTAATTGGTAGCACAGTAGCTAGAGAACGATTTGGAACCGAACTTGTTCCTCCAGTCTCCGTCCGCATGTAATGCATCCGCCCGACGGAGGAACAGTCGCAATCTTTCTAACGTCTCCTGAGCCAGGAACAGAAATTTATCGACGGAAGGGGAAATGTATGGTGGACATTCTTTATTGCTATCAAGGGTGAAGCAGCAAATTCCTACAGCGGAAGAGGCGGAAGAGAAAAGAGGAGAGAAAAAGAAGGAAGGGTAAAATTAATGATCAGTGTCAACCTTGCGAGTAGGAGCCAGTAACCCAGGAACACCATAACCACTTCTGTTGGAATATCGCGTGTACGTTTTCGATGTTGAGTTTGTGTGTTTGTTGTCCATTTAATGGATGAAAGTAGCTCAGAGTATCAATTGGTATCACTGCAGTACCTGTGACCGGGATGTCCCGCAGTTTGAGTACCGACGGAGGCATAATTTTCGGTACTAATCAGAAATCTAGGTCAAATTCACCCGTTGTCTGGAAGAGAATTCTAGCGGTAGGCTGCTCCAATCGGTAGATTTCTGTGGTTTCTCAGATCACAGCCAGGTGAATGTCGGGGCAGTATACTAACAAACATGCCACGGACCGCGCGCCATTATATCTTCCTCTTCCTTCTCATAACCTCACTACTACACACTTACCCATACACACATACCCTTACTACTACACACTTACACTCGCATGCACTACACTACCATATTTGTCGGGAAACTGGTCGGGAGCTTACAGCTTAACCCGGCAAGGGTGGTGCAATGCTGTTGGGAGATATCTGGTTGGGAAAAACCCACGCAAGCCCCAGATCGTCGGGACCTGACCTCGCCAACTAGTAAGAGAAGATCACCGCCACTTCCCGCGATAAAACAAGCACTACACTAAAGGGACTAATGACCTTAGCAGTTGACACACCCGGAATCACTAATCAATCAATTATTGTCCATTAAGCATCAATCGGCATTTCCTCTATTACAAAGTGTGACAGAAAAATGTTTAACAGTTCCTTTGTTATTTTATATATATTTTATTTGCAATCTGTTTATCCGAACATTAGACAAATCTTTTGACAATGTTTACAATGGCTCATGAAGGAACTCGGCATTTACACTCCTTCGTGGATTCATGTTCTGTAGTAAACAAATATACATTGTATACACTATTAATATAACATATAACAAGACAAATATGATATTGTTTAGTATGGTCATGTATCGTCTATTTAATGATGAAACCTATTTAAGAAATTTAGAGGATTCTAGGCATTTATAATATTTTTGGAAACATTTCCAAAGTTAGCGTCATAGTCCGAAAGTCTATCTGATGAGTCCGACAGGACGAAACGTTGATTGTTGCTAATTACTTTCTCAGGACCCTTTCGGGTAATACACTGGACCAGAACGAATGTTCGGTAAGGATGGACACAAAGATCAAGGTCGCGTCCCTGAGATAGACGTAAAGGAACGCGGGAATCATGTGCTCTTTCACAGAGCGTCGCCCATACAAGTTTGGTTTGTTTTGGTTTTTTCGTGTTTCCGGGCGCGTCAACTGCTTTGGTCATTAGTCCCGTTAGTGTAGTGCATGTTTTTCGCTGGAGATTGTGGTGATCTTCCCCCGCTGGATGGCGAGATCCGGCACCGACCTTCCGTGGGCTAGCGGGATATCCCCCCAACCAGGACTCTCCCACCAGCGGGGCACCGCCCCAGCCGGGACACGCTCTAAGCTCCCGACCGGACTCCCGGGATATGTGGTAGTTTAGTGCATGTTAGTGTGTGTGTGTGTGTGTGTGTGTGTGTGTGTAAGGGGAGAGGATAGGGCAAGGAAGGGAAGGACAGATCGCGCGCGGTCCGTGGCCCGTTTTTATAGGGTACTGCTCCGGCATTCGCCTGGTGTTGATCGGAGAAACCACGGAAAACAACCGATCAGAGCAGCCGGCCGCTAGAATTCTCCTCCTGACAGCGACTGAATTCGACCTAGCTGAAAAGCTAGTGTCGAAAGTCCTGCCGCCGTCAGGACTCGAACCTAGGACCTCAGAGGCGCTGCATCGCCCATACAAGTCGGTGATATGGCTGGATAGCTCAGTTTCGCCTTGTTTTCGGCTATTTCAGATGCGGACACAACGCATGACTGGCGTTTTTCGCACTAAATGCGTGCAAGCATCAGATAATGATGAACAGCTTCACGACAAGCTACCGTTAAATGATGCTCCTGCACTAGGAATGTTCTCATTTCAATTCATACTAGTCCTCATGGTCAATGAGATTTTGTAAATCTTCCGAACATCACTGTATACCTATCACTCAAGAGACAAATGTCGCCATCGTAACTTGTTTATATGATTTTTCCATCACATGGTCATAGGTAAAAAGTGATCATCTTCGACGTCCTTTATAGAAAAGAATTTTTTAACATTTGTTTTGAGACTTTCCTAAGACATACAATAAGTCTCTGATATTTGATTATGATGGTAATTTTGGTTTCCGAGTGCGGGAAGTCGAGAGAACCTTCGTATTGATGGGCAGATGATATCAGGGGTGGTTTCAATTGGCTTCCACCGAATTTGTGCGAGTCGTATTTAGGAATGAATTATTATAAGAGAAGAATTGTTTTGATTGGCATGATGGTGAGATGTGAGAAGTGGAAGGTATGAAAAGACAATTACATTACAAGACACCTACGCCTTATGCGGGAGGCAATCTGACAAGCTTTCGACGTTTCTCCTAAATCTTGCGCCTCCACGCAGCTCCATTGTAATAAATACTGTCGATTGTAATAAAGTACGATTGTAAAAATACAGTATTAATGTATTCAAAATATAGTACGATTATAATTAATACAGTTCACCGAGAAATTCTTGAAACTGGTTGTTTACTTTGTATTTTTAATGAAGCACAGACCACAAGACAAGTGAATTACAACTCACCAATGATGATTTGGTAACTCTATTCGGTGAGGCAGCTATTCGCGTAAGTTGTACTCACCTGCAATAGAAAAGAAATACATGTAAACATATTTGATAATTATCAATATAACATACATTAACAACACCATTATTAATTTATTGAATTAAATTGAAAGGCTTGCTAACGGAAACGAGTCACAAAGACGAAGGCGCGTTTCGACTCGTATAACTAAGAGTTAACACAATAGCGCGTACTTTACGTGGCATCTTTAAACATGATTCGGATGGGGTTGCGTTATTGTAATATCCCTTGTCGACTATTCCCAATAATGTGGCAAACTAAGTTTTTTTTAATGTGTTGCATCTTTGCATTTTACGACAAGATTAAAAGTTAGTGTTTATATCATAAAACCGGTGAACAATCTCAAGCGATAAACAATCTGAGGTCAGTTAACTTTCATTTAAAGCATAAATCACGAAATTATGTTGAGTAGAAAGTTCAAGCATCTTTTTAAACAAAATGTTTTACCCTTAGTATTTTCAAAATTAATATTTTTTCTGATGTTCAAAATGCCGGACTTTTTAATAAAAGTCGGGAATATATCGCAGTTATAAATGCATTTTCTTCTACTCGATCAATTAATTCAGAACCAATCAGTCATTTTACAGAATAAAATAAAATGCCAAAGAAGAAAATAAAATGCTTCATTTGAAAAAGTATCCTAAATTATATGACCATAATAATCGCCGATCGGGACAACTAGATTTTACTCATGATGCAATTACCAAGTTGAAGCTCAAAACCCTCTGATCAGTCAATTATGCGTGACTCATTCATACATACCATTTCATACTTGCTCATTCATCCAACAACCAATACAGACACCCGTATTTTGGGGTGCAAATTTCCATGCATCTCCTCTCCATTAATCTTAGCCATCTTTTAAACAGCACTAATCTTGACTTGTGTCCTAAGTTACTTCTGAAAAAAGTATGCACCTCATCAAATCACCTCAACAACACAACCTCGAATTTTTGTATATTTTTTAATCTTCCTTCTGCCACAATTTAGGGAGGAAAAGTAAAACTTTAAACCACGAAATGTCGTTAAAGAGTGCTTTAAAATGTGCCATCAGAAGAGTGACACGCGAATGATTTTGTGTGGCCTCGGGAAACGCTTGCACTCAAAAAACGCTAAAGCGCCTCCTAAATGCAATTACTTGGCGATGGGGTGAAGATTAGTGGAAAATTCACATGTAAACTAATGCGGCTCGAGAGAGTAGATGCGAGGACTCGACCAGTTGTGAAGCTGCGAAAAAAACGTATTTCCATGATAGTTAATGCAAGGTCACTCCGTGTTTCATTTACATTGTTTCATATTCATGAAGTATATTTGCTTTTACAAAAATACTCGGCTCGAAATCCATGCAGATGCTCTTTTCTGAGCAGAAAATTAGTTAATTATTCCGAGCAAGATGTTTGGCGACATGTGAAAATGTAGGGGCTTTGTTGTCATCTGCGTGCAAAACGGAAATGCGTAACAAGAACTAGTTCGTTCTGTCTGTGCGTTGTTTTTTCGTCTCAACCTCAGCCAGTGAGGAAATCCCGTCTCCCGCTAACACAATGAATACGCTGAACCACAAAAATGACGAAAGCGGATTTGTTGGCGAAATGTAAATAGAACAAAATTTGCACTGGCTTCAATGAAATGAGAAACATATGACACTGATATTTCGTTGTGAGCTGATGCATTTTGTGATACTTTTATTAATTCTTTACTCAATATAAAATTGTTTCATTTATTAGATCAATGTAAACTTTCATTTATGTCCTTGTTTCGGGAAATATAATGTTAATTATTAAACTGTCCAACGATCGTGTGATATCTTATTACAATAAGAATGGCGTACAAGCTTTGAAGCATCTTCCAAAATTTGTAAATCACTACTCATTTTCTTTAAATTTGACGTTTCGTCCTGTAAAACGTGACATACTTATATTGATAATAGTTAACAAGTGATGTCATTGAAGTCACTTTTGAAATAAGAATTATTGTAACCCAAGTGATATACAAGTGATATCCATGGCCTACTATTAACAACATTAGTTTTGGAATGACTTGAAAAAGTTCAAATAAACGTCCCCGCTTGCCTCCTGTTATTGTAAATTTACACTTGCCGTACGGATTCCGTGAGAGGCATTGGTTTGATTGATTGATTGATTTTTTTCGTGTTTCCGGGCGCGTCAACTGCTTTGGTCATTAGTCCAGTTAGTGAAGTGCATGTTTTTCTCGGGAGATGGCGGTGATCTTCCCTCGCTGGATGGCGAGATCCGGCGCCGACCTACCGTCGGCTAGTGGAGTAACCCCCTAACCAGGACTCTCCCACCAGCGGAGCACCGCCCCAGCCGGTGCATATTTCGACGAGCCGAATCAAAAACTAAAGCCAGAATTCCACCACTACGCTCTAAGTATTTTACACTCTCAAAAAAATCGGCGTGAAACTTACAATCTACAATTTGACGGTGGATTTTCGCGATTTAGAAGCAAACGAAGGATGGTGACGGAATTCTTGCTTCATATTGGGAATCAGCGCGTCGGCATACATAGAGAAACTTGTGCTACGTCACTGGGCCTGACAACAATTTCCGAAAATAAAAAATACAATTTTATGATTTTTTTTGCGATTTAAAAACAATTGGAAGGTGGTGGCGCAATTCTTGTTGTAGATTCAGATTCAGAGCGTCCAAATACTCCTACATAGAGAAACATGTGTCAAGCCTTTGTCTCTCACCACAGAGTTTTATGCCTGTGTTATTAAAATTAAATTCAATCATGGTTGTTGCGCTTATTGAAATCGATATCTTTATTTGCAATTTATGGTTTTAGGTTTGTTTGTACGCCGTACGAGATATCTATATTAGTGATTTATTTTTTAGGTACTTTATTACGCCGTACGAAATATCTTTACTCGTAATCAAAATCTTTGCTCGTAATTTATGTTTAAGGTAGTTGACGTATTTTTTTACTTACTTTTTCTCGTAATTTATGTTTAGTAGTTTGTACGCGTAGGATTTTACGCGGTACGAGATATCCTACCTACATGACAACATCGCACGTACACTACCTCCGAGTGATTCCGGGCGCGGCAGCGAGGCGCGCGGGAGCAGAGCCACAGGCGCAAACAAACCCCCCCTTAACCCCCCCCTGCTTCGGCGCCTCTCGCCCTCGCGCCTTCTCACACCGTCCGCGCCGACTCCACATCTGGCGGAAGCGCCCTCGCTCCGACGCTCACCCGCATCCACACCTCGCCCGCTTCACCGCTTCTCGCTCCTCCCGCTTCCTCCCGCTTCCCTCTCGACCGCCGCGCGCGCCCGGCTGGAAAGCATTCGCCCCGCTGCCGCCCGCCATAACGTCGCTCCGGCCACCTCCAAATCACGCCTCCCTACGGAACGCGCACAACTTCTTTATGCTCGGACGGCAGGGTACTCGCCCCGACATCTCGCCGCGCCACTTCCACTTAATATACGCTTCTTTCTTGATTTTACTTTCTCGCCTTTACGAAGGTACTATGTAAGAAGAGATAGTTATATCGTCGTTCCTCAATCAAACTAAATGAACTCGAGGCTTTGGGAGTTTCAAACGGATAGTTTGATTTTTAATGGTACTGTACATGAAGTCTCAAAAATATTTTTAAAATTTTCTCAAACATTACACCAATTTTTTTTATCAAACTTTGTCTTCAGATAGCGTAAATGGCGCTTAAGTTAATGGTGCAGGTCTCATGTTCATTGAAATGTCAGATTCTTGGAAAATTGCAAAAGTGGAATTTTTAGGGTGTATTTATACAACTATTATGTTGAAGATAAATATGTTTTTCTTAATGAAATCTGTTCCTAAAAGTCGAATCTTTAAAAAGGTACCTGTTCAGTTTAAAAAAATGAATTCTTATCGTGTAATTTGGTGCGAAATATACGTAATGAAAAAAAAATTTCTCTCAAAAAACTCCAAATTTTTCATTATTTTTTCACAGATAGAATAACGGATTCTGGAAAGAAAGACTCGGGTCTCATTTTTATTGAATTTCTAAATTTACGCGACACATGCAAATTTAGAATTAATGTGAGAAAGTATGTGCTGTTGTAGCATCGCTAGTTTAATTTTGCTTTCCTGAACCAAAAAATACGTGGAAATTGTATGTGAAGCATGGAATAAAAGTACAATCGGTTGACGTTGTCTTGGGCTTCAGACAAAGCTTATGTTGAACTATATTAATAAAGATGTGAACGCAAATGTTGGCTAAATTATTAACAAAAATGTTCCTGTCTGTGGAATGTAATATTTTTCCATTGCAAAATGACTGTTTTTCCCATTAATTTATTTCAGTGTGAAGAAAACGACTCCCTACAGAGAGAACAAGGGAAACAATTATTCGATGGTGTTTTTCATATTTAACACCCCATAATAAACCATCTCAGTTGTTTCGAAATGAATGAAAGAAAAGTGAAAAAGAGATGAAAGATGAGAGATATAAATAAGAAAGTGTTGATTCCTCAGCTGAAGTGCAATACTTGTTGTATTCGAATTTAGCCTTCTCGAATTATCTATCCCAAATGATAACAAAAATTATTGCTGAAAATATTTTCAATAGTTTCTTACGTTCAGTGTAGTATTTAATTGTGTATAAACAGTTAAAATATGCATGCTACTTCACAGAATGTTGTCAATTTACCAACATATATAAAAGCTAATTCCCACCCATTTCTTAGCTTCTTCACGGTCAACATCGCCTTACTTTCCTAACCTCACTTCCTACACGTCCTCATACATCACTTCCTACACGCTTTCATCGTCCCAACTTGCGGCACCGCAAAATATCCTCACACGTCTAGTTACAGTCCTGTTTGCCTTCTGACGTCGCGAACTCGACGCACCCCTCATTGCTCACTTCCGTCGGCCATCCGCCATCATATCTCTCCTTCGTCTCCTTCACCCGCCGTCGCCGCACCGGGAGCGGTAGCTCAGTGCATCAACTGATGTCACTGCAGCACCTCTGACCGGGAGGCCCTAGGTTCGTGTCCTGACGGCGGCAGGATTTGCGACACTAGCTTTTCAGCTAGGTCGGATTCAGTCGCTGTCTTGAGAAGAATTCTAGAGGTCGGCTGCTCTGATAGTTTTCCGTGGTTTCTCCGATCAACACCAGGCGAATGCCGGAGCAGTACCCTACCAAACGGGTCACGGACCGCGCGCGATCTTTCCTTCAGCTTCCTTGTCCTCTCCTCTCCCCTTTCACACACACTTACACTAACATGCACTACACTACCACATACTCCGGGAAACCGGTCTGGAGCTTAGAGCTTGTCCCGGCTGGGGCGGTGCCCCGCTGGTGGGAGAGTCCTGGTTAGGGGGAAGCCCCACTAGCCGACGGTATGTCTCGCCATCCAGCGGGGGAAGATCACCGCCAAAGAGCCTCCCGAGGAAAAGAAACATGCACTACACTAACGGGACTAATGACCAAAGCAGTTGACGCGCTCGGAATCACGAAAAAACCAATCAATCAATCCACCCGCAATCACCGGCCAGCCGAAGTATACACGACGTATCACACAACCTCGTCCAGTTTCCCTTGCATCATCCGTGGCCTGAAACCCTTCGTTTTAATGTGAACTTACTTTCTCCCTTTCCCCAAACGCCACCTCTTCTTTCAGTTTGTTTCCCGGCTCCCTCCTCTCGCATTGACCAGCCACCACTTTGACACAGTCCCACACACTCCCGTTTCTCAATATCTACCCCAGCCCTGCCAATGTCTGACTCATTCCTCGATCTATATTTTCCGATCTATTACCTCCATCGTTTTCCACTACCTACGTCCCTCTACCTCCTGCATTTGTAGTCACTGCCCAGACTCGACACCGTCTCACTCCATTTCCATGTAGTTTTTTTCTTTCGGACGGGGGTACTAGCGGGAAAACTGTGAGGCAGTGTTCCGCTTCCGAGTTTTCGCCCAGGCTTCCTTAAAAGCCTATCTCCAACGTGGGTCTGCGGACTTTATCGTGCAGGTCCCCCTCTCGAGCGTTCCCTGATACACCTGGGGTGTGACTCACTTTTTCCGCCAGATGTTTATCTCGGTTAACTATATTCAGACTATTTAGTAGGGAGAAAATGACATTTCGTTACAACGGGATAATATTGTCGAAGGCATTTTATTTTGCCTGGCATCTGCCAGGACTCTTCTACATGCTACAAGCGTGGCATGGCTACAGTGGATTTTCTGTCCTTCGAAAATACACACACCTCATCTTTTCCACAGCTTTTAATGCCACATCTCATTTCTATTTTACCTTGCTTCCTCCTGTCTTTCTTCCCCACCATTCCCTCGTCCCCGTCCATCCACCGCCCGCAGTCACTAGCCAACCACCGCCTCGACATCATCCCACTCCATACCCTCGCTGTTAGATAGATAGATATTTATTATTCTGCAGATAGGTATATACAACCTGGTGGCAGAACTCTACAATTAACATATTACTAACATTAACTTTAAATTACTTAACAACGTAACATTAAATTCTTTAAAGACATAATAATAATAATAATAATAATAATAATAATAATAATAATAATAATATGCTAACAATAATAGCATTAACTACATTTTATGGTTGACCTGCACAGTTATTTTAAACTATTAAATACAAGATTACACGACTTTTTAATTACACTTCAATTTCACTTCACTTCACTTCACTTCACAACATTTGAAATTCACTTCTCTTTCTACTTCTATATTGCACTACACTGCACAACACGTCACAACACTTCAATACAATACCACTTTGAATATAATTATATATTTAGAACAGGAACGCATTTAATAGTAATTAACACAATAATAATAGCAATGAAACTATCAATATTAATCAAATAATAACTGATATAATAATACAACTTACTAAATTAATGAAGTTTTCAAATACCATTAGTTAATTTATTTTTACATCTTTGAACACCTAGAGGAAAGGGTTCCAAGGCTGTCGCAGGTAACTTATTCCAGTCCGTTATTGTTCTATTTGTAAATGAAAATTTTCCAACATCTGTTCTCTGAGGCCTAAACTGAATTTTGTGTTTGTGATCCCCCCTACTAAAGTACGAAGGTCTACCCTCTACTACTCCACCTGCTTCCCTCTACTACTCCACATTTCGCCAAGGCCTCGCAGCATCCTCGCTTTCTCCTCTTCCTTCCCTTGGCCGCCTATCCAGTCCAGCCGCAATCCCCGGCCGGCCGCCGCCCCCCGGCGCGCCCAACCTTCGCGGCGCGCCCTCCGACTCCGCTGTCACCTCCGTCGCTGCCGCCGCCGCCGCCGCCACAGCCACCGCTCAGCGACCACCGCCGCCACATCCACCCCATCTCAGACTCCACGCCGCCGCCACCACCGCCTCCTCCGCCCCGCCGCGTCACTGCAGCCCCCCCCGCCCCCCACCGCGCCACTGCCGCCTTCTCCTCCGCCACCTCTGCTGCCCTCACGCCATCACCGCTATCACCACTACCACCGCTACCGCTGCCACCAAGCCGGCACCGTCGCCGCCGTCACCAGCACCATAGCCTTCGCCGCCACCGCTACCACTGCTACCAAGCCGCCACTGTCGCCGCCATCACCACCGTCACCGTCACCGTCACCGCCACCACCACAACCACAGCCTTCGCCGCCGCCGCCGCCGCTAATATGCCAGCAAAGGCGCGCTCGAGTGCATCGCGAGGAACGCGGCTGCGGTGGAGGGGGAGGCACCTTCCCACACGCGCTACGGCGGAATTATGCGCTCGAGCATCAATGAGGCGCCCAGTAAAATACTAGTACTGATTTACAGAAGTATGTTTTTTATTCAACAGGAAAAGTGTTTTGAATCGCAGAAGTCTCGTTATGGATTTTTTTTGTAAAATGACAATCCAAATCAATGAGCATGAATGAGACCTCCTGAAAAGTACTAATACTATTTTATAGAATTGCTCCTGCTTCCTTTTTGTTTCGTTTTCTTTTCTCTTCGTACCACAGACACCAGTGTTGCATGAGGTTTTGGTGCAGCGTGTGTATGTAAGGTACGTCGTGCAAGGTGTGTGCATGTCCAGATAAGCTGAATTTTAATTCTTTGATAATACCTTTCATCTGAGGATAATACTATTTTTAGATTTTTTGGTCAGGTGTTGGGAGGAGAATTTTGTGTTAGGTTGTTACATATACTGTTTTTTAATAGGTCTCTATTTTTAATACAAAGTGCAAACGAATGTTTCAAAGATGAATCTTCACACAGACACAATATTTACCCGATACTCCTTCCGCCACCCAGACTCCAACTCCTAATTCCGCTAATTCGCGAACAAATTGCGCGATTCGGTGACGAAGTCCGATATGACCGATTCTCTGTCCGGTCGGTGTAAGACTGATGAGTCATGTAGGTAGTAATTAGATTTGCAGCAATGTAATGTCTTTCGTGCACCTTTTTACATTCTGATTACACAAGTATGTTAACACGAAGAAAAGCTAGAATACATGAATTACAACACACCAAGTTGTGTTTCGGATTTTTGACCCTAGTTGCAGAGTTCTAGTAGGTTTGAGGGAGATTAAGTATTACGTCCCATAATATAATAATATGTTGCAAATTACATGTTAGTATGTAAGGTTAGACAAGCCTAGGCTTCTAAATATAAATCTTCAGATCACCAAAGATTTCAAAATATTAGATAAAATTATTTATAATTCTTTTAAAGCAAATGAATGTTCATAACAAATATTGCTTTGTTTAATTATATTCATTAATATAATATTGTTTGTTATATTAAATATAGCTTGTGTATCAGTAATGTTATGAGTTTCACATTGATAATTTTGTATCACCTCCGAGAACTAAATTCGTAGCTTGAGTGATCTGATCAGTGATTTCCACAGGTTTGCTTTTTAGGTCGAGATAAATGCCGGAGCAACAGCCAACACAACGAGGAATGGAGCACCCAAGATCTTTCCTTCCCCTGCTTTACCGTCACCATCATCATATCATCCACCTGAGTCCGGACTGTGTCACCGTAGACAAGAACGTCTCCTCATAATCCATCTCGTAATAACTGACATAAAATGGCAGAGATAACTTGCCACCCCCGCAATCACACGAAATTAAAGCTGTAAAATATAATTCATGCATTAGATTGATTGATTTTTTCGTGTTTCCGGGCGCGTCAACTGCTTCGGTCATTAGTCCCTCTAGTGTAGTGCATGTTTTTCGCTGGAGATGGGGGTGATTTTCCCCCGCTGGATGGCGAGATCCGGCGCCGACCTACCGTCCACTAGTGGGGTTTCCCCCTAACCAGGACTCTCCCACCCGCGGGGCACCGCTCCAGCCGGGACAAGCTCTAAGCTCCTGACCGGTCTGCCGGAATATGTGGTAGTGTAGTGCATGTTAGTGTAAGTGTGTAAGTGTGTAAGGGGAGAGGAGAGGACAAGAAAAAGGAAGGAAAGATCGCGCGCGGTTCATGGCCCGTTTGGTAGGGTACTGTTCCGGCATTCGCCTGGTGATGATCAGAGAAACCACGGAAAACTACCGATCAGAGCAGCCGGCTGCTAGAATTCTTCTCCAGACGGCGACTGAATACGACCTAGTCAAAAATTGTACCGCTGTCAGGACTCGAACCTAGGTCCTCCCGGTCAGAGGCACTGCATTGTAACCAGTTGATGCAGTGAGCAACCGCTCCCGGAAATTAATAATTCATGCATTAGAAATTATGCTGTTATACTTAACTAATTTTGAATATATGCATTAACTCATAAAAAGCTAAGCCGGTTCTGGCCATGTGAGACATGTCAATGTCTTAGCAGATCCCCTAGAAGAATTGAAAAATATAAGAAAATAAAAGTTTTTATTTTGGCTCTTTTATGCAAATATTTCATTATCTTATTCCGCAATTTCTTGCATCTGATGTTATGACTATATTCTCATACTCAATGCGAATCTTCGTACAACACAGCTGAGGTCACGCTATGAGGAAGAAATTAGCATCCGTATGCATGTGTGTTGTTTGAGAACAGTCAATGTTTGCTGTTCGATGACCCAGTTTTCCACTCAACAGCAGTGTGTGCAAGCTACGTACTAGTCATTTCCATCTTGGTATCCACCGAATAGACTGCAGAGAGTCTCAAAAGGTTCCTACTTCCATGGTATATCCTTCGCCGAATGTACACACACACACGTACACATGCAGGCAGGCAGGCAGACAGGCAGGCAGGCACGCACACATACACACCCACACATACACACCCACACATACACACCCACACATGCACACCCACACATGCACACCCACACATGCACACCCACACATGCACACCCACACATGCACACCCACACATGCACACCCACACATGCACACCCACACATGCACACCCACACATGCACACCCACACATGCACACCCACACATGCACACCCACACATGCACCCCCACACATGCACACCCACACATACACCCCCACACCCCCACATACACACACCCACATACACACCCACATACACCCCCACATACACACCCCACATACACACCCCACAACACACACCCACATACACCCCCACCACACACCCACCCACACACACCCCACACCCCCACCCCCACCCCCCCCCCCACCCCCACCCACCCACACCCACACCCACCCACACATATATCCACACATATATCACAGTGTGTGTGTGTGTGTGTGTGTGTGTGAAAAAACTTCTAAAAATCGGTTTCTAATTTCGCACTCGGGGCGTAGAGCACAGTTAACGTATCAAAAATGAATCGTCGTATGCTGAGTTCGAATCCACGTTGGTGTTTCACGAGGAACGCACGTGCAGTGTAGAGAAGCAGCGGTGTCGGCACACGTTCCCGCAGCACGTGCGCTCCCTGGGGCACGTTTGCGCTGAGCAGAGTACGCGCGCACGCTATGAGCGGGTTTTTCGTGTCTGCAATACGTTGGGGCGTAAAGCAAGAGTCAAATCAAGCGGGCTTCTGATTTTTTATGCGAGGTACATGAAAGCGGTGTGAGTGTTTAATATTCGCAAATCATTAAATATCTTCTTCTTTCTAGGGTTTTTATCCAGCCTACAGCCGGTTACCCTTTACGTCCCGATGGAACGCATATTCGACCATACACTAGACACCAACACACTTGCGGGCTCCTCTGATCTGGGGTCAGCAGAACGCGAGGCCCTTCGCGACAAATACATACAAAGACAAGGGACAAACAACCATGCCCAAGGCGGGACTCGAACTCGCGACCCTTCGGACCGAAGCGCTGTGTCGGTACTCGCTCTTAGCCACCTCGGCCATCCAGGTCGGCAAATCATTAAATATTAGTTTTTAAAATGTAGGGTTCAACGCTATTACGAAATGTTTCTTGAAAAAGACGGATATATTTAACGAATACATTTGTAACATGTAACTCTCATGTGGAGAATGGAGGTGTAATCAATCATTTTCCTTGTGTTTCTTCAACTCTGTCCCATTTGGTTCCCTCCTACTACTACTCACAGCAATGAGGCGGAGTACACCTCCGCATACAGACTTTTTGGCGGGCTAGCTTGTGCGAAATACCTAGCGTATAGTGCATTGACTATCCGCAATTGAATATTTCCAAGTGTTTCTATTCTCTTTCTCTGACTCCACTGCCCTTTATATTGCTGTCGCGTAGTCTGCAGAAGACATTCATACCATTTTTGCGACTGGTTAGGAACAACTCGCAGATTGCATCATTTTTATTTACTGTCCTAAATAACAATAAAAATTAAAATTATACGATAATCGATAAGTTTGACGTACATAAGCAATCAATTCAGTTGTGAAAGTCAAGATGTGTCAAGAATACGATTATTACAGAACTATAAGTCAAAGGTTACTTCAGAAAGAAATTATTAATACTTGCGAATTTGTATGTTTGTTAATTCAATATCGTTGCTACAGTCTCAGTCCATTCGTCGCAGTGAACACGGTGTTTTGATAACACAACGTACAACAAATCTAGTAGTCGGCGTCATCCTGCCTATATTGATGATGTAACAAACCCCGGCACCATTCGCCCTGAACCCACACACGTCACAGAAAACCTCAGATCCTAGTCGTTACTACATACATTTCTTCAGCTGATACAAATATTTTAATTTTAGTTTTATAAATAACATTAGACTTGCAATTGAACGCACCTTAGTCGAACAGCCATCGGAATGGTGAAGAAACCTAGTGGAAAAATAAAAGTAGAAATGGAAAGGGTTAACATAATAATGACTATTGAGGAAGTGTACAAAACTTTAATTGTTTTGTGCATGCGTTCCGCGCGTTATTTCTGAATTATCGCACGTAGAGCACTCAGAAGTTTGTGAGTTAACTGTAAATTATTTCCGTGTCTGTGTGAGAGTACGAAACATTGTACTCTAAGCCTAGAGCGAATTTTAATCCAGCCACACCGCCCCAGCTAACATGTCACCGCCGTGTGGCACACCATCCTTCAGGTGCAAAGAGGGCGTTCCGCAGGGACGTGATTTAAGGGCTGCCGCTCCGCACCCGCGCAGCATGCCCTTTCTGTCATCAGATCCGCCACCGCGCCCCCCGCCCTGCTCTTGGCGTATCATTTCGCGGATTATGATGTATAACGCGCTGAAGTAGGAGTACCGCCGTGTTACATATAATCCTGTGTCTCTTCAGATTTATTTTAAGCTGCGGAGAAAAATGATATTACACTGCTTTGCGTATTTGTATTCTCTTCTACTGGTACAAAAACAAATATGAAAGACTGTAAAAAATACAAAAGAATAGCCATGAGAAAAATAATGTTGGAGAGTTGGCAAAGCCAGTTTCGTTCAATGATTTTATTGTCGACCTGGAAAACGATGCGTATTGTTGTTGCATTTGAAGTTACAGTAAAATATAAACATAATCTATCCAAAGATATATTGTGACATACCGATATGTCACATGAAAATAAACTAACATTTATTTGTGGACTATATGGTGGAACATGCATTAGCAAATATCACGTGAGCACGGGCTTAGCAACGACCGTGAAAAAACAATGTAGTTTTTGTTTTTTGTAAATGCATTAAGAGGTGGCTTGATGCCGAAAGTAGAAAATTTGGGATTGGGCAAAGAAGTTTAGACGATCGAAAGGTCAGCTACACCAAAATATAACGAACGTATGTATTGGCTGGGTGAGAGAAGGACGGTCAAATGTTATGAAAAAAAGGAAGGTAGTTTAATACGAAGTCTTCGAGGGGTGAATCATACAGGAAGATTTGATTCTGACCGGCATCGCGCTTCTGAACTGATCGTAGGTTCGTGAGAGGGAACGAGTATAATCTAGATAGTCAGAATTGAGTTATCAGTGAAATTTTAAGGACAGTGAATGATATTGCAGATATTTTCATGTGGAAGTAATATTGATGTATAAATTGGAACTTTGTCGGGAGTGGTAATCGAGTTCGGGACTATGTCATAGGCCGTAATCGGGACTGATAATTTTGATAGTTTGAGACCAGCTTGGATAGGGGCAGAAGAGGATTTCTTGGGATTTTGGACTACGGCAAGCTCGCAAGATATTTCGACTGAGAAGTCTACGAGAGACATCAACGAAGAATAGATAAGTTAACCGCGGTATAAAATTGTAAATTCAAAGATATCTTGATCAAAGGCCTAACATCAAATCATTTTATTAAACCCACTAAATTGTTTGCTAAAAAAGGTAAAAATAAACTTTGTTAAATTTTGTTCTTTAGAAAAGAAAGTGATCTTTCATTTAGTCAATCCAAACAGAAATGAACTAGGAATAGAATCATTGTATTTCAGATTCCCAGCTGCGCTGTATACTGTATAGTCGGCGGATCCTATAATCCATTATAAAGGTAATAAGGATTATAATATATCGTGACCCATTGACCCAGCAAGCCGGACGCTAAGATCTTTGGCAGATATTAATGTAGAAAAATTTTGTATATCTCAATATATTGTATCGTTCATGGACTGCATTACAACATATTTGGTTCAATTTTATTGTAATTATATAAAATGTAATGGTAATGAAGTATTTTAATAATACTTTCTTGATTATCAATTATTAAGCGTGCAATAACTGTATTTCAAGCGAAAGAAAAACGTGTTACATATTTAACTAAAAAATCAATTTTTCGAAATGTGGGTGTATTATGAGTCTATCATTCTTAGACTTATTTTTAGTAAACCAGTTAATTTATTTTTTTCTTAACACATTTCAAAGAATATTATTCCCAAAGGGTCATTCTGCGAAGCTCAACCTATATTCGTTCCCTTAACGAATCGATGAACTAGAATAGAATTGTTTTTCTTATCTCCAATATACACCTCATTTAATGAGATTGGGTTCATTCGCGTGTACAAATGTGGTTAATTGGATGCAGGGCTGATGAAGCGCTGGTTCAGAACCTTTCCGCCAGGGCAGGCGGCACATGTCACGGCCCTGCAAATCCCGCGCTGACATCGATATTGGAGTCGTGCTCGCGCCTGCAATCCCGGGGCTTTGCAACTGGCGCCCGCGCATTCCCTCATTCGAGCGATCAGGGTCACTTCAGCTTCGTTTAGAGCCTTTGAAGGGCACCGCAGGAAGCTGTTTAGCGGGCAACCAGCGAAGCAGCTCGGGAATAAAATGTCTTATTTTAACGGAAAGGAAGGTGTTTAGCATCTTCAAATATTTTGATGCTATCTGTCATTGAAATAATTTTCTTTCTCTGTTTCACATTTTTTCTGATCAAAAACGCGAGCAAGACACCGGTGCTAAGAAAGAAAATTAGTTTTGCCATATTAGCGAACGTATACCAATGATTATGTCCCAGTTAAAAACAAAAAGTTTTCCAAGGGTTCTTTTAATTTTTTGGATTCAAAATATATCATGTTCAAAAGTTAATAGATGTCCCGGGATGATAAGCAGTTGTGGGTTACGTTAAGGGAAACATTGTTATGGACATGGAAAGAAGTAGATAGTAATGGATTGAGTATGCTTTGCGGCGAGAATGAATACTGAATTCATTTCCCTTAAATAGATCAGCTTAGTGATATGGAGATAGAAATTAATGATAATAAGGAAAAAAATTGTCAATATAGAAAAGTTTTTTCATAGAAATAGATGTAGACATAGTAGATGTCATTAAAACAAAAAAAATTATAAAAATCTTAGAAAATGGATACGCGTGTATGGGACTGAGTATGTGTGTGTATTAATTAAGCGTTGGTGCAGGTTTCTAGACAGCGAGAGGATTTCCGCTTTAGATACTTGTATGAGGCAGAGAAGGAAAAACACAGCATGTACTCACATGCCGTCATTATGAATACGCGTCGGATTTTAATGAAATGTCATTTCTTATCTTTTCACTTAGAATCCTTTTCCATTATTTTAAAAACTTTAGAGCTGATTTAATTGATTTTAACATAATTTTAATGGTACGTACTTCAAATATTATTTACGAGATGCAACAAATTTTCCACAGAATTCCTTAGTATCTTCTTCGATTTCTTTGCCCAAAAGTTGCAATGTTCGCCGTTGTACTACGTAATCTAAAACATTTGTTGTGACGTCTATCAGTGCCACTATCGGTTCGACCGATTTCGCGATAACTAAAGAGAGAGATTTTCTGGCAAAAAACAGTCCAAACCAAAATTTTGCAAACTGAGTTCACTTGAAAGAAAGGAAGAAGCTTCAATTACATCAGTAACATATCAGATAGTTTGAGTTGTTCATGTGAACTAGTTTGTGAATGTATGAAAATGTGAATTAGATCATATTTTTGTCACTTTATTTTTAGAGCATTTTAACAACATTTTAAGAGAATTTTATTGATCTTTCTGGACATGTTTTATGTAATTAAAATCCATCTCCTGTTAAGAGTTTACAACTTACCTGTAATTATGAGTTGAGAATTTATAATTTTCTGTATTCGTCTCCTTCCGGCAGGTTTGTTTTGCCTGTTTTCTTTTCACTTTGCCGTTCCATATTGTTCGTTTCCAGCGGGTTTTATGTAACGGAAATAATATGAAGTGTATATCAGAGATTGACGGTTACGAATTCAGAAAGTACGTACGTTTAGTTAAGGGAGCAGGTTGTCGTCCAAGTCACGTTTGAACAAGTAATATGCTGAATACTTATAATAAATTGCCATCTAAAAACAGATACTCAAGAACGTAATTTTAATAATATTGAAACGTAGCAAAATTATTACGTTTCGCAGGGTAAATGTTTACTTTCAGAATATAATAAATTGTCTGCAAAGGGAAACAATAATGTCAAGAACTTGTTTTATCAAAATTATGTTTGTTTATGATGTGGTGTCAACAAACTTGGAAAATACATTTTTGAAAACAGACAGCAAAGTTGGTCTAAACGTAAAAAAGAAATAATTTCTTACAAAAAATACAGATCCCGTTTTATTAAGGTCAAAAATATATTTTCAATAAATTAAACATTATAACACACGTAAATATATTCATTAAAAATAATTTGTACAATCAAACGAATACATTTGCAGTATTCACTTTCCAAAAATGTTATATCGGATAGAATTTTCTATTATTCCTTAATCCGAAACATACATTTTAAGTTGGTACCATTATTCTAAGAGTGTTTTCTGCCACACTGCTTCAGCAAACTCGAATGCACATTTCAAATGTTTTCCCAAAGTTCAATGTTTTCGAAAACAGAATCGCACAATCGAGTAATACGGACGTCAGGCATCGTTGTTCCGTGTCTCAGAGCTCCTGCTCGCTTCAGATGGCTCATGAACGTGCATGCTCTGCTCATACACGCACGCACGCACATACACACACACACACACACACACAGCAGAGGAACGCTGGAGGCGCCGTTGGCAGCTTTCGCTATGTGAAGCTGCGCGCGATATGACAGCTGCCCACCGCTGGGCGTGTGTGTGTGTGTGTATGTGTGTGTGTTATCTGGACGTGTGAGTGTGTGCGTATGTGTCCACTGGTGCGGACACAGCGTGGCTGTCCGCTGGGGTTGGAATGAGCGGGTTCGGCGGGTTTTCACGATTGCAGAATCGCAAAATGCGACCCAGAGGCAGAAATGTGTGTGAACAGATTTAGATTCTCATGATTGCAGAAGAAATAAACATTATGCATATGGTCACAAACTTGCCTGTTAAAGTACGATCAACGCAAGAAATATTTTTCGGGCAATTTCCAAAAGTAGTATTCTGGAATATCGCTATAAGTCGGGTAGTTGACAACGCAGCATGTCAAGGAGGTATTTTTCTAGTATTGATTATTCCCTTTCTTTTACGTTGAAACTATTTGCAGTTTTGTACCCATTTGCGTTGAATGGGATCTAAATGCTTCTCGCAAATTTATGGACGAAATAAATAAAAAATTGTATAAATAATTTAAAGTAAAAGATTGGTTTCAAAATCCTACATCGCTAACTTTAACACAATAACCTAGTTTTCAGTTTTCATACCTATCATACACAATGGAGTCTGAGGAGACACAAGAATATTTCTGTTCTGAGATTTTAGTTCTTGATTTGATGTTTTATTTAAAATGTTAAACTGCCCCGTTTTAAATGGGCGCATTTATCCGTATTTCAACAGGGTTTACTGATACTATCGTAAATGTTACAAGATAAATAATCTATCATTTTTGGGACCTGTCAATTATTAAACAATGCCTAATAGAAAAACGATAAATTCATCACAAAGAAGTAGCCTTTGTCTGAATTGTTTTTTATGATCATAGCTTGCATAAAGTTGTGCTCTGTTTATCACCACTCAAGATACTCCTTGTACATTTATTTTCCGTATTTGTTCTTGGACGATTTGCACATCTCTATCACACCTGCAGACATGAGCATTCTGAGTTAACTCTCCGACTAATAAGTCACTAAATAAATTATTCCAACAAAATAGAAGGTTTCAGAACATTCTCATCTGAACTACAAACTTAATTTACGTGAAGTGAGAAGCCAGGGAGTAGCAAACCCTTCTAGAAAAGCATATTATTCGCTCAATATATAACAAGCTACGGAAAGTTGAAAGACTATTCCTTTTGTTAGCAACCGTGGATTTCATAAGTAAATTACTACTGAATATAGAATTTATCCCCGGGGATACATGAAACAGTTTTAAGACGAATCACATACATGCCCAAATTTGCATATTATGGCACATTTGGTTTATCAAGTGCACAAGGTCTTTCAAAACATACTAAGTCGCAGCACACTTTGTCATTGTCAATAATTCGGAATCGATGCAGGGGGGTTTGGTTGAGCTTAAAACAATTAAATTAACAATTAATAAAAATAGTCTGTTAAAACACGTACGACATACAAACATCTGTACACAACTGTACGACATACAAACATCCGACATAATGAGATCGACATAAAAGCAATCAAAGGGTTAACGGAGGCAGCTTTATTTCTCGTGTTCTGAAATATCCAAGCTTCTTGAAAGCAACGTTTCGGCAAACAAATCGAAAGACATCAGTCTGACATCTCCATTCACGAGGAATGACTTCTTTTCCACACGTGAATAAAGCTCTGTGATGTTACCTGCACTAAATCAGATAGTTTAGGAGGAGCACCGCCACCTCCCGGGTTAAAACATTGAAACGTCGCAGACTATAGGTCTCTCATCCTTTTATGAGAGACGATCCCGCCTGACGACTATGACCACCGATTACCATGGTACCATGTCCACAAAGAGCAATTGTAACAAGTGAATGGTTGTTATTTATGTTTATCACCTGTTTCCCGCTTAAAGAACGCTGATGTGATTCTATCTATGCTCTGTACTAAAAACCAAGCTATCCTTGTACATAATACACATGTAAATGTACATATATACGAATATAATGAAATCCTGTCGTCTTGATTCATCACGACACTACAGCATCCACTACACTAATGGTCCAAATGTGGACGGAGCAGTAAAAAGAGGATCTGGGGGCGTGGGCGGGGGCGATAGATGGAGGGGGCGTGACTACAGGCGAGAGGGAGTTATAGGCGGCCAGGTGTTGGGCTGGAGGCGAGGGCAAGGGTAAAGGGAAGGGGCAGGGCTGGAGGTATAGGCAAACCTTGTGAGGACATTGAGTCTGGAGGTGGGGACGGGGTGGAGGCCGTGGTAGGACGCTGGGACTCGAGGCAGGACCGGATACTACTCAGAAGGGAAAACCAGGAAATACTGTGACAGGACTAAAGATATGACCAAAAAGAGAGAGATGGGGTTTTGCAGCAGGCGGAGTCGGGATTGGAAATGTGGGTAGAGCTGGTGCCAGTGCTGAAGGCAGGAACGCATCTGGTGGTACGTACGCGGTTGCAGAACGGGAGGCCCATGGCGTGGGCGGGACTAAATGGGGGCCAGGCTAGACACGGGGCTGGGCTGGCGTAGAGACGGGAACGGTCTCAGTGATGGGACCGGGGCTAGAGAAGGGAGCGGAGCTAGAGGCAGGGTAGGGTGGGGCTTGAGATAGCGCGAGCAGATCTAGTGGTGGTAGCGGAGTTGCAGGAGAGGCGGCTGTAAAAGGGAATGGGTCTGTAAATGATGATGGGGCTAAAGGCGAGGGTAGGGCTAGAAGTGGGGACGGAACAGGGGCCGGGAGCATGTTTGGAGTTGAGAGCGGAGTTGCAAGAGGGAGGTTCGATATAGGATCAAAGATGTTGATAGGGACGGAGCTAGAAAAGAGTGGGATGGAGATGGGAGCGTCGATAAAGGTGGGGAAGAGGTAGAGGCGGGGACGGGATAGAGGCGTTGACAAGGTTAAAGGCGGGGAGAGGTTGAGTCGAGGACGGGGTAGATGCCGGAACGTGGTAGATGAGGGGACGGGGTAGGGATGTAGAAATAGGGACAGAGTTAAAGGCGGAGAGGGGAAGAGGCGGGGGCAGGGTAGAGGTGGGAACATGGTAGATGCGGGGACGGCGAAGGGAGAGAGCCGGGGACGAGGTTAAACGTGGGGACGGGGTAGAGGCGGGGAGGGGGTAGAGGCGGGAGGGTAGAGGTGGGAGGGGTAGAAGCGGGATGGGGTAGAGGCGGGGACGGGGTAGAGGCGGGGACGGGGTAGAGGCGGGGACGGGGTAGAGGCGGGGACGGGGTAGAGGCGGGGACGGGGTAGAGGCGGGGACGGGGTAGAGGCGGGGACGGGGGAGAGGCGGGGGACGGGGGAGAGGCGGGACGAGGTAGAGGCGGGGACGAAGTAGAGGTGGGGACGGGGTAGAGGCGGGGACGAGGTAGAGGCGGGGACGAAGTAGAGGTGGGGACGGGGTAGAGGCGGGGACGAGGTAGAGGCGGGGACGGGGTAGAGGTGGGGGTGGGGTAGAGGCGGGGATGGCGTAGAGGCGGGGACGGGGTAGAGGCGGGGACGGGGAGAGGCGGGGACGTGGTAGCGGTGGCGACGGGGTAGAGGTGAAGACAGGGTACAGACTGGGACAGGCTACAGTAACGATCTGTGTCAGTTGCTGGTGTTCGAAGCGGGAGCGGATCTGAAGGGGTGGGCGGGGTCGCTGGAGGGGGCGGCGATGGGGGAGGGCTGTGGCAAGGCTTGGGGGCGGGGCTGAGACCGACAGCGAAGCGCACGCGATAACGGCTTCTCGCGTGTCAATGCCGCAACCAGCTTGTCGCGGATGTTTGGGGAATTTTTTGTGCTCCCTTTGGCTAACATCCCCTCCGCATGTAGTTTTGCATTCGCGTTTCACTTCACCGTGTTACACATTTTAAGGCACTTTGCGATTTCAAATGCATTCGGAATATCGGTTGCAGAATGACAACTTTGCCTGTACTGTAATGATAAAATATGCGACCTGTCAGTTACTATTACTTCAAATTTCCCAAATGATTCATCAACCGTAACTCCAGAATACGATGTAACTTTCTCTTCTTTCCAAGCAGCAGCAAGGACATACTCATGTACACTGCAAACTCGAAAGTAAACGAGTGATTGCTAGTGATTCATGTGAGTCCTAAGTCGGGAACGGACTTTATTGTAATAAAAAAAGCAAAATATGTACATATATATGTACTTATTTTCTCAAAAATATGTAAGAAAAATAGGAAATATGTGAAATAAAAATTCATGTTTACAATTCCATTCTTCAAGCGTTTTTCGAGCAGAGTATGTTGCCGATCAGAACTTTACATGGATTCAGAGAAGCTGAATGAAAGTTTTACATCTACAGAAGCAATTAATCGCTAGTTTCATCCGAAACATATACTTCCGTATTATGTACAATGTTGTTTACGAGGAACCGGAGCTCAAGTGAAGAGTACCGTGTAGCCTGTGATAGAAGGGGAGGGGAGTAAAGGGAGCATACTCCCACCCCAACTCCAGAAAAGGGATAAGACAATGATTTGATTTTTTTATCGAGTTACGCGTGGGGCCTATGAAACACGAGTAAGCACGTGGTTGAAGTTCCTTCTGCTTCACATACTACATCCGCTCATCGTTGATCCAGACTACGCTGTTTCCTAGAAGCACTGGGGTGGGGGGGAGATCAGTTTGGCAATTAATAGCGATTGTCCGGCGTTAGTACAAGCGCACTGCGTATTTGTTAAGTATTTCAATAACCAAGTTAGTTTTCAAGTAACATATATTTCGAACATCACAAGTGATATGTTCATTTTCAACCTATAAATATATTAAAATGTAACGGAATATGTAGCTATAGATAAAATATGTAAAAATATGCAATTATACCAAAATATGTAACAATATGTAAAATAAAAATGGTTCCAATTAGATCAGAATGTCGTGTTAAGTGTAAAAAATATTAGTGAATGCAGGTATCTTGTCCCTGTAAAAACATGTATTTACATGAAAATTCGTTCCGTAGTCCTACGTGTAAGCCTCATCACCCTAACACTGCGATGAATCAATTACAATGTGTAATCTGTAAATACCGAAGTGTGCTAGCAGTATTGAGATATTATTCTCTCTCCTATCACCAGTTCATCTGGGGGATGGAGAGATAAGATAGATTGTTTTTTTGCACCATGTTTAAAATCACACACATGCTGATGAGTACAATCTCTGTGCAGGCAGAACGACCAAACACACACATACGCAGATATTATTCATAGAGTATCTGGTCAGTAGCAAAAAAAATTCCAAAATACAACTCAAATGTTCATAGAGTTATTAATAGACACTTTGTAAAATTCATACATATTGGTTTATGATTCCACCAATGTCTAGGTCAACGAGAACGTATGGTGCAGCTTGCATTCTTCAGAGGTCGACTTCCTTCTTTGAACTTTTTCTTCCTCTTCTTTCAGTTATTCCTGTTTACAATTATATAGTATAGAGCAAAAAATATCCTTGCATACTAACTTCTTACCTACACATTCACTTGCTAGACAAGGGTAATACTTCGGTGATATACGATAAGATGGAAGATTTTGAGAAAAAGTACATCAGATTCTACAGTGTGTATGGCTATGGGAAAAAGTGCAAAGAAGTATGAGGAGAAGTACAGAATACAATCTGATTTTTATCAAAGTGATAATTGTAAACGCGACTCTTAAAACCAATACTTAAAGCATATCCGGCAGTGCTGGGTAGGACAATAGCTGACAAAATGTTCAGTTGTGTTTTATATGAAGGGCGAGTGGCAATTAGTTGATATTAATGTTCCGGTTGAATTGACACACAATACTTTCGCTTATAAAGGCCTCGGTGTCGTCAACGTTTTCATACAATTTTGCAACATATATCATCATTGAATTTGTAAATAAAAAGTACAGGTTGCTCTGAAAGTTTCACCTCTTGTGCCTACTGTACTTAGCTATTGTAACTATTTACTTTGCTAACTATTTAACTTTTGTATCTACTGTACTAAATAAATCCACACTCATAAAAATATAAAATGAGAGAATTACAGAATAATAGTTTCATTTTAAAATAAAGGATCTGCTCCGGCTCCGATTTTGGCTTCCGAAGTTGCAAACGTGTGTTATACTTAATCTCATCACAAAAATGCTTATACAATGTTTCTATTGTGTATTCTCTATTTATGTGAAAATTAAGTTACATAATACATTTATGTTGAAAAAAAGCGATTCAATAATGTCGGAATTTAAAGTTTAACGTTGCATTTGTTTCATTCGTAGTTCCAATCTTTTATTTTAACGACACCGAAAAACCGATATTCCTCCAAATACATTTCTTCAATTGAAACCAAAGTGCTTATATGTTAAAAATTTGTTTTTCTTGACTTACAAAAATATCAAAATATTTTATATTTAATAAGAGTAATATAATTACTCTGACGTCATCCGAATGACGCAATGTGCAATACAAACAAGGAATAAAAATGGACAGTTTTATTAATATTTGTTTTGGGAAAATACTGAGTGTCAAACGTTACGATTAAAATTAAAAATGTGTAAATAATGAAGACTACAATAGAGCAAATAAAATTGAAAAATATATCACTGAAGAGGGGAATGCTGGCCAAGATGTGCCGATCCAGATGAGAAAATAAAAAAGCAAGGAGTTGACAGTCAGCTGCCGTTGGCAGTTCAGAGGAAGGTGAAAGCCAAACCTCCGAGCTTGGAGCTTCCTTCTCTACCTTTCCAGCTGCCATTAACCTCTCGACCGCCCCTTCGCCCACGCGGCTCGTGTGTCAGCTTTTCTCGGCCTCTGCGTAATGCGAGAAGCTGCGTCGCGACAAACAATTCGAGCTCCGTTTACGTTTTTAGCCACGACCTTTGCCAGAGACTGAAATATAAAGGGAACGTAGGAAGGACATTTTGTATTTGCCTTATTTCCTTCTCAAATAAAACGTTCATCTGCGAATGCGCGGTGGTATAATTAATGTTTTTTTCTGCAAGGTCTTTGATCGGGAGATCCAAGGAACCGTGTCACGATGGCGGATTTTCGACACCACCAACAGCGCTCAGTCGTATTTAACTTTTAGAAGAAAATTATAGCGAGCGTACGTTTTCGTTTGTTAGATGAATACTAGCTGAATTCCGAAGCAATACTCAATCGAGTTGAGCAAAGAACAGCACGCGACTTAACATTGCTCACTTTCCATGCCTCCGCCTGCGTCTTTACACACACAAACTTTCATTTACACATTTACATTTACACTTAGATCAACCTAACCGAGACACACATTTAGGAAATCAGTCGGGATCTTAGATTTTCGAAAAAGAATACTTAAAAATTATAAATGTAATGAATCAACAAACCTTTCGAAATTTACTAATATTTAAGAAAAATTTACGAAGTGTAATCTAAATATTTTAGATTAGAAGTATAAAATAATGCTATAATTTGCAATGGTGAGAAATTCAAACCTAAATTCTAAATGACCTTATATATAGAGACAAGACACGAAGATAAATATATTTTTACAGTCTGGTGGTAAAAATATGTTTTATGACCGGAAATGTGGCCTTTAACAACGTTTAGAAAGGACAGAAAACGAACTATAGAGCTCAACTTTATGAGATGTACTTTACGCAGACAACAAGGCTGGACAAGATATGAAATTAAGTAGTATGGGAGAGACATGACGTTACACAATCGTAACCAGGAGATTAAAAAACAAACAAATTCAATAGTACGGACATGTCCAGATATAAGGCGAGAGGTGGCCAAAATAAATTTTATATCCGATATTGGAAAAACGGCGTAGAAGAAGCAGACATGTTAGACATCGAATACCTATTTACGACAATTAATGGAGGAGAACGTATCGGAAATCGATGAATAGGAGAACCAAGAAATGAGATCAAATACTCTTAGAGGTGAAAATTTTGGAAGAAGGATTCTCAAGTTTCGTTGATCTCGGCATTCTTTAGGAACTGATAGAATGAAAAAGAACCGCAGAAACAAACTATCAGCTATCCTAGATGTTAACCCTCTAGTTGAGCCCTTACATTCAGATTCTTGGCTTGTGTGTATGTATGTATGTATGTATGTATGTATGTATGTATGTATGTATGTATGTATGTATGTATGTATGCATGTATGTACGTGTGGAGCTAGTATCGTAATAGCTAGCAGTTACTCATTTCACAGCTGTGGCCCTGGTTCGATTCCTGTTAGAACAGATTAAATTTGTGGTAGACGAAGAGAGATATTGTTAGGGGTTTCTTGATGTTCCCCCATTTCTCCATCCTCTCTTTTTCAACACTTTTTACTTTCATTTACCACATAGGTAATAAAATTGCCCCCAGGGTGATTTTTGTAGCCTACGATTCTCGAACATGAAATTAAAACAGAACTAAATAATTCAAGCAAATAATCACTGGTCGTACATCATTCAACGAGAAAAACTGTGTAAACTGAGGTGAGAATATGCCAGGCCTCATTGCTTGAGATATAAACATCCTTTTGACAAGCATAAGAACTTTACTCTTAATAATATTCACAAATAGATAATATGATGATCCTGGATAGTCTTGCTTTATTAATTTTTTTCATTTTCGCGCCGTCATAAATTAAATATTTTCGCCAAGTGCCGTTCTGAATGTTCATAAAGAGCGTGCGATTGCTTAATTGAGTATTATTGATTTTCTTTTTGCTCTGACATATTAACATATTTCGACAAGGTCGGCATTCACTGAGGCACAGCTTTCAAAGGAATATCAACAATACTTGTTGGCACATAGACGGCCACAATTAATTCAAATTTGACACCGTACCTGGAATTAAATCATTTATAACAATTCCTTGGCGCTAATTAACGGAAAGGGTATACAGTTTAAACATCCCGCTTTGAACATTTTTTTCTGTAAAAACCGCGGGTGGACATCCAGAGAGAAAGGCATCACGTCTTTCGTATGAAACTCTGTCGTACGAAAGTGCTTTGTCGTACATTTGGAAGGACTGAAACCGCTTTGAAAATTTGAACTGCTTTAAAAGACGCTTGCAAGACTGCGTCAGCTACTGGGAAGCGACCAGAGATAACGTTTCGTATTAAGAACAATTTCTGAGAATCAGATGCCTTTCCAAACAAGACGCCAAGAAAGTCCATTGTTGGAAATTTTTCAGACGAGCGGTTTCACAATGGATCGCCTCGTCAGTAAAAAGGATAAGTAATTCACATCTTGGATGCATTAAAAATTAAATTTTTGATGACTGGTAGTGGGAATAACACAGAAATGCTGTCTCCGTGAAAACAAACGCGTTGGCGCGCGATCTCTGCATAATAACACTATTACATCCGCATTACGAGAGAAAACGATTTCTTTCGCCTAGAAAAAGGTAATGCAGACAAATTTTCCAATACTCAACAATTCTTACGCTGAGGTAAGCTGAGTTTTTAAATAATTGTCTTTCAGAATTTTCCGTGAAGCTTACAGAAGGCTGAAGGAATTTTGTTTTCAACACAAATTATCGTTTGCTGCTCTCCCAAACACAAGCTATTTTGCAGCCTAAACAACAATAAATAAAGTAATCCAGCACTATTTATAAACAGGTATTCAGTACGGCACTTGAGGAAAAAATGAATAACTTTTTTGAGCAAGACTTTCCAGGATGGCCGTGCTAGCTATTTACTTAGAAACAGCAAATTTCCGATACATACCAATAGAATGAGTTCATCTGAAATGCGTGGAGTCTGCTTTATTCTCACCCCATGTGAAACAATGTAGCCTCGTTCACAGCATTGAATTTGCAAACATTATTTGGCCAATCTCTGAGCCCTTTGCGATTTCACATACCTGACCGGTGTTTTCTACATTATTGACATTTTGTTTATAAAATGCTATCTTTTTTTTCAATAAGTGGTTTTAATAATTTTGGACAAGACAATTTTAGAGAAAATCCTAACTAGAGTCAAAACGTGAGAGAAATAAATTATTGAAAACATATTTTAATGTCTGTTTCAATAAAGTCAGAAAACTATTACAATTAACCTAGATAATGGACGTTAATGTATTCCATAATAAAGATAATCCACTACCATCAGGGAGGATGTTAAGTTTCATGCAGTACTTCCTTTAATTCTAGGAATAAAAGAATAGAATGTGAGAAAAAGAGGTATATTTGCATTTTAAATGTAAGGACGATAGCGTTGAAGCGAGAACGGTCCAGAATGTAATGAAGAGTGAGCCCCTGCGGAGGCGGAGGCTCGGTGCACGGGCCACGCAGTCACGCGTCGTCGGCCTCAGAAGCAAGGGCTGGCTTCTGCCCCACCTCGACACACGCACCGCGTTTCCCGTTCGGCTGAGCGCACTGAGATTGGCACGTGCCACTTGGAGGCGTCTCCACCCACGGCAAAACCTCAGCTCCAGATGCCAACCGCAGCAGCCACCGCTCCCGTCACAGTTTCTGTATCTCGCTCCCTCGGAACCTTCACTTCCTCCTGCCTCAACGCAATGTACGTTCTCTCCACGCTCTTCCATTCCGTCTAGTTCAGTCCCCGAAATATCGAGTCCCTCGTCTCTTTGGAACCACTTCGACCTGTCTTCGTTCTCGTCATCAACCCGTTCCGGTCCTGTTCGGTCCCCAATTTTACTTCCCTCCTCCCCAAAGCCAAGTGTATCCTCTCCTCCGTTGCCGCTTTTACCGCATCTCACCCCGTCTCATTCGTGGTTCCGATTAATACCAAGCGAATACCATTTGCGCAATATTCATTTTTGTTTTTAATTTTTATCCCTTTCTTCCTCCTTACAGAAACACACAGTCCCTGTTCCCTTTGAAACCGTTTTGACTCGCGTTCGTCCTCGACATCAAGCCGTTCCGGCTCTGCCCGGTTCTCCAATCTTTATTCCTTCCTCCCCGACAACTACTCTGTTTTTACCGCCGCTTTTACTGCATTTGCACCCCGCCTCATAAATGGTTCCGATTAATACCAGAGCAGTGTCTTTTTTTGTTTCTCGTTTCTATTTCCTTTTTCCTCCGTGCTGAAACACACAATTATTTATCCATACACTACTCCACCACTTCGGAAATCTAGTCAGGAGTATAGAGTTTGTCCCGGCTGAGACCGTACCCTTCTGGCACAGATACTTAGAGGTGGAAAATTCCGCAATACGACGAATAGAGTGCTCTATCGGTTAATCACCGCCACCTGTCGAGTTATATGCAGTGCAGTTGTTCCAACGACATTAATTCTTGATGCGCTCAGAAATAACACGCCCGGAAACACCCGGCCCGAAACCATTTCCGCTTTCATCTGTCTCGCTAATAACCACCATGCCAACACAGTATTTGCCTTCACGCCCACATTTTTGGCTTCGAGCAATCCGGCCGCATCCTTTGACACGTTCAGTATTACTGTCATGCTGAGAGCCAAACCTTAGCTCCTGTCGCAACCCAGTCCACGTATTGATAGATACAGCTACGACATCGGTGACAATCCCAACCAAATCCACCACTGTCATCCACGTTATCCCTATCACCCGCACGAAAGCCTCCGCACCGGGAGGAAAGGCTTAGTGCATCAACTGATATTAGTACAGCGCCTCAGTCTGGGAGGTTCTAGGCTCGAGTCCTGACGGTGGCAGGATTTTCGACACTATCATTTCAGTTAAATCGAATTCAGTCGCTGTCTGGAGGAGAATTCTAGCGGCCGGCCGCTCTGATCGGTAGTTTTCCGTGGTTTCTCCGATCAACACCAGGCGAATGCCGGAGCAGTACCCTACCAAACGGGCCAAGGACCGCGCGCGATCTGTCCTTCCTCTTTCCTGTCCTATCCTCTCACCTTACACACACACTCACACTACCACATATTCCGGGAGACCTGTCGGGAGCTTAGAGCTTGTCCCGGCTGGGGCGGTGCCCCACTGATGGGAGAGTCCTGGTTAGAGAAAATCCCCGCTAGCCATCGGCGCCGGATCTCGCCACAAAGCGGGGAAGATCACTGCCATCTCCCGAGGAAAAATCATGCACTACACATACGGGAACAATGACCTAAGTCGCGCCCGGAATCACTAACCAACTAACCAACCACCGGTCGTCTTCGCACCGCCAGCGACGTCACCTGAGATTTTCTCGCGCCTCCCCCCTTCGCAGCGCCGCCACGCGCCGCCCGCGCCGAGCCGCCTTCCGGAGCAGGCGTCGTGCGAGGGCGCGTGACGCAACCCGAGCCGCGAACGCCGCCAATACTTCCTCGGAGAATTCGTTTCCCGCAGCGCTGCCAGCGGCGGCGGCTCTCCACCAGGGGGCAGGGCGGGCGCGTGGAAGGGGGGGGGGGGGTTGCGGGTGGTTGGAGTGGGAAGACGTGGAGG
Source organism: Teleogryllus oceanicus (assembly GCA_964035755.1). Classification (NCBI taxonomy): domain Eukaryota; kingdom Metazoa; phylum Arthropoda; class Insecta; order Orthoptera; family Gryllidae; genus Teleogryllus; species Teleogryllus oceanicus. Next base: position 80,808,597 of record CAXIVR010000009.1, read on the forward strand.
TGGCGACTGTGAAGGTGGTGAAAGCTGAAAGGAAGATAATGTCGGAGTTTGAGGAGGTAGTTGTGAGGGTGTTGAACACGCCATTCATGCCAATCCGGTATCCCGCGTCGCCTGTCACTCCCGCTACTTGTGTGAAGGAAAACAGCTGCGGGTGAGGACGGCGCAGGCTACTTGGGGTCTGAGGACGGTTGTGAGTGACGAAGTAAAGTCTGTGACTGTAGACGAGTCTTTACGGGGTGAAGACAGTGGTCTGCAATAAAGGTCGTTGGTGGAGGCGATGGGGGCTGTAGAGTATATCGTAGTAGGTGGAAGGAAAGAAAGTAGCGAATAGGACAACGGAGGTTGACAACTGCCTCGTGCCCTGTAACCGCGACCACAGCGTCAATGTGGTTTCCACCGCCTTGGAGTGCTGGGTATGAGAGGAAAGGGCTGGAAGGAGGGACACCGGGCACCGTGAAGGCGGAGCGGTAGGGATGGCGGTGCGGAGGAGGTGGCGGTAGTGGTGTGGGCGGAGGGGGCGGCGGGAGGGCCACGTGAGCGGCGTAGATGGCGGAGGCGGCGGGGCGGCAGGTATGGCGGGAGGTGGTGGGGCGGCTGTGGGGTCGGCGGCTGGGGCGGCGGTGGGGGCGGCGGTGAGGGCGGTGGTGAGGGCTGTGGGGGCGGCGGCGGCAGTGGGCGCCGCGGGGCGGCTGGGACGGCGGGGGCGGCGTTAGGGGCGGCGTTGAGGGCGGTGTTAAGGCCGGCGGCGGGGGCGGCGGGCGGCGGGGCGGCGGGGGCGGCGGGGCGGCCGGGGCGGCGGGGCGGCGGCGCGGCGGCCGGCGCGGGGCGGGGCGGCGGGGCGGCGCGGGCGGCCGGGGCGGCGGGGCGCCGCGGGGCGGCGGGGGCGGCGGGGGCGGCGGGGCGGCGGGGCGGCGGGGCGGCGGGGGCGGGCGGGGCGGCGGGGCGGCGGGGGCGGCGGGCGGCGGGGCGGGGGCGGCGGGGGCGGCAGGGGCGGCGGGGCGGCGGGGCGGCGGGGCGGCGGGGCGGGGGGCGGCGGGGCGGCGGGGCGGCGGGGCGTCGGGGGCGTCGGGGGCGTCGGGGGCGTCGGGGGCGTCGGGGGCGGCTACGTGAGCGACCGAATCTCCGGAGGCGAAACCGCAGCTGACGTAACGAAGGAACCCTGCATGCGACGGTTTTGAAAAGATTCGAATTTCCTGTCGCGGAAAAATTACACGCACCGGGGCGCAGGTGAGGGCCTGGGGGGGGGGGCGCCGGGAGCAGGTGACGCGCGCAGGCGAAGACGTCCCGAGCCGCTGCGGAAATGATGCGGAAAGCGTTCGGCAGGAGGAGGGGAATTACGCGCAGTTTGGGGCACCATATGGTGCTGCACATACGGCGGTTACAACTGAAAGGAATTAACGTGCTGCAGAGGAGGAACAACTACAAAAAACAGCAATTTTGACGGTCGTTAGAAGAAACAAAAACATTACTTTTATCTTACATAAAAATGTTTTTTTTAACATGAATTTGATGCCTGCGTCGTTTATTTTATCGAGCATCTAATTTAGTTTATGTGACCCTCTTTTGTTTCTTCGACTCTGGCAGTGTCGTAAAATACTTGTACTACGTGTATTATTTTTGTATCTTATTTATCGTGTTCTGCGTTGTATTGATTTCTTTCGTTTAAAGTTTGTCCTCATTAGTTTTCTACCATATGTGATTTAACATATTTGGAGTATAATTATCAGTATTTGGAAGGACAACTTGAGATCGGGTAATCAAAGAGCAGAGATGAGAGAGCAGGGAAGTTAACAATAGGACTACGGAATGTCAGGGTCAGTAAACAGTATAAATATAAAAAAGTTTTGATTTATTGGAAAACCCTGTTTTGAACAGAAATGTAATATTAAGATAAATTTTTGGGAAATGAATCGTATACAAGTTCGATGAGTTGCCATAACCTAAAGGGTTTAAGAAGTATTTCAATCCTTGTCTTTACTTAATTTCTATGATCTCAAGTATCGGAATTAATGCTATGATAAATCTGTCTAGCAGCATAATGAACACTCTAAAAATAATTGCTTAAAATTGCAGTAGTGTCATTTTAATCTAATAGAGGGCCACTTTTCTTATTTTATGAGTTCAATAACCTGGTTGGTTAACAGAAGAACAATATTCGGTACTAATACACACTTTTATTGTATTAAAGTATATAAAATGATATTTTATTCTTCAAAAATCCATTACTGAAAGTGGTCGCATGGACACAAAATAGCGTCAATACAAAAGCTTACAGAATTACATAAATATAATTCCTGAAAACAATTACCGAACTTTCAAACTGTTGTCACTGGCCTGCAAGATCTCATGTAGAACGGGAAAGTTGAAATGTATTACGGTTTACGAGAACAATCAATTCGGATATTTTCCCAATTTCATCAGATGTTTTTAAAACAAAGCATTTGGATTACAATTTTATTCGACACTGGTACGTTAACAATAGATTTCACAGACACATTGAATCTGATCACTTTTCAGCAAATAAAACTGCTACTTCTAGCCTCCAGCTTTGCTCCGGGAGGCACGCGACCTCAGTGCTAGGCCTCGAAGCGACCTATGAACATTGCTTGGATTTCGGCGGATTACATTAAAAAAATCAGTATAAATAACAACGCACACAATGGGAACGACATGTAATAGCATTCTGTTGAAGGTTATTTTTTTAGTGATATCAAATAAAAATGAATATTTCGGAACAACGCACATGTTCAACATAGATTAATAAAAATATAAAACGTTTACGGTCGTTCAAAAGTACAATAATTCATTATCCCCAATCTACTTTTAGCTGCTACAGCTTTTAAAGTATTCATACAAAGCCCTTCCAAACCAGTTTCATCCAACATTTGCCGTGTTTAAAAGGGAAACGCGGTTGGCACACATGTCGGGCACAGACCTCCGGTTTTTCAAGCAGTATGTGACGCGAAGGCTCCTCTGCTACTGGCGGGAGGAAAACGCTGCAGAGAATCGCGTCAACGGACAGGGCCGGAGGGGGGCGAGGGAAAGAAAAACAGAAGAGGCTCGCTGGGTGGATGAAGAGAGGGGGGAGTGTGTGCACGTGGAGCTGTGAAAGACAAAAAAAGCTGGGGATGGGATGCGCTGGGGGACTCAGCGAGGGAAAGGAACGACGCTGGAATCGCTTGGGAGATGGGGGCGGGATAAAAAGGAAAGCAAAATGCTGGCCATTGTGTAGTGGGATGGGGAGACTGGTTCTTCTTTATGGGATTTCATCCGTTGTTTGTTTGTTAACGATAGTTCGAGAATTTCCCTTTCGAGAAAATTATGTGAGCTTATCAAATAAAGAGTAGGATCCATTTCCTCGAATTGACAGCGAGAAGATCGTGTTGATAATTTTGAGAGTGCGTCGTGCTGGAATCGCAGATATTGATATTTTATTTTCTTGACACTTTTTTCACTTGCATTTCGTAGCTCCATTTAAATGACAGCATTTTCTGAGTGATCTTCATTGAAATCTCGACTTCCATCGTTTTTTTTATTTATATTTTTCTGGTGCAGTGGGTTAACCTCTTTACAGAATAGTTACATAAAAGTATTACACATATTACGTATACTATGATTAAATTATTACAAATAAGAAGGGTTTCCCCTCTGGGATGCTCTTCAACCCTCTAGCAGTGCAGGATTGGAATATTTTTTTTTTATTTTTTTATTTGTTTAGAACCTTTATTATATGTCGATTGTAGGGAATGTAGGGAGTAATGGTATTGGTTTAAGGTGGGCGGAATTTGTCCTTGGGAAGTCTGGAGCTGATTCTTGTTTGTGGGGGTCAGACGTTTTACCTAGATGAAAAATGTTCTGGACTGGAAAATTAGATAGTTTTGAGTAAAACCTATCTGAGATTCTGGAAATATGTTGAGCGATTGTTGGGAAATTGAGGTCTTTATGGAGTTGGTTATTTGAAATATACCACGGCGCATTTACAGCTATTCTCAAGACTCTATTTTGGAAGGTTTGTAGGTGGCTGATGGATGAGCACGCAGCGCCTCCCCATACGGGGCAAGCGTAAGTTAGAGAAGGAAGAAGTAGGGCTTTGTGAAGATCTAGTGAAGTTTTTGTGTGAAGGGAGGAATTCCTATTTATCATCGGGTATAGTTTACGGAGAGTGGCCTAGGCTAGATTTAGACGGGATAGGATGTGGGGTTTCCAAGTCAGTCGGGTGTCTAATAGTACTCCTAGTCTTGTGTTTGGGTGTCCAGGAGATGGGAGTATTGGATATTTTTTAGTGGGGGTATGTCAGGGATGCGTTTTAGGGCGAATACGTTTGCTTCACATTTTGAAGTGTTCAGGTTTAGTTTCCAGTTCTTTGACCATTTGCAAAAGTTGTCTAGAGCTCTTTGTGTGACTGAAATGGCGTCTGACAGATTGGCATTGGAAGTAAATAATACGGTATCGTCAGCATATAAAGCTGTGCAGGTGTCGTTGAACTGGGGGATATCTGATGTGAAAATATTGAAAAGAGTAGGAGAAAGTGGGGAGCCTTGTGGTACCCCAGCGTTGATACTGAAGCGTTGGGATTCTGCGCTATTGATTTTTACAGAAAAGGATCTATTGCTGAGAAAATAATTGATAATATAGTAAAGATAGTCAGGGATACCAATTGTTCCAATCTTATATAGAATACCCTCATGCCATACATGATCGATCGCTTGTGAGTAGTAAAAGAAAACAGAGGTGGTATATTTTTTCCTTCAAATGATTGGGATATTGATTCTGAAACGCGTAATAGCTGGTGGGTGGTGGCAAACTGGGGGCGAAAACCAAATTGCAGATTGGGGATATTTTTTCTTCTTCTAAGAATTTGTTCATCCGAATAAGGATGAGATTTTCGAAGAGTTTTTAGAAGGTTGGCAATAAACTTATGGGTCTGTAACTGTTCGGACTAGTGGGTGTTTATTTTGCTTCAGAATGGGGATGACAATTCAATGTTTCCAAGCAACGGGTAGTACCCTAATCGAAGGCAACCATTTAGAATGGAGGTTAAGAAAGCGATGGATCTTTGCGGGAGATGTTTTAGTATAATATTGGGAATTTGATCGTGGTCAGACGATTTTTTATTCTTAAGTGATTTGAACACTGCTTGAATATTTGCTGGGCTAATATATTTGGTGGGCTGAGGACCCGAGGATACTGGAAGATACATGAAGTTTTCTATTTGGCTGTTAAAAGCTATGTTTTTGGCGGAGTTGGGCGATAATATTTCTGAGAAGTGAAGAGCTAGAAGTGAGGTTTTCTCAAGCTCGGTTATTGCTGTTGTAGAACCGGTTTTCAAGGCGGGAATTGAAGAGTGAGTCTGCGTTAGATTTTTGTTATTCTCCATAGGTTTTCGAAATTAGGAGTTAATTTAGCTAGCTGGGACTGAAAGCAAGCATTTCTTTGGTTCGCGGGCGCTTCTTGAACTTCACGACCTTTTTATTTAAAATTGATTTGAGATAAGTCAGGAGATATTCTTGCCAGTTCCTTCGTGCTTTTCTTTTTTCGGAAATTAATTTTCGGATACGATTCGGGATTATTAATTGATAGGGAATTTTGGGTTTGTAAGTAGGAGGGCAAGATGCGGACCGAATGGCAGATTGGATGGACTCAGTGAGGATGTTGATGGCGTTATCTATTTCTAAGGGAGATTTATGGAAAGATGGCGTAGGTAGGTAGGAGTTGAGATAATTATTGACCAGATTGCAGTTAATAGGTCCTTCGAGCAGTCTGGGCTGATAAACTGTAATGAGAGGGGTGAGTGTAGGGACATTAGTACAGGACAGTGGTCTGAACCAGATTCGGCAATTGGCTGCCGGAAAATTGGTTTGGAGAAGTACTTCGTTAGAATAATGTCTAATGTGTCAGGAGGAATGGAACTATTGAACGGGAAGTGAGTTGGTTCAGTAGGAGCTGCTATGTTGATTTGATTAATGTTACAATAAGTGAACAGTCGAGCGCCATTAGGAGAGGTTGTTCAGACCCAGGATGTGTGCTTGGCATTCCAATCGCCAAGAGCTAAAATTGGGGTGGGGGAAGAGAAAAGCATTGATAGGTGGTTGTGATCTATTGGAATGTTTGGAGGCATGTATATAGCAATTATGGTGATGTCTGGGCCAGGCCTTTTTAATAGAGAAATTGCAGTGTTCTCTAGTCCCGGTGTGATGAAAGGAGGTAGGGGGTTATGTTTAATAGGTTTATGGATAAGGATTGCTACTCCACTAGCACCTCTGTTGGAGGGTGTATCCGATCTGTAGATATTAAATCCTGGGATTGCTATTGCTATTGCTGCTGGGAATTGCTAGATATATTTAATATTCTTGTAGAATATGGGATAGGAAGAGTCTTTTGTTTATTATACCGTTTGTATTCCAATTAAGCAAGTTTAGATTATTAAAATTAGCGCGTGCCATTAAGGATGATTGGGATGAGGGCTGCTACTATGAGGTTCTAAATTTGTGGTATTAAGGCAGAAATAATTTGGTTTACCATATTTGCAAGAAACTGATTTTGGTGATTATGGTTTGGGGAGAAGTAGCCGAAGTTTGGGGGAGGGGGGACTTTTGGGAGGTGTGGGAATTCTGAAGTTGATGGTATGGGAGGACATTGTTGCGGGGGTTGAGCAGGTTTAGGACTGTATTGTACTGTGAGTTCATTTTGGATAATAAATGGATATTCTGGTTGGGTGGGGGTGGTCAGAATTTATGGAAGGAATCTTGTCTTTTTTGAAAGTAACTACATCTCTTGTCGGAGGCAAGGTGGTTTCCTCCGCAGTTTGCGCAAGTTAATAATGCATTAAGCGCAAGTGTGCAGTTGCTAGAAGGATGTGGTTCACCGCATTTTACACATTTAGTCTGTTTTTTACAGTAGTTGCGGGTGTGGTTGAAGTCTTGACAGTTTTTGCATTGCACTATAGTTTGTTTTTTCATTCTAAGTTCAACTTTTACAACACAATGAAGTAGGAGTTCAGTTTTGAAGAGCTTTTCAAATTCACTGTCTGAAGTTATTTCTACCGCGCATAATGGCATAGGGGAGCGGTCGGACTTATATAATTTTGAAACTTTGGCAAGTGTTATGCCTTTTTCAACAAGAGCGGAATGAATTTCTGCGTCTGTGAAGGAAGTGTGAATTCCTCTTATAATCGCGCTTTTATTTCTGGACTTTGGATCACTATAAGTGTGATACTCTGCTTTCTGTTCATTAAGGAAGGAAACTATTTTCCTGAAGTCACTGCTTGTAGTTGTGTTGACTTTTACAACTTGCCCGCGAGACGAGGTAGAGAAATGGTTTTCACACGTATTTTGAATATTGTTGATCAACGATTTAAAGTCTGGTGGGTTGATGTTGTGTACGAAAACAGGTGGTGGTTTAGATTCCTTACTAGGTTGTTTAACTTCTTGAGTCCGGGTTAGGTTGGTCGTCAGGTAAAGAGGCTAGCGGGTCAAATCTGTTTCCCGTTGGAACATTTATTTGAACACTAGAAGGTTCAGTACAAATATTATCGATTCTTTTCCTTTTTAGAGAGTTAAGTTCATTCGTTGTTTGAGAATTTGAGTCATTTGCGACATTAGCCATGTTGTGCTGTGGTAAATTTATATAGTTCAAATGGTTGGACTTACTTGGTGACGGCATTTGTTAGTGATGAATAGGTGCCGGTTGTTGCTGCGGCAGGTGATGTTGTTGATCGTAAATACGAAAGTTCTGTTGCAGGTGCTGCTGCTGGTTATGTTGTATGTGTTGATATGATTACGTTGGCTTCCGCGGCCGGAGTATGTCTCTTGGCTGTCCATCTGCCGGCTTCCTATTGGCCGATACCTTGACCAATCCTGGTCACCCCCTTGTCTTCCTTATAAGGCTGTCACGCGAGCCATTTGACAGCAGTACGCTCTGAGGAAGGCCACAATACCTTGGCCGAAACATCAGCTACAAGCAAATCGACGCGGCTTGTCCCGGACAGCCAAGAGGCATGTTGTATCTGTTGTTGGGGATGAAGTTGTTCATGTTGCGGGTACCACTGATGCTGAGCGCCGTTGAGGGTGTGAAGAGCGGAGGCCACTGCCTCCGATAACTGGGTGAAGATGTGTCCATGATTGGGTTATACAGGTAACCTTGCTGCGCGAAGTCGCCACAGCGCACTGCCAGGGGCGAACGCAGACCTACGTCACACGTTAGCCCTATCCTTCGGGTGGTTTACTTCTGTAAATTCACTTTGGTTTGTAACACTGAACACTGATAACATAGAACAAGCACCATTCAAGACCTAGACCGCTGTCAGCGCAGAGCTAAGTCAGGTGATAAGGCTGCGGAGCGAAGTGCACTGTGCGACTGTCGGCGACGGAATGACTTCTATCATCATTCACAGAATACGTTTATCTGATATTGGGCACACTTAACACTCCGTCGCTCGCGCTGTTGGATAGAGTCAAACAGAAGTTTCTTTTCTTGTTAAGAAAGGGATTTTAGCCCCCCCACGTACAAAAACAATGCTTCTATTCCACTAATGGTATCAGGGAAGGATGTCGATAAACTTCTTATCTCTATTATGCGTAGTGTCGCCATACCTTGAAGTAAAATCTTAGTGCCTGGTTGATAGAATCCAACATGCGGGTACTGGCGTATAGAACGATGTTTTTGTGTAACTGATAAAAATGATATTTTTCTGTAATATGAGAATGTTTAATATTTTAAATGTTGTGTTTATGCATTTTTCTTCGTTAGTATGCAAAAACATAAATGTTATTACTAAATAATGCGGGCGTTGGACGTAGTCCAACGCGCGAGTGCTCGTGCTACGAATGGCCGCGCAAGTGACGGAAATATAATAAAATCTTCAAAATGGTGTGCAACTAATTATTTACGAATCTATCCGTAGTATATTCAATTATAATATAAGCACAGATATATAAGAAAAATGTATAAATGACGTTAATGAGAAAAATAAACTCCTTAATAGTTGTGTTGGACGAAGTCCAACGCGCGAGTACTGGTGTTACGAATGGCCGCGCTAGTGATGGAATGTTAACCGTAGTTTCAAAACTAAAAGCTTACCTCTTCTCGAAGAAAACGGTTGAGGTCACAACAGATTTTTCAAGCACGTCTCAAAAAGTGGAGAAAAAACCCTTCATTTTCCTGTACGAGGAATTAAAATCAATCTAATAATAAAATAAAATTCTAATCGTTTTCTCATTGTCCATTCCTAGTTTAATTTTAAAATACGAGGAAAATTATAGTGATAAGAATTTATGCAGAGAGTGATCATAGAAGCAAATAAAAAATTAATTTCAAGATATAGAGCATTCTGTAGACGCAAGGACTCTGAAAGTTTAGATTGTCTGCAAAAATGAGGTTCATCACTTAGTATTTTATGTAATAACAAACTTTAATAGACTCACGGGAAAAAAATAATTTATAAACATTTACTCTATTTCTGTCATTACTTGTAAAGTGAGTTGCTTCCGAGCTTAAAATTTTACAGAGTGCACATATTAGAGTATATAACGTTATTTCTTTCCAATGTTTTTGTGAAAAAAAAACATATATTGGAGACCAATGCGTTTCCACTACCAACAGATGTAAGTACCGGTGGTCTCCACACAAATACAATCCAATTTCATACCGACTGCAAAAATTGGATACTGAACGAATGACTTTTCCCTGAGGTCCTGGAGTATTTTCAGTCCAGACAAGAGTTATTTCATTTTAGCTCCATGGATTTTCTTTTACAGCTGAGGTTGTCAATAACTATGTTTTTATCTGTAAAAACTGCAAAAAAGGACAGAACATCAATGGGAACAGAGCTAAGGGGATGTATTTCTCCAGAACATTTAAATAACATTATGAAATGCTACTAGCAACATTAAAATGTTTAAACTCTTGATCATTTCGTATCAGGCAGATCCTGTGGTCACATCAAATAAATACCGAAACTGGTCCTATCAAAAAGAGTATTTGCTTAAGAACACAAACAGCAAAAAATAAAAAGGGGAAAGCTGACCTTAAAAGGATACGTCCATTCAGAAACGCAGCTCGGGGAAGACAAAAAGGCGTTTGCGGATGCACAAAGGGAAAAGAGTTGGAGTTGCAGAGTAGAATGAGATGCCTTGCGGGCTGACCACAGCAAATGGCAAGAGAGGAAGGGTAGCTGGTTACGCGAGAGCGATGCACTGCTGCCTGCCCTATGGTCCATGTTGAGAGGAAAACGGGCAAAACCGTCTTCTTTTATTCGTCTTTATTATTTCTGTAGATATGTTTAACTGCTCTCTCTCCCTCTGTCTCCCTCACTCTCTCTTTCTCTTTCCCTCTCCCTCTTTCTCTCTCTTTCTCTCTCTCTCTCTCTCCCTCTCTCCCTCTCTCTCCTTCTCTCTCCCCCTCTCTCTCCCTCTCTCTCTCCCTCTCTCTCCGTCCCTCTCTTCTTCTCCCTATCTCTATCGCTTTTCCTTTCTTTTTCTCTCCCTTTCTCCTTCTCGATCTCTCTCTCCACCTCTCTCTTTCTCCATCTCTCTCTCCTCTCCTCTCTCTGCCTGTCTGTCTCTCTCTACACACTAAACATTAACTAATGAGGTGATACAATGGAAATAATTGTTTTGAGAGGTGACGAATTGCAATTTCACTCAAAAATGGTAATATTATTGTCAAAAGACTGTGTAAATTGGATAGATGCAAATGCAACATACGTGCCACTTAAGGATCTGTCTCTTGAAATCGATCATGCTTAGATTGTCCATGGTGCGTATTGGAACCTTAAAACCTGTTTTGAAAGCATAAGTAGCCTGCCTTAGTACTTAATCTAGACATTGGGATCTTTTCGGATCTTCTTTTACTGTTTGATGGGTCGTTTCTTCCGGGTGTACTCACTCCCCATATCGAAAGTGGCGCATACGCTCAAATTAAGAGAAAATTGCTTTCACTAAATCTATTAAAACATTTTTAACTAACATTATTTTCGCTTTATAAGGATGGAGAGATAAAGATGTCGTGTTTCCATAGTACAGATAAAACTTTTCACAAGGATCCTAAGTAGTACAATTATTTAACTAATTTTAATAATAATAATTAATTTCCTAAAACAGGAGGTCGTAGGATCTGTTCGAGACAAAGGTAAATATTCGTAACTACTTACACGTAGTCGAAGCAAACCCACCCACTGCTTGAATGAAAATTCTGCAGCCTGGTTACCCTAATCCCTCATTTTTATGATTGATCTGACCTAATCCGAGCGATTTCAGATAAGTATTTTTAAAACCGGGTCATGGACTGCACATAATATTTCATTTTCTGTTATATTAACATATAATTCCATATTGAATGTTAATTTCAGGTTTCGCAGTTAGCAACAATTAAAATAAAACATTTACTCACGTATTCCATAGTATTTATATAACATTATTATAAGTTACATAGTAGTGTACATACGGTTACGCCTAAGCTTTTAAATGTAAGGAAGCATGTATTGCAATGCCACGTCTTTCAGGCTTAAATTACTAATTTCTTTACAGCAAACATAATACAAAAAAGAATTTGTAACCAAAAGAATTTAAAAAATCTCTGCGAAAATTCTTGCGGCCTGCGGCCGCCAAAATGTTAATGAAAAAACCACACAAAATGGTTTTCCAAAATTATCGCGGACCCCGCTGAAGAACAATAAGTATGCATGTATTTGGCATTTAGGGTCAGTAGTCTGACTTCGCTGGCCAGCTACCGGCGTCCCCCTTGCCTGGGCCTGGATAAATTCCCATGTTTGGAGGTAAGAGCAAGGAGGCAAACATGACGTGTTTTCTTCACCGTAAGATCCGCCTGCATAGCAAGATCCGTCTGCATAAGCTCTTCTTCGTCACATAGATACGAAACTGGGATGATTTTAAAGGAAAGCTACAACTCTATTTTTGCCTCGACCGGGAATCAAACCCGGGGATCACAACACAAGAAGCTAGCCATCCCAGAGGCCACTATAAATATAAACTCTCATATAATATTGCTATAAATTAAATATTTTAATAAAAATCGTCTCATTAATGCTGCAATGTTAGAGTATACAGTGCATTAGTTGTCCAACAATTCTTTCTAAGAGTATTGAAAAGAATTAAACCTGTGTTGGGCTGCCGAATAATGATTTATCTCTCGCGTTTGGCTGTCAACGTAACTGCTTACACTCTCTCTCTCTCTCTCTCTCTCTCTCTCTCTCTCTCTCTCTCTCTCTCCTCCATATCTATCTATCTTTTATCTAACTATCCTCTCTCTATCTGATCCTTGCTGCCAAATAAATAAGGGCGCCTGGCTTACAACACATATCTTTGTACCTGTTGGACTTCAACCTTGCCCGCTGCTAGCCAATTACTTAATCTGATTCCACTACTGGCGTGAATCTGTGGTTGCTTCCAAACAGAAGCAACAGTGTGGTACTTGTGTGCGTGCGTGCGGATCAGCATCTATCTACTAAATTATAACGCTTTGTTTCAGAAACAACTATGTTTGTCTTCATTTATTTTAATCTTCAAAATTATTTATCCCTCTTCCTTTCTAGACATTGAATAGCTAACATATGACCATCATCGTTACCCTCCAAAAACACATATACATAAGCAAATAACCTTCACTTAACACAAAAATCAACAAATAATAAAAAAAGAGAAAACAACATATCTTTCACACTGAGCTTAAAATCGCAAAACTCATTCATACTGAATGCGCATTCTGTATACTCTTTATGAATTTACATATATGCTAATTTACAGCACTTGATCTTCTACATAATGCGTCACCGTTGTTAAAACAATCCATGCAATTTACTTCCCTTTTGCTAGATCGTCGCCGCAACAGACAGCGTAATTCACGCTCGTGGTCGATCTCCAGAAAATCGCACACTCCATCGGTGCAATCGCCACTACGTATCACTTGGCACCATCTTCAGCAGCCACACAATCCGCGAAACTTGCGTATTCGTCACAACATAAACATCGCACATTTACACTTGGCACGTCGTTACTATTCATTATTTAAAATTATATTGCGCGGATACTTCGCGTCATTATTTAAACAAAAAATAATGAAAGTAATTTAATCTGCAATTGTTCCAAAATTCCTTTCTATGGCGTTAAAAAAAGACTTTCATTGTTCTACGTATCAACATGTACACCATTCCAGTTTATGCCGCGATCTAGTACAAATTGTCTTCGCACAGCCACCGTTCAATAAAACGTGCGTCATTATATCTTAGTTCATTACCCTTTACATGTCCGCACACTATTAACACAACTCTTTAAAAAGCCTTAAAATTTGTTAAGTTCAAAACAATATTTAAAATTGTCACGACGGCTAGCGTGAACTCTGCGTCCGCCTAGCGCAAGACGACTCCTTTTCTCATTGTTGCCCTGCGTTTTTATATGCTTGGCTCGAACAAAAGCGCATCATCTTCTCGCTGTCGTGAATAATTCGACTAAAAGTTTTTCTTATTTACGTTTTTGTACTGTATTATGTCCCGTTGCTGGTTCCACATTGTATCTCAAAGCTTCCTGATAATTGTGACACCGTCTAAATATTTTCTAACGCCTTATTTCATTAAAATCGTAATTTGTACTTCGTCACCTTCTTGTGACGTCATCGCCCCTCGTCGCTTGTTTTTCCATAATCTTTATATTAAAATGTTTAGTGTTCAATTCGCCTTTCCGGCGTCCCCCAAAATCAGAATTAGTTCCAAAGTTTTTCCCAATTTTTCCTTAGTACTTTTACCAAGTCTCAGCCTGATCCTTTCAGGCGTTCACTTTATACTTACAAAAAACGGTATTTGTCTTTGGCTTTTGCTTGCCAATAATGACGTCCATGCTTACTTCTTCATCGAGCGGAACTATATGATTACGAATATTTCACAAACTAACTGAACCCCTGGCTCGATTTTGACGATTTTTATATCAAATTCCTAAAATTGCACTTTAATAATTGTTTATGTCAGGTTTGCTTCTCTTTCGCGCATTTAATTAATTCAAAAAAATTGTTCGTGCGCGGTACTGCCGTCATCTGTTTCTTGGGTATAAATTTCATTATCCTAATGAAAAAAAAACTTTAATTACCGAATATTGTTGATTTGTTCACTAGTCGTAAATCATTACAGTATCAAAACGTTCCTCTTACACAGTGCATTGCGTAAATAGCAAATACTTGCATTTAATGTCAAGCGGTGTTTTTCTTGGTGTATTCCTTTCGCATGTCCTCAGCTGTGATGCATGTAATGGTGAAATAAGTACATGAAATAAGTTATAACTCGCATATGAGAATAGATGGAATAACGCAATCACATATTTCAAATTTTGAATTAAATAAAAAATGATGCATTGTTTTTCTATTTTTTAAAATTTTAGAGTAGATAAAAACCATAGGCATATATCAAATGGCCGAATACTGCATAGCTTTATTTCAATTCTGTGCGTATTGGAAATGAGTAATTTAGACACAATGGTGTTGCAACTAATAGACTCTCGACATTTGTAGTATGTATCTGCGTGAATTATGCAATTTGGCAAGTTTTGAGAAAGGTACTTTTTGTGCAGTTCTCGTCCCTTCCAAATCACTGTGCGGGTATTGCATTAAAAGCCAGAAGGGGATTGTGATGTTAAAGTATCCCTGCCAACGGCCCTAAAGTCAGAGTGGTTGGATAATGTAGCAAATGGTGATGCTTAATTTCTGTAACCCCTCTCACTCTTGTAGGGCTCGTAGGATTGTTATCAAGATAACACATATCCTAATGGAATAGTAAAAGTAAAAATTTAGGAATCTTTCCCTTTGGGACGTTTTGAAACGACTCTAGTTACGCTAGATGCCAGTAGAAATGCGGCGAACCAACAACCATTATATACGGACTTGCGGGTGATCCGTGTATGAGATATTCAGAGTAAATATTCTAGTTTCAAACAGTTAAGCACACAAACAATTAAGGAACAGCCACTTCTTGCGTAGGCCACGAAAGACTGACATTCCTAAATTATTATTTGAATCAAATACTTTCTCGCCTCTATTTGAACCTGTTTATACGCATTTCCTTTCCGAATTACAATGCACGCAGTGGCATGACACTGTCAGAAGAATATGTGACAGCGGGATAAGACGCTGAATTGTTTAATGCTGTTTCAAATGTGTGAGAGGTATAAATGTAAGTGACAATCGTAGTAAAGTGCACGGCATGAAGCTGGATCCAGTTCAGTGGAGCTGGCTTGAAGCTGGATCAAGATCAGTGGAGCTGGCATGAAGCAGGATCCAGTTCAATGGAGCTGGCATGGAGCTGTATCAAGATCAGTGCAGCTGGCATGAAGCAGGATCCAGTTCAGTGGAGCTGGCATGAAGCAGGATCAGATCAGTGGAGCTGGCATGAAGCTGGATCAAGATCAGTGGAGCTGGCATGAAGCAGGATCCAGTTCAGTGGAGCTGGCATGAAGCTGGATCAAGATCAGTGGAGCTGGCATGAAACAGGATCCAGTTCAGTGGAGCTGGCATGAAGCAGGATCGAGATCAGTGGAGCTGGCATGAAACTGGATCAAGATCAGTGGAGCTGGCATGAAGCAGGATCCAGTTCAGTGGAACTGGCATGAAGCTGTATCAAGATCAGTGGAGGTGGCATGGAGCTGTATCAAGTCAGTGGAGCTGGCATGAAGCAGGATCCAGTTCAGTGGAGCTGGCATGAAGCTGGATCCAGTTCAGTGGAGCTGGCATGGAGCAGGTATCAAGATCAGTGGATCTGGAATGAAGATTAATGAAGATCACTGTGGAGCTAGGCATGAAGCAGGATCCAGTTCAGTGGAGCTGGCATGGAGCTGTATCAAGATCAGTGGAGCTGGCATGAAGCAGGATCCAGTTCAGTGGAGCTGGCATGGAGCTGTATCAAGATTAGTGGAGCTGGCATTGAGCAGTATCACGATAAGTGAATCTGGAATGAAGATTAATGAAGATCACTGAAGCTAGGATGAAACAATTACCGAGATAGAAACAGAGCTGTTCAGGGAGGACAGAATTGAAAGAACGTGAGAGCGCCATGGAAGCGTTGCAAAAGCGAAGTCGGAAAGGGATGGAAGCATAGCCAAAACGTGGAGATGTAGGAGTAGGTTAGAAAGATGTAGAAATTGGGTGACAGTGTAAGGAAGCAAAAGAGGTGGGGTGAGAGCGGGCTAAGAGGGGGAGGGGAGGGGAAATCGGGGGATGGGAGCGTGATGAGAGGAGCGCAGGACGGTCAAGTAACAATATTAGAGTGAGCAAGAGGAGGCTAGAAAGCTCTGGAAGCGAGGCGTATTGACAGCGGGGCGGGGCATGTACGCAACGCAACGGAAGCGCGTTGGATCTGCAGAAGACGATAGCGAAGCGGCGGTGGAGTGGGGGTCACAGAAGAAGCCGGAACTGAACGAGACTTGCGCGGGGGAGGGGAGGAAGGGATGGGGACGCGAGAAGCAGCGCCGTTGCGTGGGCGGGGCTGAGTCTCGCTGCGACACGGCGTGGCTCACAGCTCATCCCTGTCACCGCCAGCCTCCTTCCGGCCTTCCTTCCTTCCCCCGCCCCGTTTCCCCCACCCCTGCTGCCGCGCCACCGACGGTAAACAACAGACGTGACGGACACGTGTTATTGCTCGCGGACGCCTTGCGCAAGCGCGGGGATCTCCCCCTCCCTTCCCCTCCTCCCCCCTCCTCCCCCTGCCACAGGCGCTCCTCTCCGGCGTCCGCGAGCTGGCACTCCGAAGCCGCCCGCTGCTACAGAGTAGAACAATCGGTGCGAGACGTGAAAGGTGTTGCGTAACGATTGTTCTCTACAATCTCTTAATAATATACGTGTTTCTGCTTTATATTTAATCGACGATTGACATCGATAACACATCCAGTGGATTCCAGTTCGGAATCCATGGCCTGTCAACCAATTACATTCTTAGAATGTTCGGACTCTACGGGTAGCATTGCATTCTCTTTGCAATTGGAGTTTTTCAACCGTGACAAGTAAATGATATCCGTGACATGAAAATGTTTCATGTATGTAACCTAGACATTATTGTACTCGAATTTCTCGTTATATTTCCTATCGATCATTCAATAGAAAATTAATCTTAAAGCCAGCGACAGTGAGAATGAAATTTGTGCGTCACGAAATAGTGAATTCGACAATTCTACATATTTAAAATATTATTATTACCATTAAAATTATTTCAATCCTATCTTATCACTGTTTGAAGTAAATATTACTCCACCAAGTTGAGAATTATGTTTGCATGATGGCGCCACTACCTATGTTTACAGCCGAAGTGACAGAGACGGAGATATAAGGATACTCAACTTCAAAATGAGGCCGGGCCAAGCGGTTGCGTGAAAAATGCACGATTCCTTTCGTCACAAATATGGTATCTTCCCAATGAATCTTTTAACTTATTTAAACATGTCTGCACCTCATAGGAAGAAATAATGTTTTATTTTTCTCTGAAGAATGATTCTAAATGTTAATCGAATTTCTTGAATGAGCAGATAATTTGTTCTTAAAATTAATATAAACATTAATTCCCTTAAGTAGTTTTCCAGAATATATATCAAATCAATTTTTTTATATAAGAAAATCTACCACAATAATGAAGAATATTTTAGATATTTCTGACAGTAAAGTTAATACTTTGGTACTTTATTACATACCTAATCAATTATATACAGTCTAAAAAAAGATGAACGAAGATGAATATGAAATGTTTAATTTAATGAATAAGTACTAAACATTTGATACAAAAAGAAAATATTTTTATTGCAATAGAACGTTAAGAAGCCACTTAAAGTGACAAAAATTAAATAGAGAGTGCAAATCTTACATGTGTCTCTCAAGTTACATTTCATCAGCTAATTCCGTATAAGCATTATCATTCTCTGAAGCCGTAAGAGTTTCCTGGTTGTTGTTGTTGTTGTTGGAACGTTATTTCTGTTGGTACGAAGGTAAAAACTCATCGAGCCGCAATTTCTTCACGTTAACATAGAAATCTTCATGCGTTTTTGTACATTTTAAATATAAATTCTAAATATTTCAGGATTTTTCTGAAAGTGTCTTTGTTTCCAGTAAATTGTAATTCTTGATTAGAAAAATTATATAATTTTCTTCAAATACAACTTTTTTTTACTTTATAATATTCTAAACACTTAGTCTAACACTTGTCCATTTCATCCATAACAATTTTTCTCTTTGGTTTCACGTTGATCGTTTCGGCTATGTCATAAAAAATCCATCTATCAGCTTCACATCCTTCTTTGTGAAGTTTTCGTATCGTGTTTTCACTTAACTTTACACTTACTGCTGCACGTTTGATTGTGCTTCCTAGAGGTATTTTAAATCCTTCTTTTCAACAAGCACAAAATTTAATTACATTATATGCAAGGCGTCTTGCCTGTACGCGAAGTGTCACACCTCGACGAGAACTCATATTTCCCAAAGCTACATACACCGATAAACATATCGCTTCAGGCTCCTTGCGACTTTTATACGCTAAACTGTCTGTACAGTCCCGTGTTTACACTGTTAGTTCCACGACATGCCGCAATTACCTTATTCATTCTTCGCTTAGTCGAGCTATAATCCATATGTTTGAGCCAAATAAAACAAAATCTGATCAAAATTTATTTTGAATATTTTAAAGTGGTAGAGAAAATATAACCTTCTACTCGCCCATAATGGCTATTTTTCACTCGTGGAAATTACGACACTCGTGAGTAATAGCTAGAGTTCACTCGTAGAAATTACACTCTCGTAAATAATAGCCATGATTATGCGCTTGTTGAAAGATATACTCTACGCACTTATCTCCTCAATCATAGTACAACTCCACGGTAAGGTTGCTGGAGACCCAAAGTAAAGTATTTTTATGTGTGGTTATATTGACACTTGTGTCTCCAGGATGACTCATGGACAGCATACTAGCGTCTCGTGGTGTGTACTTGGGTTCGATTCGCGGTCGAGGCAAAAATACAGTTGTACCTCTCCTTTAAAAATTGTTCCAGTTTCTGATGCTGGGTGACAAACAAAGGCTCAGGCACATGGATCTTGCTAGTGACGGTGAATAGAATGCGTTATTTGCCCCATATCGCTCTTACCATCAGTCATGGGAATTGAATTAGGCCCAGACATGGCGGATACCGTTAGCCGACCGGCAAAGTTGAACTATCGACCCCAAATGCCAAATACATTCACATATCGAGACTTGATATCTTTCAAGTCATTTGCGAGGTCAGAAGTGTAGACCTGATGGTCTGAGTTTTGCCATGTAAAATAAGTTATCACTGATTGATTATTACTGTAATTTCCTCAGGATATACACACCTAATATTGTTGATTATTTGGCAATAACACATTATGTTTTATCGAATATTTACTGGTCCCTAGATATTGATTGTCTTTTCCAAGAACCAGATAAATCTCAATTTCATCTCTTATTAAGCATAATATTCCCCATCGATGATTTCGATGACGGACGGTTCCCATCAGAGAAGCTGTAACACATTGTTGAGGTGTCTAAGTCAGCTAAAGAGTTAGTATTAAAGTGCAATGCACATTTCCTTTACAACTTTATTAATTGTGGACTAAATTTAAATTTAACAATATTATGTTTCTAAATGGAATGCATCTCAATTCGTTTGAGTTTCATTAGAAAAATAAGAATAAAGCAATGTTAAGAAGTACATAAATATACATAATTTGTAACTATTGTACTTAAAGAACTATTGGTAGTTATAAAAACTAAAATAACCTTATCACATAATAAATAAATAATATTTTATCGAAAAGAATATTCCACTCATTTTGCAATTGAAAATTATTAATATCATAATTGTCAAATATACTTCCCATTAAAAAATAGAGTTACATGGCTACCTTCAGAATAACTAATTTAAGTAGATTTGTGTTTGCTTCATAATGGAAATGTTCAACCTAAAATGCTATTCTGTGACTCCCCAAATGAGAGGTTTTCAACTTTTACATATTCAGTTTATTCTTGCTTGAATTAACAAGCTATACTGTATTTACCTAATTATATAATTTATTTGGCAGTTTTGATTGGCATTAATATTTGCGTACCGACATGTTTGTTTTGATTCATTTGCTAATTGGACATATTAAATCACGAAGCCGATCAGCTTATGCAATTTTGAAAACCAAGGCATACATTTAATGTTTTGTCAATTGAATGCTTGTATTCAGCGTTAGTGTCATTATTTTGAAATTCTGCTTTTATTTATTGTTGCCTTTTCATTTTGGAATGTTAATTATGATACTTCTGCTCGTAAAAATTGCATCAAACATATGTTTTTTTTGTACGTAAATGCTCAATGAAGAAAAATAAATACATAATTTCATAGATGATATTGAGTGCTTAGTAAATTTCGAATTTATTTCTATTGTATCCAGAAAATATTTATAAATCTTACCGTAAGTTTCCAATTTTTCAGAATAATCTTCCAGCTGCATAAATTAAACTTGACAGTTTCTGTTTCTTTGCTACCAACATCGATAAAAAAATATTTTCAATGAGTACGTTTTAGTAAGAATATCCAAACAAAAAGAAATTAAACATGGGACAATTCTTACAGCAATTCCCAAATTAATGCAAGTTCATTTTTATCTGACGAAGTATTTTGAATTTGAAAACATCAATGATTTCCACAATACAGTAGAAGGAATTAATTTACAAGTTGTGAATGTAAAATTTGCTAAGTAGTAATTTAATCATGAATACTGAATTAAATACTGGTGTTAACCTAATATATTAGGAACGCAGTGGTGCATTCAGCAAATTTATAATAAAAACACAAATATATTAACGTACTTAGTATTTGTACTATTAGAAAGAATATTGACTCATTAAATGTGATAAACGGGGCGCTACACTGAATTTCAAGGTACACATTTTAATCCAGAAATATGCATAATTTATCAATGCAGGAACAAATTAAAATAGAAAATTAAATGAATAAAATATAAAATAATGATAGATACATCTTATCTGGAGAAATGGCGCTTTGCGCTATATTAGCATCTATATAACCTGTAACAAGTATTGTACTTCAAGTTGTGAATCAAAGGAACGAATCTGCATCATATTTATCATCCCATTTCTTTTGAAACGATGAGAAGGACCCCATTTTTCTTCTGGAAATATATTTTGCTTTACTATTTATGAAGGTTTACCATAGATCTGTTGAGTATTATTGAGGAATATAGTTATTTTAATAACTGTTCTCCCATGTTGTCACGGAAACAAATTCGGTTCCCCATGTGAAACGGGATAAGGATTAATTTGCCGTTACAAATAATTTTATTGCACGGGAGCGAACATTTTATTAAAATCATTTTTCTTGAAAGCCTCGTTGGCACAAGTATTATTAACTAATCTTAATATGCATACAAGCTAATGTAGGAATTTCATATCTCAAGAAAGCGTGCACTGAGTTTACTATCACCCCATCAGAATTGATTGATTGACTGATTGATGAGTGAGTGAGTCTGGGCGCGTCCACTGCTCAGGTCATTAGTTCCGTAAGTGTAGCGCATGTTATTATGACGGAAGGTGGCCGTGATCTACACACGCAGGCTGGCGAAATCCGGCGCTGACCTACCGTCGGCCTATCCGGGACAAGCTCTACGCTCCCGACTGATCTCCTCCGACTTGTGCGGTACTATAGGACATGTTAATGTAAGTATGTAAAGGGTGAGGATAGAAAAAGGAAGAGGAAGGAAATATCACGCACGATCCGTAGCCCGTTTGTTAGGGTATTGCTTCGGCATTCGTCTGGTGTTGATCGGAGAAACCACGTAAAACTGTCGATAAGAGCAGCCGGTCACTAGAATTCTCCTCCAAACTGCAACTGAGACTCAAGCTACCTAGTGCCGAAAATCCTGCCACCGTCAGGACTCGAACCCCAAGACCTTGCGGTCATATGCCCTACAGTGACATCAGTTCATACCCGAGTAACCCATCGTAGGCGACATATCGTTTCAACTGTTTTTTACGTTCAATATAATAAATCTACGCACTACAAACTTTCGCACATTCTTAGCAATATTCGTACCACAACATTGGTTCCGCAAAAGGAGCAATTATATACATTTCAATTCTATAGGTGTAACAGAACTAATATTATTTGGCCAGTGTCGAATGTCAAATCGATCAACGCGTTAGTCAATCGATCGGTAATCAGATGGGTTCTCGCATTTGCATTTGATTATAGGTACAATGACCGATATAATATGTATGTTTTTAATGGAACCAGAGTGCATAGTGATAAAGAAAATGTTAATTATCTCTAAGCAAATAAACAAGAAACGACCATATGTGCAAAGAAAAAAACAATACAGAGTACAAAGAAAAATATTAGGTTGCAAATTGAACCATCAAAGAGTTGAAGAATTTACCTGTAACCCTAGCAGAGTTCTTCTCTGAAAGTAAGAAAGGATAGAATTTTTTAACTTGATGTAAATTATTATATTAACATTGAGGTGGAGAAAGTTTTAAAGCTCTGTCAACTAGATTGTAGGCAACAGCCCTCTTCATCACTACAGGATTGCAGAACAAACAATATACACAGGTTTTGTGTACACAGGTTTGTAGTTAAGATATTTTAATTACGAAAAATCTGAAAATTTGATGCATGATCCTTGTTCTATTTATAATGTAAACTGAACTTAATAACTTGAAGAAAGTTTCATACACAATTTTTTGTTAATTTAAAATTATTATTTTAAAATCCAAAAATTAAAAGAGGTCTGTATAGTCGTCCGGATGGGTACATGTGTCAGCATAATTCTACCAGATTAAAAGCTTATGAACTAAAACTTGGTAAATTACGTCTGTAACACACTTAATTGTACAATTTCAAAATTATACAGTATTTTAGTTTGGAAGGTTCTTTACACATCGTCTGTGTGAGTTTTCAAAATTTTCTGGATTTTAGTTCAAAATGTTTTCTCTTGAAATTTTTTACTAGATTATAAGAACGTGCATTTAATAGTATGGTATAGTTTCTATTTTCATTCATTTTTCCCACTTTTAGAAAAAGGAACAAATATTTATATTTAAAACACTAAAGAAGTTGATTTAGAAAGACGTTTGAACACTCTACTCAATCAAATTTTGTGATTTTTGCTATAAATTAATAGTATGCCTCAGACGTCTTATCAATTGTTGTTGTTACTCGCTTTATAACATTAACACTAAATTTTAATAAAACTAAACTTAAAAAAATGAACGCGTATCTCCCGACATTTTTCCAACGGTGGTTTTTGTTTGGTAAAGAATTTCTTCAAAAAAGCAAAAGTTACCTTGAGTATGCGAGGGTAGCGAATCAATTACGAATATTTTAACTTCTTAGATTTAGTATTTTCAAATGCAAAGATTCGTGTCGTAGGGCAAATGCGATATCTGGCAATCGTCAGACACACGTATACTTTCACAAAATGTTTGTGGATTTTCTATTTTTCACGTAGGAAATATGTAAAACTGTTCTGGTTTATCTAGAGCCATATTCCGCACATATCTAATTTTTGGTGTGGTGTATCAATTCTTGCTCAAAATTTTAATATATATCCCATCTTTCTATTGCATGTTTCAAACATATTGAATTTTGCAGATTGGATATTGTCTATATAAATTCATTCAATCGCAGTTTTTTAAATGATTTGTCGCACTTTTTTAAAGTCTGAGTAATTGTAGTGTAATAATACTAACAGCAGGAAAAGTTTATCTGTGACATGCATTCCCATTAGTTTAATATTGCAACGTGCGTAGACGATGTTCCAATGGTTTTATTTTTCTTCGAAAGTAAGTAGATTATTATGATCTGCTCCTTTAATGATGACTGTTTATAGAACAAATCGGACAAGTTTTATAAAGTAAGTATACTAAATAATGCGCACAAATTTTGAGATCTACTTTGGGATAGGCATGAGAAGTTAGGAAAGTGACTATTTTGATGGCATTACTATTAAAATAATATATCTTTGCAAGTTTGTATTACACGGAAGGTAAAAATAAAAGAACTGCGGAAGCTATAAATTGATCTCAACAAAGCTCTTTGCTATCTTTTACTCGTATTTCAAATACATGTGGAAATGGAGAGTGAGTAGAGATCCTGGATTGTGATGAGTGCGCGCATAACAATGTTCCATTCTCCGGTCGGTTGCGAATAACATAAATTATCGAAATGTGTCAGGGTAAGGGATGCAAGCATTTTAGTGCAACTTAAAGACGATAAGCTGAACGCACGCACATCCAGCACTTCATTACGTGCTCAACGTTGCCATGCAAATGCGACATCTTTTCCGAGGGACATTATCGAACGGCTTATGCAAATGCAGATGACTAATGGACGTAAGAAACAGACGGCGCAACTTGCCACATCAGAAATGAGCAAGGGCTTTGAATTGCTCCCATCACAAAGTATGAGATTCATATGGGTGGTTGCAGTGAGAAGTAGCTAAAGAATTTTTACAATATTTTTTCAAAACCAATATGAGGCAATTGAAGTGGAAAATAAAACAGGAAATCCCAGAAAAAAGGAACAATTAATACGATGAATGGTGAATCTAATAGAAAAGTAGTAGTAAGCCGTCAACATTTGGCGATGTGAAATGGCACAAAATAAACAGTACTCATATCCAACAAATTTGTAATTCAAATTATGGACCGGGAGCGATAGCTCAGTGCATCAACTGATGCCACTGCAGCGCCTCTGACCGGGAGGCCCTAGGTTGCAGTCCTGACGGCGGCAGAATTTTCGACACTAGCTTTTCAGCTAGGTCGAGTTCAGTCACTGTCTGGAGGAGAATTCTAGCGGCGACACCAGGCGAATGCCGGAGCAGTACCCTAACAAACGGGCCACGGACCGCGCGCGATCTTTCCTTCTTCTTCCTTGTCCTATCATCTCCCCTTACACACACACTTACACTAACATGCACTACTCTCATTCCGGGAGACCGGTCGGGAGCTTAGAGCTTGTCCTGGCGGGGGCCCCACTAGTGGGAGAGTCCTAGGGGGAAACCCCACTAGCCGACGGTAGGTCGGCGCAGGATCTCGCCATCCAGCGAGGGAAGTTCATCGCCGTCTCCCGAGAAAAAAACACGCACGACACTAATAGAACTAATGACCAAAGCAGTTAACGCGCCCGGAAACACGAAAAAAATCAATCAATCAAATTATGAGGTGAAAAGAAGTGCTGCTCTAATTATGGTTCATTATTTTGTATGTGCACAGATGTTATCAGTATATTTTACTTGGAAGATTGGATATTACACAAAACAAAATCATTTAAGTTTGGATTGAAATACTTTTTTTCTATTTTTTGCTCTTCTGAATCATGCTTAAGTCCTGTTTACAGTTTTTATTCAACACATACATAACTAACTACTTCACGATATTTGCTTCTGTGGAAAACAGAGTGCAAAATTTAGTGATGAATCAGTAGCAAAAGCTCCTTTTTTGGTTATCTCGCTCTCGTTCTCTCTCGTTTGCTCTCTCTCTCACTCTCGTTCTCTCTCGTTTGCTCTCTCTCTCTCTCTCTCTCCTTCTCGCTTCTCTCTCTCTCTCTCTCTCGCGCTCTCTCTCTCTCTTCTCTCTCTCTCTCTCTCGCGCGCGTGCTCTCTCTCGCGTGCTCTCTCTCTCTCGCGTGCTCTCTCTCTCTCTCGCGTGCTCTCTCTCTCTCGCGTGCTCTCTCTCTCTCTCGCTTGCTCTCTCTCTCTCGCTTGCTCTCTCTCGCTTGATCTCTCTCTCGCGTGCTCTCTCTCTCTCTCTCGCGTGCTCTCTCTCTCTCTCTCTCGCTTGCTTGCTTCTGCGCTTCTTCTCTCTCTCGTTTGCTTGCTTGCTTCTCTCTCTCTCTCTCGCTTGCTCTCTCTGCGCTTCTTCTCTCTCTTGCTCTCACTTGGTCTCGCTTGCTCTCTCTCTCTCTTCTCTTCTCTCTCTCTCTCTCTCTGCTTAAAGTTCTAAATATTCCGAAATATTCTGGCAAATAATGCAACAAAAAGTCAACATTTTATTATTTTTGTATTTGATGAAATTTCGACTAAATACTTTCATTACAGTACAAGCACTAAGCGACGGCACAGATCTTTATCCTTTCTTTAAAAAAAGATGATGAGATATATCCTTAAAATTCGTATGTTTTAACAAGACATTTTGTTTGAAACTTGTACTGACCTGTGTACTTCTAAATTTAAAAGAGAGATAATGATCTGTACATGTATGGTTATGTAGGAAGACATGTTATGTACAATCGTCGACTGCTAATATTCTTATCAAATTGAATATTTCTCTTTGACTCTCGCACTTTGAATGATTCATGTGTTGTGCGAAAACATTTTGATTTAAGTTCTTTACCTCTATAGTAACATATTAATACAAGGTTTTTAGATTACTCGCAAATTGCCATTGAATCATTTTTAAGCGGAGTCAACGTTATGTCAACTACGAATCCCTCCAATCTGTCAACTACATACTGTGGTACCCTTTCTTATTGCAGCTACAGGTTTCTAAACAATTAATATAGACCTATTCTTCAATAGTAAATATTTGAAATCACTTCATATACTGTTTTTCAAAATACAAATGTTTATGCGTAATTTGAAATTAAATTGTAATCATTTTCGAAAAATACCAATATAATGCTTCTCAAAACGACCTCAACTTTTTAAAATACTTTTTACGTATAGAGTATAATAAAATGCATTTAATGTTACTAGTGTAATTTTCATTAAATGATTTGAATTTTGAAAAATTAAATACGTCTATTTTCTTTTTAATCTCCCTTTAATTATTTGGTACAAAGAGTACATTTAAAATAACATCCTATGAATTGTTAAAATGAAACAGTATATTGGCGAGAATAGAGAACAAAGAAATGAAGAGAGCCAAACACCCAAGAGGAAAGGGAGATTTTGACGCGGTGAATATCAGAAATCGGCGATGTGTCCTGAAAGTGTGTGGTGATTCGACATGATCAAATGTTGTCGAGTGCACGAGTTTCTCCACCTTAAAAAACCTATCACGCAACGAATTTTGCCGTTTGAAGTAACCTTTTTTTAATCTTGAAAAGTCCTTTGATTTTTATGACAGACATTGATATTATAACAAATTTTATTTATGATTTATTTACATTAATTAATCCTCTAATTAACTTGAAGAAATTTAACTATCGCACTGAAAATTTTAATATATTATACATATTAAAAGGAATGAGGATGGGGAAGGGAAGAAACCACATCTCGTTACTTGGAATACTACTCAGACATCGGTTTGTGAATGAAACGACGGATTTGAGCAGCCCATCTTAGAAATATTTACATCTAATTTATCTTGAATACCTGAATCTTAGGGCTCTGAGCGTCCTGATCTGATCCTACGATATCTTGAGTAATTAAACGCATTATACTTGAAATCACGCCATCATATACTGTTAAAGTGTGTAAAAGTGCGTTACTTCGGAGAAAAGTTTAATATTATTTTAAAGTATCAATATGCCTTTGGCAATGTCCCTGGTTAAAACAGTTTTGTGAAGCTAGCTTAAAATGTAATATATTTAATTACATTACTTAATGTTTTGTATATAAACAACGTGGGAGTGATTTTGATATTTTTTACGAGCACAATAAACCCACGTTAAACGAGTTACATACGCTATTTATAACAGTATGTTTAATGCTCTAAGAAATAAAGTAATCTGGAACACCTTTGAACCAAAAACTGCGAGCAGGGCTGTTACGTATGAAGTCACCATTAACCACCTCCTTTTGGTGTGTATCATTTTTTTCAGGTAAAATGTGAAAAATCATTTTACCCAGTATCGTATTTTTATCCACAAGTATACGTATTCTACTGACTAATAACTTTGAGGATGATAAACTATCATATTAATATTATTTTTATTTCATTCTACAAGAAAGTAATCCATTTTGTTTGCACTACAGTGTGATTTTTAAATATTAAACTATCATGTGTTCGTGTATCTTGGAATTATATCAGTGAGTGATGTTATTCATACGTAATACTGTATGAAAAATGTAACGATGTTGCAATGAACTAGGGCATAAATGGCATTTTACGCACAATTTAATGCGTTGCGCTGGAGCTCCATTAAGATTAAAAACTCATAACAATACGCCATGTTTTATAATTAATGAGTATCAAATTATCACATTGTTGCCTTTTAATGTTTTGAAAATAAACGAATTTACAAGTGATATATGAATTCAGAATGAGAGTTAACATTTTTGCAGTTAATTTTATTAGAATGCAGTTGTAAATTTACTTGCTATTTATTTTTGGTCATTTATTTATATTTCAAAATGGTAATCGAAAATTTATTATTTTAAATTAGAGCTTCTTGTTATGCAAGGTTTTCTAAGGCAATAATAAACACATATTTGTTACGAAAATAATGCTTTATTATTATTCTGCTATCCTGAATAATAAATATATAAGCAGTTTGAACCATCACACAAATTATTTAGAGAATCCTGAAGATTTCACAAAACAATAATGTATTTGGTGTGGTTTGAACAACTCCCCCACACTCCTTTTGCAACCTGAATTTGAATCAAACTGTAAAATTTTGGAGAACTATATTGCATTAATTTTGCATTGTAAGAGATTCATAATCATGACATTGTCAAGTTCTTCATTAACTATAAAAAATGAAATTCATGAAAGACGGAGAGAATTGTTTTGTAATTGTGAAAACAAGATGTAAAATCGAAGATTTTACTAGTCTATTACTAGAGAGAAGAAATACCAAATATAATTTTTTTAAAATTCTAAAAAATTCCAAAAAACAAGACGTTCCATTCGTTAAGTTACTGCACCGGCATTCGTCTGGTATTGATCGTAAAAAACACGGGATCTACTTATCATAGCAGGATGGTAGAATTCTTCTCCAGACACTGACTGACTTCGACCTATTTAAGGTACGAACATAACCAAACTAGAGCAATACCACGAATTCCATATGAAGGTAATTTGGAAAGTAAAATGTCATGATCAATGACGTCAAAAGCTTTTGAGAGATCTAAAAATAATCCAATAGGTGCCTCGTTTTGATCCAATGATGAGGCGACATCTTTAAGAAAAGAAAATATAGCTGTTTCCGTTGATTTTGATTTTCTAAATCCATGTTGGCAATCTGAAAGCGCGTCGTGTTCAGTGAGAAAGGTTTCCATTCGTACGTAAAAAAGTGTCTCTAATATTTTTGAAAAAACTGATAGAAGAGAATATATTTAGGTATACAACAGCTGAAGTAAGTGGGAGAGAGCACTGGAGGGTGAGGTGTAGAGAAGGGAGGAGATTGGATGAAGCAGGCGGTACTAAGAGGTCTAGACCGGAGGGATAAAGCAGGATGTGGGAGAGGGACCAGAGGCTGGGGGGGGGGGGGGGGAGGATTGGGAGGGCAGGAGGAGGCTAAGAAAACCAGACGAGTAGGCTTGGAGCAGAGGGATGAAGCAGGGGGATGGAGCGAATAGAAGGCAGACGGGGAGGAGGTGAGGACGACGGGGTTGACCGTTCCGCGGGCGCAGAGGGGGCGTGGCCGGGTGGTGTCATCGCGGGGTGGGATGGGGGCGAGATGGTGGAGCCTCCGCGGGACGGGGGCAATCTCCGGGGAGATGCGTATCGCGCGCTGCCGCAAATATTGACCCTATTTCGGCTGCGATCCGCGCCTTCTGCCTTGGAGCACGTGCGCCCGCCATTAGTGAGGCGACCCCCCTCCTTTTATCCCCAAATTAGGGCGTCATATACTTACAAAATAAATTAAACGTATTGTGTCCACTTACAAAATATAATAAATAAATTTACTTTTCAAAGTTAGCGATCTTCACATCACTCAATTCACCACGCAACTCACTCCCACACTCACTCACGCACTCACTCACTCACTCACTCACTCACTCACTCACTCACTCACTCACTCACTCACTCACTCACTCACTCACTCACGCACTCACTCACTCTCACTCTCTCACTCACTCCTCACTCACTCTCTCACTCTCTCATTCTCTCACTCTCTCACTGTCTCGCTCACTCACTCACTCTCTCGCTCACTCACTCCCTCTCTCACTCATTCACTCACTCACTCTCACTCTCTCACTCACTCTCTCACTCACTCTCTCACTCACTCTCTCACTCACTCTCTCACTCACTCTCTCACTCACTCTCTCACTCTCTCACTCACGCTTACGTGTAGTACACTACTGGACATCTCAGGGTTTAGAGCAGGACGCGGAGGGGGCTTTGCCCCGCAGTGGAACATATCTCACCATCTAGTAGGCAAATCTTACCATTTAGTAGGCTGTGTTTCTCCACGAGAACCACTACCATCTCCAGGGATAAAACTTTCAGTACACTAACGGAACCCATATAGTGAGTACTATAGTACTATAGTAGTTGACGGTCCTAGAAACATCAATAAATCTTCAACAAAGACATGCCTTACCGGATTGGTTACTTCCCGTCACGCTACTGCGAATCATTCCAACTTACTCTTTTGCTATTCTCTTGCAGTGCTCTCTGACTGTCACTTAAAATTAAATTACGATATTGTTCTATTCGTAACAGGAGCTGTTCCTCTAAATAAACGCTCCTTTCCTCTAAATCATTTCACATGTCATTTCTATTGCACTTAGCATATACTTACCTAGCAAATCAATATTAAGATATTGGAACAGATATGGGAAGGCAATATTTGACACTCATGCGCAGTTTAGCGCACATTTAAAGATAATCAGTTCACGCACGGAATAGCACACCATTTCAAAATATAAGATCGTACAAATCATCATTGATTCCTAGAAAGTAAAAGGAATCGTATTTAATTCACCTTTAGGTCAAACAAACGAGTACGTCTATTTATTTCTAAACGTAAACTAAAAATAATTGAAACATATTCAACATTTGCTACAATAGTAAATACATAAAATGAAATAACACTTTCAATAGACATTTAATTTTTCGACAATATGTCCATAAGCAATGAAATAAGTTTTCCCCTAAATTAAAATAAAAATTATTTTAATGTAAGGAAATCTTTTACTAAAACGTGTATTCTTTGTCATTACACGCATTCTTAATACTTAACAATGAGTAATGGATAATTTCAAAATACGTGTTTTTTTTTTCAGAGTAAGTTGTAAGATTTGTAATAAAAGATTAATTCTCAAGAAATATGATCTAAAGTGAATCAAGTAGAATACTCTAACGAAAATGTGCTGGCCGAGAAGATACTAAGAATTACGTTTAAAGGTTATTGGAATTGGAAAGGGAGAATATACATTGCTAGAGAAATAATGTAGAAGGATGCAACAAAAAATTAAAAAATGTGGACCCTGAAATAAGGAAAATATTGAGTTCTGAAAAGTGAAAGCAAAAATAAACAGGAAAAATCCATTTGGGCAGAGCTGTGTCTCTGTTGAGGGTACAAAATGCCAGAGGCATTGCACTCGAGGGACCTGTGAAAATGTGTTCCGTGCGGTGATGATGAAAGCTACATGGAAGAGAGAGCCGAGTTCAGAAGAACGTAAAAAATAAAGAGGACTCGAGATGAGTAACGTTGAAGTAGCTTTGTACGTCCGTTCCTCCTATTAAGTGGGAATCCTGTTACTCTCAAAATGTACGAAAACCAGAAAAAAATTTCTTGGGACGAAGAAAAAATAATATTAATTGTCAACATCAACACTAACCAGAAGTAGACACTGAAAAGTTACACATTCTTAAAGTGCACCCCAATAATATTAGCAAAATTTCAAATTGAATTTTATGTAATATTTACAGTAAATAAATGTATATCTTCAAAATATATGTTTATTATTCAATATAATAATATTAAGAGGCTTCTTTTTATGCGAATACAAACTAGGTAAATTGAGAATTAATAAAAACTTTTCATGAACGGTTCACTAAAACGGTTGACTTACGACTTCCCTGAACCGACCTTTGTTACATTACCTTCTATATTTTTGTGATGAATTGACCAAGTTGAACTGAATTCAATTATTCCTACACATGTTCACTGCATATATTAAAAAATTCTATAAATTATGATTTCACAAATATGCCTCTTACATTCTCATTAGCATTGCCTAATAAATGAATTATACTAATTCCCTTAAATATTTTACAAACGTAACAATAAGTAATGTGACATAACGGTTCAGTATTAACAACGGATGTTCTCAGCCAACATTAAAGTTCACGTATGACATGTCCATGAGGGCTACTGACGAAGTGTGAGTGTATTGATTCAGACATATTGATTGACCACTAACGTATTTGATGGCACATGGGTTGTGAGTTATGTGCGTCATGCAACTCGCTCACATGACCTCGCTTCCACAGTGAATGCGCCAGAAGCATGATCTATATTACCTGCTTCATCATTTTCAGCCGCGTTTATTGGCACGTGCGAGTGCTGCTAATGACAGAGCTTAAGTTAGATTGGATTCGGTGGCCAGGTGAACGCGTCCAGTATACGAGCAAGGCCTCCTCCCCCTATTTCAATATAGTACTTGTACGGATGGTCATTTAGCACTATTACGATATCACCTTTTATTATCTGTGTGAAGAGAAGTGATCAGAGAAACGGGGATTTCTTACATTAATAATATTAATTTTTTGAAACTTCTTGAACCCAGGCACTTGAAAGAATTAATTGCCCAAGCTCATGATCTAAAATTACACATGAAAAATTGAATTTAATATATACTTGAATAAAATATTTTAAAGCAATCTTATTTAAACAAATATTTGACGAAAAATAGAAAAATTTTGGAAATATAAAACTACCAACTTGTCAGAATTAAAAAATTAATTCCTGCTGTATAAAAGTTTTAATTAAACATCTATTACTCGTGAAAACAAAGAATATTATAAATACTTTATCGGTTTTTCGCCCACTGCAGAATGTACTTTCCTATTTCGTATATTTTTTATCAAAAAATAGCACGTGAATTACCACATCAATGCAGCAAATGTCTTATACTAATTTTATCACAGCTATCTATTAGGCACACATTTTGAATTAAAAACCATTAACTAGTGAAGCGATAAACATTAAAAATGTGAAACTAAATCCTATTTGAACGAGTACAGTAATAAATGTTGCATTTAATTGTGAGAACTAGTCTCATAAAGTTTCTCTTTTGGATTGGGAGTTAATACACCTATACTTCTTACACCATGGTTATTGACAGATTTATTGATTTTTTCGTGTTTCCGGGCGCATCAACTGCTTCGGTCATTGTTCCCGTTAGTGTTGTGCATGTTTTTTCTCGGGAGAGGGCGGTGATTTTCCCCTCCCTGGATGGTGAGATCCGGCGCCGACCTATCGTTGGCTAGTGGAGTTTCCCCTATCCAGGGCTCTCCCACCAGCAGGGCACCGCTCCAGCCGGGACAAGCTCTAAACTCCCGACCGGTCTCCGGAATATACGGTAGTGTAGTGCATGTTAGGATAAGGAAGGGGAAGGACAGATCGCGCGCGGTCCGTGGCCCGTTTAGTAAGGTACTGCTCCGGCGTCCGCCTGGTGTTGATCGGAGAAACCACGGAAAACTACCGACCAGAGCAGCCGACCGCTAGAAATCGCCTCCAGACAGCGGCTGAATTCGACCTACCTGAAAAGCTAGTATCGAAAATCCTGCCACCGTCAGGACTCGAACCTAGGACCTCCCGGTCAGAGGTGCTGCAGTGGCATCAGTTGATGTACTGAGCTACCGCTCCCGGTCCGTGGTTATTCTTTGTTGTAATGAGTAGACTCCTACGTCGCCAGATCGGTAAAGAGAAGAACGAGTGGCAGGATTAAAGTCATTATATTTACGTAATTTGAATGACATTTGCATTCTTATTCTTATACAGCGTTCTTGCACAGGCTCAAGGATGTTTTATATGAATCGCGTCGCCTGAAGGCCAGAGCCTCGTAAATGAACTTCGACACGCGTAGCAATGCGTCAAAATGTCAAGCTGAAAGTGATCAGTGAAAAGGTACTTCAAGATTGAAAGCGTTGTTCAGACTCGAGGATGTTTTGTATCTCGAGGACGAAAGTCTATTCTGCTTCGTTCGTTTCAATGAGAAAAAAGAACCGTGTTTTTAATTCATTTTCAATTTTTTTAACAACCTGCAAACTCCCAACTAGGAAAAACTACTTTGGCATATAATGCAATGGAAATTGTGCATTGGACAGACTAAAGAATGTTTTATATTAATTTTAGGGTCGGATTTTAATGAAATATAATTACTTTCTTTTCATTTTAAAACGATGCTTTTTAGCATATAAATTAATGCTGTGCTATGACTAAAGAAAATTATCCTTTTTTATGACTTCTTTGCATTTTTTGTCAATTTCGAGTAAGTCATTTTTTACCTTTTGCGTCTTTTTTTGCGCTGATTTCATGGATTTTAATATCATTTTAATGATAAAGTCTTCAAATAATATTGAAGAGGTGCAAAAAATGTTCTCCACATAATTTCTGAGTAACTTATTTGATTTCTTAGAAATTTAAAGTCAACAATTGAATGTAATCTAAGGTTCCTGTAACGCTTATCAGTACCATTATCGGATCCGTCGCTTTCGCTAAACTAAGGGCAGAGATTTTCTGGTAAAGACTAGTCCAAACCAGAAGTTCTGAATCTGTGTTCACTTGAACGAAAGGAAGAAGCCTTGATTACATCAGTAACATTCCCAACAGTTGAGTTTTTTATCTGAACTGGTTTTGCGCAAATTCTTACGTTCTTTTTTTGGCGGGGGCATTTAAAAACATTTCAAGAGCATTTTATTGATCATTCTTGTGATTTTTGATCATGATGTTTTAGGTTATAAAATTACCGAATTGAAATGGTTGAAGGCGTTGTCCTATTACACTTAAGGCCGCTGCTTAGTCATCGATTTGGCATTCGTAGCGAAGCGTCTTATACACCTTAAAGGTTTTACAAGAAATTCAGTTCGTACATTTGTGTTGTTCTTTGACATATTTCCGCAAATGTGACTTGATTACTTCGGGAAGACTTCAATCGTGAATCAATTTAGAGAAACTGTGAGCTTCCCTTGACAGCTCATATCAACAGTCACAGAGATTACAAGAACTCTTTTTGATATTTTTTTAAAACAAAGGTAACTTCCAGCCTGCACCTGCAACGGCCGCCTATATGCAGATCGGATGTATTCCCGAGTAATTTGTATATGTCTCGATCACATTATAACACACTCATTACAACAGACCTACCAACTAAAATCCCTTCTTTCTGTCACAAAATGAAGAGAGAAACGAGAGATAATCATGAGATATAGATCATTTAATAATTAGCAGACATTAAATGAATTAATTAAAGGCAAGTCGGATGTAATCCTGCCATCTGACTACATAACGGAAATCTATAATACGGATTAGGCAGAGATGTACAGTGATGAGCTTAAGGCAAATTATTCAGAGCTGGGGTTCTCGACTATCAATGATCCTTCCATCGTTAACTAACCGGGCGTTTGATTTTGAGTTAGAAATTATCAAATTGGTTTCATATCCAACACTGATTTCTAAATTGTAATGAATGTATAAAGTTGTTAATGCGTAATGTATCTCGAAAACAAATACCTTTATTAAGAATTACTTCAGTAGTTTTAATTACCACGTTTTTACAACCACTTTTTAACCTTAATTTGTAAAATTGTACTTTTTACCCTTTCCGCCTATGAGGAGTATCATGAAAGTCACAGGATAGCAGAGTATGTGAAGGAGAGGGAGGTCAATGGTATATTGAGGAAACCAATATTTAGTCAAGAAGAAACCATTGCAATGTTTTCAACTGAGACGATCAGAAAAAAAGACGAAAAACGAGATAAGGACAATGACGAGCAATGTGGTAATGGAGGAAAAGGTGAAGGTTGTTTAGAAAAATAAAAAAGGCAAAAAAGACCACATTGGTGAAGGCAGCGAGATTAGTGAGGTTGGACATTTCGGTAATCATGAGGCATCAATAGCGTTGGCCATAAAAATACTGTGATCGTCAAGAACTGTGAGAGTGATAAGGACGAGGCAAAAATGGAAAGTACAGGTAGGGCACAGAGGACCTTCAGTGATATGGTCGTTGGGTTGGTTTGGTTTTTTTTTTTTTCGTGTTTCCGGGCGTGTCGCCTGCTTTGGTCGTTAGTCCCGTTAGTGTAGTGCATGTTTGCTTCTAGGGAGATGGCGGTGATCTTGCCCCACTGGATGGCGAGATCCGGCGCCGACCTACCGTTGGCTAGTGGGGTTTCCCCCTAACCAGGACTCTCCCACCGAAGGGGCACCGACCCAGTCGGGACAAGCTCTAAGCTCCCGACCGGTCTTCCGGAATATGTGGTAGTGTAGTGCATGTTAATGTAAGTGTGTGTGTAAGGGGAGAGGATAGGACAGGGAAGAGGAAGGACAGATCGCGCGTGTTCCGTGGCCCGTTTCTTAGGGTACTGCTCCGGCATTCGCCTGGTGTTGATCGGAGAAAACACGGAAAACTACCGAGCAGAGCAGCTGCCGCTAGATTTCTCCTCCAGACAGCGACTGAATTCGACCTAGCTGAAAAACAAGTGTCTTAAATCCTGCCGCCATCAGGACTCGAACCTAGGACCTCCCGGTCAGAGACGCTGGTCGTTGGGGTCAACAATAACGTGATGACGACAGGACGTGGTGCGACAGCAAAAAGGATGACGTGAAAGAGGTAGGTGACGAAAGCGAGAACCAATGCGATAAGTGTAATTGAAATATTTGAAGGCGTCATTGCCAACAATATTGTTTAATTCAACAAGAGCAGCTTTCGATGGCCTTGCCATAATCAGCAGTTTCCCGATACACCGAAAGTAGTAGAGTAGTTCATGTAGGCCTAGGATGGGCAGTTCGCGACCAAAAAAGTCTCTACTCATGGCCACAAGTGTGAAAAAAGATCGACGAAGACCTTGAACTGGACAATGAGCAACTATCAACATCGTGTTTTCCTGGTATCCAAAAACAGGTTTTTCTTTCATCACTGCGGAAAAGGTAAGGGTAGTTGCTGAAAAGCTATCAGCTCTCTTTTTCATGCATTCAGTTTCCTGACGCTAATATTTGATGCAAAGTTAATATTAGTTGTATTAGGCTGAATGTACCATGTGGGGTAGGAATGGGGATTTGCAAGTCTAATACCTCCGTATAGACTTTATTGATCTATAAACGGCGCAAAGAAGAAAACATAATTTCCCAGACTTTTGTTTTTCAATTTATTTATAACACTACTTTTGCATACCTAGTAGAAAAACAGGTATCATTAACCGCATTATGAAGAACAATTACACTTTCTTCCAGTTACACTTTACACTTTCTTCCAGTTGCGTCTGAAGCGTAACATTATGTAAGAAAAAATCGTGTTTAATTGCAACGCTGCCACTGCCAATGTTGGAATTATTTCTATTACAAAATGTGGATATATATCCAATCAATTAGCCAGAATTTTGAAAGGGAGTGTCGGAATAAGATTGGAAAATATCCCCCCAAGCCAACAATTTATGTTGAAAATTGTAATTGAAGTGTAAAAATCCCAATT
This sequence comes from Teleogryllus oceanicus, assembly GCA_964035755.1. NCBI lineage: Eukaryota > Metazoa > Arthropoda > Insecta > Orthoptera > Gryllidae > Teleogryllus > Teleogryllus oceanicus. Next base: position 80,846,178 of record CAXIVR010000009.1, read on the forward strand.
TTTGCCAGATTAAAATCAATTTACCATTAGTACTTCGTACAAATAAAAATAACATGTATTTTAGCTTCTTATTTAAATTTAATTTTTTTAATCACATTACGCCTTTGAATATTGACTTAAATTATCTTTGCGGTTCTTTAGAGATGATAAAGATATTGATATATATCCAATGGGGAACATTATAAACACTTGAAACGATTCAGGTAGTTGATGTTCATCATCCGGTGAAACAAATGTTTGGCGGTGAAAACTGAGGATGTGGCTGAAGTAGGGGTTATTAAATTCAGCACGAAGAAAGGTTAACGGTGCTACATTTCTAACCCCGAATAATAATAATTTTCCTTCAATCATCTCATATGGGATACCTGAGGAATCATTTGATAGACTTTTTTGTTCCTATAAATTAATGGTCTTATTGGTATAACTGATTAGACACAACAATGCTCTTATGATTGTAGATTAGATCATTGCGATTTCTTTGCTGGATAGATTTACTCACAGTCCGTTGTTTGATATTTTCGAAGCAAGCTTTATTTGAGACGGGTTAACTTCGGTAGATAACTTTTCAATGAATTCTACAATTGCTGCACTATTTGCCAAATCTATTATCATTGTTTTTTTTTTTGGGAAACGGAGATTGCTTGTAATTTTATCATAATTAATAGTAGTCTCATTGTTCTGATCCCCTGAATGTTCATGAACTTGAGAGGGCTCCATAATGAACGCAACAAAAGGAAAATAACTTTTCACTTACATAAAGACAATTTCACTTCACTTGACAACTCCACTTGTACCATGTTTACATGAGACTGACAACCATCGAGTCTGTGAACGCATCCACAACGTAATTCTGCCCGGAGCGAACTGGTCTGATCACGGTCAGGACTCGACTATTTCCAGACTTTGTTTGGATAGATCGTAGACAAAATTGTTTGAACCCATTAAAATATCAATCCGCGATATTCAATCTGGAACGTGCTGCTGGCCATTGACTGCCTTTGAATAGTCATTTATTTTACGGGTAGTTTAAAATCACTGCAGAATATCTCTCGTTGCAAAACTTGACAGTCGTAGAGCTTTAGAATTCAATACACAGGAGTCACAGAGAAAGATAAAGTATTTTTTTTATTATATAGTTAACCCTTTATAGCACGAATAGGTCGAAACAATTAGTGTTCGTGTTATAAAAACTCATATTAGCTCATTATTATTGTGAAGCTACACAATATATTGTGATCATAATGAAAATTAATCTACACTAAATACGTGACACGGTAAAAAAAGGTACAGCGAGGGCTCGGTAGGGGGGTTCCTGAACGAATTACGGACACAAACAGCTTGAGGTGCAGAATTGAAAAGGCAGACAAGATGTAGGAGGATAAAAATAGCTACGGAATCTTTAAAAAATGGCTACCAGGAGACCTATCTACTTGCGACCCAATGAGGATGGGGCGGTCTCCTGCAAATTACTATGACGAATACAATCACTAAGAGTGATTCACTAGTGAATTAAGACACCAAGTAGTGTTTGGACACGACCAAAGAAAGAATCTGGCCTATTTCTGTATGAACAAAAGCGCAACACTAAATTGCAGACAAAGCAATAGCTTGCTCGACAATAGCGCGGCACTCAAAACAAGGATGGACAGACAAAAGCAACCGAATAATCACATTAATTCATGCGATCAAAGAGCAATTACTCCCTTTGTCCATAATAACATGCAAGTGTAGCGTGTTAGGATCCATACAGAAAGAACCAAATAAACTCTATAGAAAGAGTTCAGTAAGTAGCAGCAACATTTCTTAAAAGGAGAAATTTGTTAGGAAATATTACTAATAAAGTATAATTGTATCAAGGGAATCATTGGCAAACTGTAGGGAAAAAGCAAGGTTGTGTATATTGAGATATTACAAAATTTCCTCTCTCTACATTAATATCTGCTAAAGATCTTAGCGTCCGGCTTGCTGGGTCAATGGGTCACGATATATTATAATCCTTATTACCTCTATAATGGATTATAGGATCCGCCGACTATACAGCGCAGCTGGGAATCTGAAATAGAATGATTCTATTCCTACTTAATTTCTGTTTGGATTGACTAAACAAAAGATCACTTTCTTTCTAAAGAACAAAATTCAACAAAGTTTATTTTTACCTTTCTAGCAAACAATTTAGAGAATTTAAGTTAGGCCTTTGATCAAGATATCTTTCAATTTACAATTTTATATCGCGGTTAACTTATCTATTCTTCGTTGATGTCCCTCGTAGACTTCTCAGTCGAAATATCTTGCGAGCTTGCCGTAGTCCAAAGTTCCAAGAAATCCTCTTCTGCCACTATCCAAGCTGGTCTCAAACTATCAAAATTATCAGTCCAGATTACGTCCTATGACATAGTCCCGAACTCGATTACCACTCCCGACAAAGTTCCAATTTATACATCAATATTGCTTCCACATGAAAATATCTGCAATATCATTCACTGTCCTTAAAATTTCACTGATAACCCAATTCTATCTAGTTTGTACTCGTTCCCTCTCACGAACCTACGATCAGTTCAGAAGCGCGATGCCGAGCAGAATGAAATCTTCCTGCATGATTCATCCCTCGAAGACTTCGTATTAAACTACCTTCATTTTTTCATAACATTTGACCGTCCTTCTCTCACCCAGCCAATCCATACGTTCGTTATATTTTGGTGTAGCTGACCTTTTGATCGTCTAAACTTCTTCGCCCAATCCTAAATTTTCTACTTTCGGCATCCAGAACTCTTAATGCATTTAGAAAAAACAAAAACTACATTGTTTATTCACGGTCGTTGCTAAGCTCTAGCTCTCGTGATATTTCGTAATGCATGTTCCACCATATTGTCTACAAATAAATGTTAGTTTATTTTAATGTGACATATGGGTATGTCACAATATTTTACAATACGTTAGTAAAAAATACAGCATGGAGGAAAATTCAGGAAATAATGCATGAACCCCTCTACTTAGCACATCACAACCATATTAGAAAAATACATCCAAGAAAACAGAACTGATGTTCGAAAATACTCTTTTGAAAGGACTGTCGAGTCATAGAATAGCTTGCCTGCAGCTCTAAATTCTAGGAATAGTGTTAGCGATAGGATCGGTAGTCTGTGAAGAGCCTCTGCATTTTGTAGGCATGCCTTAAATGGAATAATTTTGTACTGTGTATTGAATTGAATGTATTTTAGCATTCATTATTATATTATGGTATTAGATGTGCAATAAATGTAAAGATTTTGCCATTTGCTAAAGCAAATTATATGAATTATCTATCTAAATAGTATATGGGAGATGCGACTACCAGTGCTGGGGAAGTAGTTTTTAATTTGTTGCGTCTTTGCAATGACGCAACGCGTTTCGATAACCTCATTTGCCTTTGAGCGCTTATTGTTATTATGATAAGAAGTAATCCTCCGTTACTTTTATACGCGTTGTAAGTCGTAGTCCATAAGGCGTTGTCAAGAGAACCGCCAGGTAGCATTTCTGCATACGGGCCTCTCATACACGCTCCTGCCTCACTACACAGCGGCCACAATTGGGAAGCCATTATGATATGGATAGGGTTTAGGACACTTCTCAGGGGATGGACTAGCCCTTGTGAAGCAGCCAAACTCATTTTGATGGAACAAATTTCACATGAGATTCGAAGGGAGTCAGTGGTGAAAGGATGGCGACTTCGCTATGAGCCACGAGCTAGACTACACGAGAGAGACACGAGCGAGTTCGGATTCAAACTGTGGGCTGACGGAAAAGAAATGTTCACTTTGCCGGCTCAGTTACTTAAAGGACGATGCGATTGATTGATTGATTGATTGATTGGTTGGTATTTTCGTATTTCCGGGTGCGTCAACTGCTTTGGTCGTTGGTCCCATTAGTGTAGTGCTTGTTTTTTCTCGGGAGATGGCGGTGATTTTCCCCCGCTGGATGGCGAGATCCGGCACCGACCTACCGTCGGCTAGTGGGGTTTCCCCCTAACCAGGACTCTCCCACCAGCGGGGCACCGCTCCAGCCGGGACAAGCTCTAAGCTCCCGACCGGTCTCCCGGAATATGTGGTAGTGTAGTGCATGTTAGTGTAAGTGAGTGTGTAAGGGGAGAGAATAGGACAAGGGAGGGGAGGACAGATCTTGGTCGGTCCGTGGCCCGTTTTGTAGGGTACTGCTCTGGAATTCGCCTGATGTTGATCGGAGAAACCACGGAAAACTACCGATCAGAGCAGCCGGACGCTAGAATTCTCCTCCAGACAGCGACTGAATTCGACCTAGCTGAAAAGCTAGTGTCGAAAATCCTACCGCCGTGGGGAGTGGGAACCTAGGACCTCCCGGTGAGAGGCCCTGCAGTGACATCAGTTGATGCACTGTACCGGTAGAGAGACACGAGCGAGTTCGGATGTAAACTATCGGCTGACGGGGAAAAAATGTTCACTTTGCTGGCTCAGTTACTTAAAGAGACGATGCGAAAGACTTTCTCTGCCAGGCCCGTGAAATTACGTTCGTGTGATCGTTGCATTAAGCACTTTCTGAGTCGCAGCTCTGACACGCCTCGCAACGATGCACAGCGCCACGTCGGTTCGCCGAGCGCAGTGTGCAACTACCTTTGACAATAAGTGACCGATGAACGATCTCGTGTTTACGGAGGTGTGTGGACCGCTGAGTGACAGGGGCCGTAGAACCGGCAACAGACGTGTTGTTGTGCTAGACCGCAAAAGTGAATAGTGCCATTAGCAGGGGAACCGCTGGATTGGAGTGGTGTCGTGTGCAGGGCAGCGACCGCGGCCGGCGGCGGCGACTGGACGGACGGCACAGGTCAGCGTACCGTGCTTCCCACCGCCTCTAGAATGGAGAGGTTTCGCAGATCCACACTTAGGCTGCGTCACAGTGCAGCTGAAATGTCGGTCGCTCGCTACTGGACGACTGCGAACGAAATTGTCCGACTTATTTCATCCGGATGTTGTGCTCGAAATTGTTCGAATATCTTCATAATTCTGCAGTTCATTTTTTTTTAATTTGTTTATTTATGGTAGCTTTATAATAGCTCAGGTCATCAGCGACCTCATTGTGTTTACATCAGTACATTATATTTCAAGGTTACAAATAGTTGAATCATTACACCATAAACATTATATCAATATATCATAAAAATATCTGCAGTTCATTGTTTGAAGCATTTGCGAGAATCACGGTGTAGACCATCTATATATCTTGGTATTATAGATGGCCTTGACTCTTCAGCTGATTTCGGCCGAATGGAACCAAACGAAACAGGTATAGATTTTCGTCCGCCAGCCGATGTTTCCGGACTCCTTCGGAAGAGACTGTTAGGGTTCAATAAACCAATTTCCATTGAATAGGACGTGTTTGAACGAATTGGGGGCACATCGGACGCAAACGTCCGACTTCGGCCGACCGAAATTTCGGTCAAAATCAGCTCCACTGTGGCGGCCATCTTAAAGATAAGCAAATCCGGCCATTGTCACGTAACTCCCGGAAAGCCAGTCACGGTCTGTAGCAAACATAAGCGTTAGCAAGTTTCGGTAAGTGAGACGACATAAGATGAACCTAATCGGTTGCCGGTTGTACTTCTTTTGGGTTCTTAGTGTGTCTTAAAGAAGTAAAATTCATCATCGCGGACAAGAGCTGACTGCGGGTTTCTACAGAACATCATGTATGTCATTGAAATAAGTGCCTTCCGTTCTGCATGAGTATGGAAGCCAGTTCGAAGGAATACTGAAATTCTTGTCATTTCGCAAACGGAGAAACCCTTTAAAATAAGACGTTATTCAAATTTCAACAGTGTTCTACCGTCAGCGATAGACACAGCACTATCGTTTATCAATTGTATCGTCTATCGTATACAAATTGCTCAGAAACAGTCATATTCCTTGCATTATTGACACAATTGCTCTTCGCCTAGTGATTGATTGATTGATTGATTTTTTCGTGGTTCCGGGCGCGTCAACTGCTTCGGTCATTAGTCCCGTTAGTGTAGGGCATGTTTTTTCTCGGGAGATGGCGGTGATCTTCCCACGCTGGATGGCGAGATCCAGTACCGACCTACCGTCAGCTAGTGGGGTTTCCCCCTAACCAGGACTCTCCCACCAGCGGGGCACAGCCCCAGCCGGGACAAGCTCTAAACTCCCGACCGGTGTCCCGGAATATGTGATAGTGTGGTGCATGTTAGTGTAAGTGTGTGTGTAAGAGGAGAGGATAGGACAAGGAACAGGAAGGACAGATCGCGCGCGGTCCGTGGCCCGTTTGCTAGGGTACTGCTCCGGCATTCGCCTGGTGTTGATCGGGAAAAAACACGAAAAACTACCGATTAGAGCAGCCGGCCGCTATAATTCTCCTCCAGACAGCGACTGAATTCGACCTAGCTGAAAAGCTATTATCGAAAATCCTGCCGCCATCAGGACTCGAACCTAGAACCTCCCAGTCAGAGGCGCTGCAGTGACTTCAGCTGATGCACTGAGCTACCGCTCTCGGTCTTCGCTTTGGGATAACACGGCGGTGGAAGAAATGGGACTAAAGAGGAGTTTCGTCTGGTTAAGTCGGTAGCGTAACCCGTCATACTGACAGCAAGTCCAAACATTAATGCATTTCGGCGGGCCAAAATACTTTTCTTCACTATTCCAAATGTGGTGGCGCGGTCTGTGATGTGCGCCACGCAGTAGTTTAAAGCATCTCTTTCCCGGATGTCATATAAATCGGTAACGCTCATTCCTAATACCCTACCGGCAGTTCATACTCTATCGCTTTTATGTGTGTGTGTGTGTGTGTGTGTGTGTGTGTGTGTGTCCGTGTGTGTCCGGTCAACTATCTCTTTTCGTTTTCTCGCATTCCGTACGCCGCGTGTACATACAGTGAGTACCCCTAGCATAAGTCACATTCTACTTCAAACAAAATATATCTTTTTGAGATGGAATAAAATTTAGAATTTGCCCAAAGGTATAATATTTGGTACTTTTATATAAATATCGCGAAAAAATGAATGAATGTGTTATACATGTTTTGAGATACAAATCTCTTTGACAATGGCTTATCCGGTGGGTAAATGTTTAATGTGTGATCGTGACATTAAATATTAGAAAATATTTCGTACAGCACAAGTACGAATGTATGAATCATCAGAAAAGAAACGGAGCAAACTAGCATTAAAACAATAAATCGTGCGACAAGAAACAAATACAATAAATAATTTTAAAAATTGGTATAAAGTGTAAAAGAACGTTCCAAAAATTAAAATTTTCCAACGTTCAGCAAACCCGAAACGAAAAAGTACAAAATAAAGGAAAATCTAAGTATTTATTACTGTTTGGTGTTTTTGTTGTTAATAATATTAATATAAGATGTTTTGATAAAATATTTTTCTGCAAAAACTTTATTTGAAAATGTCTAGCTACATTTTAGTTGCCCTTTTACCAAGCGAGAAAGATGGACTACTCTATTGTACGTGTGGACTACTCTATTGTACATACTGTGGTAGATGTCGACTCATCATGACTGTGTCATTAGCTGAGCAACATCTTAGGCGGGGGAATGTAATGATTTGCGACCATTTCGGTAATTTATTGTTCCAGAGAATAAAGACTTTCCAATAAAATGATGAGATTTATATTCAAAAAGACAGAAGACGGCAGCGCCGCGCGCAAACATTTTTTCTAAATTAATCGAATACGCGGAAGAAAGTCATTTAACATAAACATTCAATGAAGCATAATATTTAGAATTGTTAGAAAGAACAATCAGCAATATCGGGCAATGGGTTCACAAATATCGAAAATAATCGTAGTTAAAAAGCGTGAACATGGAGACCATTGTTGTTCGGGTAAAGTTGAGGGCAAATATGATTTTTAATGAATATTACGGAAACGCTTGAAGGAATCAAGCTGGAACTTTAGAGAACAACAGCGCAAAATTTATGAACAATTTCGAAAGTAATCACGACTTTGGGAAAGGTTTAGAAATGAATTACAATTAAAAAGTATAATTGAAATATATGTGAATCAAGTGACGCATCGCAGTGACGTCACGACTACGTCACGACAGTGAACGAAGTAAAAACGATGAGATTTAACAAAATAAGGCATCGAAAGGAAAAATAGAGATCGCTGTAATTGTCGGAGAAACAATAGACAATATTGAGAAACGGTAGCAAGACATAAAAATGCTTATAAACGGGAAATTAAGAAACATTTTGTATACTTGTTTGTGGCCAAGGGCGAGCGATCGGCGCTTGTTCAAGAAAAATTTATATAGGATAGTGGACAACAATGCTCGAGAGAGGAGAGAATGTGCAGTGTTGTATGGTTGGTGAAGACGTGAGCTCCCCATTAGAAAAATGTTTTGAAAACATTTTTGCTCATATTTTCAAGTGAATAAAACTAATGTAGTGAGCGGATGAACGGATTTAGAAATAGGAACAATATTTTACGGGTGAACGCAACGCGAAGACTGATTTTATGCGATTGCAATGTTAAGCAACGGTCGCGGACATTTTGTGTTATAAATTTCATGATACGGAATTCAACATGATTCGGACAGTAATCGAAAGACGAACAGGGCAGTTTCGTTTATTTCGCGTAACCCAATAGTATTTCTTCACCGCGGGAACTTTAAACCTGGTGTAAACTTCACGTTTTACTGCAGAACGCTTCGCAGTGTTTGCTCAGCAGTGTGAGTTGACGGAACATATGGTCCTGGAGCTGGTGGAAGCTGGAGCGTGCTCTCGCCGTATACGGAGAGGGTACGAATCGGTGGACGGCGACGCGTGACGTGCGCCGCGTGTCACAGCATTTGTCCGATACAAAGAGAAGTGATGCATGGATATTTGTTTGTTCGTTTTTCTTTTTATCTTCAAAAGCATCTGTCGAAGATCAAGTTTTATTCATTATCATAAGATAAGGGGGTCAACGATTTTAACGACAGAAGGCGCATTCGGAGTGAAGGAGTGTACATCTTGTTTTTATAATTTTCAGTGTGAATGGTTATTGTTTATTTGTTGGGTTTTAATTTTAAATGTATTGTTCTCTGTTATGTGTATTTTTTTGTGCCATCAGAAGGCATTGTTTTTTCATGTGTATTTGATATGTTGATTATTTGAAGAAAGAAACCATCCAAAAGTAGTAAATAAATTAAGATGAATGCATTCGGGTTCATCAATAACCATTAGAGAATGTGTTGTGATTAAGGTAGTTAGATGCAGATCCATGTACGTGCACATAAGTACCTCGTTTGTAGCCCTGTATAGGGCAATCACATAGTCACGCTCAGGGAGAATTTAGAAGTTGTATAAATTTAGCTAGCTAACGGGCAGGTACAAAAGCTAAGGTAGGTTTAAGGAAGGGTATGTGTGTTAATGACAAGGCGCCCAAATGTGTTAAAAAAAAGTTAAAAAAATAAGAAAATTATTGTATTGGCAGTAGAACGAGGGATTATTATATCGGAGCCCAACGCGGGGCATGAATGAAAGTGGATTTTATTATACTATATGTTGTGTGCCCTGCTACATGACTATGGTCGAGTAACTACGTAAGAGTTAATCTCCGCCAGGCAAGAATAAAATTGGCCGCCAAGCTTTAGAAAACTGGCGCGGCGAAATTGGAAAAATATAACTATTTTCAAAGCAAAAACTTGCAAACTGTAAATTCCTTGATGTATAGAAGCGTACAGAATGATGAATGTTTGATTAGTTAAATATGCATCAAGGATTGAACGGGATTGGAATAGCAATTCCCAAAAGTAGAAGAGAAACGCTCTGACAATTACACCTTGGAAAACCCCTGGGAGCAGGGGACATTACTATTAAATGCCCGCAGACTACTAATTACCCTGTTAATGCCAGGGAGTTTCAGGTACTATGGGTACATAGATTTTTTTATTGCTTATTCTTTCTTATTTTTCTTCTTCAAATATACAAAACACCGCTAGACTGCTTTGTAAATACGTCAGAACTCTTTGTAAAACCCATATCCTGGCTAGAACAACTTCGCCAGCTCGCAGCTTACCATCTGTCTAGATGGAAAAAGTGAGAACAGTGCACATGGGAAAAAGCACTGGACGAATTAGATGAGCAATGGAGCTCGCAGTGTCGACGCGACATCGCAAGGGTGTGAAATGCGACTGTCTGAATACGGTGGCGAGGAGCGACCACACGGCACAAATTGCCTCTATTGACTCCCCCCCCTCCGCGTCCTCGCCCGCGCCCTCGCTCGCTACCTCGTGCACAGAGTACACAGATGTTCGGGGGTGGGGCTGGGGGGGGGGTCAAGACCAGGTACCCCGCAGCTCAGTTCCTCTCGCCTCCCACCCCTCCACCCAAGGAAAGAAAGGCGAAATTCCCTAACTGGTATCGAACCCAGATTCATCACCCCATGGACCACGGCGCTTAAAGGAGGGAAGCACATCCTCTTCGTCGTTCCACACGCGTATTACTAAAGAGTCTGTCAACAAGTTTTATTAATACAGAAATATATATACACCAAGGGAGATATAGAGGTTCTAGTGACAGAGCGGTGACAAAACGTCCAAGGGATTTTGGCCTGAGGGGTCAGGGATTTGTCGCCCGAAATCATTAGAACCTCAATGGTACATACATGATTTTTTACCTCATTTTATTTATTAATTTATTGTTATTTACAAATTAACTAGATGTTAACTTGACTTGTAATATAATGCTATATAACTTGTAATACTTGGTTTGTAATATAATTGGAAGTGTGGCAACGCAATCTGGGTTGATCATTGTAAGGGTTTGTTCAACGAAACCGCGGAATCAAATGGAGATAATCGCGAAAAACGAAAATATTCCAGAAGAGATGGAAACAAAAACAGGCAAACTGAGGTTTGCTTCCCCGAAAAAGCACGGACGTTTGCAAAAGGGAGTTTCAAGATTTGTTGTTCCTGATGACAAAAATAATGTAAATTCTGTCAATGAGACTGTGTTGCCGGCATTGGTTTGTTCATTTCATATGAATAAGTATTTATTATTGATAGTATTTTTTTATGAATACGAAATATTTGTGTATTACAATAGTGTCTTGCAGTCAGAGAAACTTAGTCCAAGTAGTCCACTGTAGACTTAGTATCATATTCTAAGCTGAATAATATGCTACTTGTTGAAAAGCAGATTGATGTTACAAGTTACAACAATTTTCACGAATATTTAAAGAGAAGTTGAAAGAATACGAGCCCAAGAAAGATGCAGTTTTATTGAGAGAGGAAGCACTAAAATTTTCAAAAGATGTACCGACAAACGAAAAAAACGAAAATCAAACGAAATTTACGTCTTGGGTAAAGGGGTATACGGATCTCTAAGAAGTAATGAAATAAAAAGTTTACAAATATATTTTATGTAGGATCTTGGGTTTGTTAATAAATATCACCACGAGTAAAAATGAAATATTCAGAAACTTCCTTATAACCGATGAAAATGAGATATCCGGCTGCACATTATTAAACTTGTTAACTTGACTCTGTTTGTCTTTTCATATATCTCCCCAATAATTCCATTTCATAATTCCCTCCCATTTTTCTTTCAGTAAGAGAACATGCAGCCTCTTTAAGCTGTTTTTGTATTTTCCTCGTCTCCTCGATCTTCTCGATCCAGGGAAGTTTTGCCGTGTATATCGAGCTCCGTATCGAAGGAAATACCAAACTAAAACGGATCAGTAAGAAACAAAAGTAATTTTAGTGCAAAAGAATGTTATGGAACACTTGTGATTTGGATAGTAATAATATTGCCATTAATAGCATCTTTGAGGAGCGTAAACGTCTATAAACCTTTTCATATGCGGAAACCCAAACCGGGAGGAAATAATTGATGGAGCTGACTGCACAGCGGGGTAATATCTACCCTGGAAATTCGGTTCTGCAGAACGTTTTAAGTCTAGATATTTGATGATTGTCGTTTTGATTAGACAGTACCTGATCATAAGAGTATAAAAGGCTCTTAAATCATTTTTATGAAAATATGTAGCGTGTTTTTGAAATGCATCTTTATTTTTATTTTGAAATTACTAATAGACTTTCTTGATTGTCCATAACCATAGAGAGTAACAGATATCATATGTTAATTTTTTTGTCGATCTTCACATCCCATATTCACAATCCCATCAGTATCTTCCCAAACGTTAGAAAATGGCGTGTGTCTGGTTAGGTGAAGTTCTTCAGCAATGGCATTGCAGGATATCAATTTTTAAGTAACCAGTGACTAGTGGCTGTTGCAATCTCGTTTGACGCGCGGCGCATTTTCTCAGCTCGACCGCATTGTTGCGTGAGACACGCATCTGGATGTTACCCGATTGTGTTTCGAGAGAGCGAGAGACCTAACAAATTCCTTTCTATATCAGAAACGCGCGTTACAGGTCGGAAGCGCACAATTCCGTATCTCGCGAGATAACCTGTGGCAGTGTAAAACTAAAATATTATTTTTGGCTCCCCCAGAAATCCCAATTCAGGACCGGTTTCATCACTATATTCAAAGAAGATAATATACATAAAATTGGTTCAATGTGATCCGAGGAGAAAAAATCAACGTAGTCGGATTAAGAACTAAAGTATTGGTACATGGATCCAAATCTGCCCTACACGGAAAGAACAAGAGAGACCAAACATGCCCGATCAATAATCAAATAAATAAAATATTTTTAAATAAATACAAATTTTTGAGTCTATCATGACGAGCGTAAAAAGAAGAATTCAATGACATAAAAATTGTCATAAATTTCTCATAGACATATTTTTGAGTAATTTTGATTTTTTGAGTCTGGTATTTAACGGATATTTTGAATGTAAGTTCATCTCCCTACATCACACAGTGTTCTCCTTGCCAACGCGCGGTGGGGGTGTTACAAGATCAGTTAAAGACGAGTCACCAAAATATAAAAATTACTCAGAAAAATGCATATCTAATATAATATATTTTTACTTCATTTATATGCTGGTTGATACTTT